>JAGQAX010000009.1:27085630-27593130 GCA_019142605.1 Cephalopholis sonnerati | reverse complement strand
GATTTGGATTTGATTAACTGATTTGATACTGAATTGGATACTTGCATTTGGTAAAATAAAAAATAACTTACTGTGTTCTAGGTGCTGCAACAACAAATACTGTCATTAGGGATTAATCTGTTTATTATTCCTTGATTAAGCATTAATGATTATGTCAATAAAATGTCAGAAAATAGTGAAAAATGTCCATCACAAGTTCTTAAGGTCTGCGAGAATGTTTTAAAATGTCTTGTTTTGTCTGAGCAACAGTCCAAAACCCAAAGATATTCAATGTAAAACAGTGTAAAACAGAAAAAAAGCAGCAAAACTTCACATCTGAGCAACTGGAACCAGCAATTGTGTCGCCTAAAAACAATTTACACATGTGGAGTGGTCAGATATATTCTCGAGAGTACACACCTCATCAATATGTGCCAGGCACGGCCTGATTCAGTTCAAGGTGGCACAAAGACTTCATCTATCTCAACTTAAACTCTCAAAGGTGCGCCCCTCGGTCAATGATTCTTGTAATAGATGTCAAAGTTCCCCTGCAACACTAGCTCATACATTCACACACTGCAGCTCTCTCCAAAAGAAGAACAACTGATCCAAATCCTCTTACAGCAATTTTTGCTATTTAGTGTGAAGACAATCATCTTCCTAAGGTACAGTCATATTGCATTGCTTATGTCATCCTTCAGCCAGAAGACTTATACTGCTTAATTGGAAGCAGGTGGAAGCCGCCTTTAAACAGTGGGTCAGAGATACATTATAATTTTTGAAGCTAGAAAAGATAAGGTTTGCTTTACAAGGGCCTATGGACAGTTTTAATATTGTGTGACAAACTTTTATGACATATCTGCTGGATCAGCTGTGAGGTTGTAGTACTGTTGGTTCTCAACATCTGCTGTGGAATCTAATCTATACATTTAAATTTTCTTTAATGGGGGCACATAATCATTTCATACTGGATTTTATCTGTTTGCTCCCAGAGGGTGAAAAAGAAAAAAAGTTTTTTTTCCTGTATTTTTGTCTACATATTTTCTTAAATGTGGAAACTAATAAATAAAAGGGGGAAAGAAAAAAATGATTAATCAATTCTCAAAATAGTCGCAGATGAATTTTCTGAGAATCAGCTAATCAAGTAATTGTTTCAGGTTTCCTGCGTTCAAAATTTCAGTAGGATTAATCGTATCCAACAAAAGGTATTCAAAGTGACTTGAAAATCTTCTGTGCATCATGGACTACATGACGGGCGAAACAGAGTTCATCTATCACAAACAAAGAATTCAGTCATTAAATGAGCCTTTGAATACTTAACATCACGACCTAATTATGACTTAAACCTACTTAAACTAAATAATGGTTCAGGCTACAGGCCAAGTGCACACTTCATCAACAAAGCATCTGTGTAGGGCTGAATCTGCATTCAGCACATCTGCACTTCCCCCTCAACTGCTGTCCGCAACCAAAACATCTGAAGCCGCTATAATGCTCACACATCCCAGTGAGCTGCAATCAGAGTGGTTGTGAACAAACCATGGAACACTGGACCAACTTCCACTCAGCCAAAGACATGTTCTCCCAGATTGGACATGGCCCGAGCTGCCCTTAGCTGACCTCGCGACAAGGCGGGCAGATGATTCCTCTGCAGTAAGTTTGCTTGACAGGGCTTACATTCACTAACATGGACAGAAATGTTGCGTTTCTATAGCCGCCACACTGCAGGAAACCTCCAATTTGAGCGACAACAAGGTTTCCAAAATCACTCCACTAATCCCTACTCAGTCCCATCTAATGTCTCGTTTCTGGGCTAACATATTCGACTGGAGTGGAGCTCAAGTGCAGAAATAACTTATGTAACATACCAAAAGCCACACCAAGTGGTCTGGCAGGCAAGCACAAGGGCTTACACTAAAATGCAAGGCTTTACCGCGGGAGAGGGGGGGAGTGAGTGTGTGGTCAAAACAGATGAGAATCCACTCTGGCCACAGCTGGATGTGGAGAAACATGTACTGAAAATGTGTCACATCTGCCTCGGAGTTGGCAACCCCTACTGAGGGGACTTGTTTAAATCATAACATAAGCAGACATTCTGTAACTGGCAACCAATGTGGAGTAATCTACTGGTCGGATCACAGTGTTTAATGTGATGCACTGTATTAAGGTCAGTTTGTCATATCTTTGAAAGTTGGAAACTGGTGGCAGTGTTTTTGTCTCTGTCCACAGCTGGTAGGAGAAATGTATAACTTGAGTTGAGTGTGACAACTTAAGTATTAATCCTGCAGGACCATATGAACCTGTATGAGGGAGAAGACCTTCCTGCTATCATACAAGTGTTTGGTTGGTCAGACTCAAGCACACAAAGTCAAACACACAAAGTTAAACCAGAAAATCTAGTTTAAAAATGATAAATTACTTCATCTAACAAAACTGTCTTTTTTCTCTCCAGCACAAGCCCCACATCTGTTTCTCTCCATATTCCAAATCTGACCAGAGTCACATATTGTGGAAACAGTGTAACTGACAACATAAATTACTGCGTACAGCTGATGAACTGGGATACTGCCACAAATAGTTGCAGTGTTCAGTTTATATTACTTCATTTCTGGAAGACATAAATCTTCAGGCTGCAGGGAGAGAAAATACTGTGGTTTCATAAGAGGGATGATCTCCTCATGTCTGAGATAAGAGCAGTTTGGACCTTTTAGTCAGAGGCAGCTGAGCACCACAGTGTGCTTCACTTTACTGCATCTGCACGCCTGGAGTTCCAGCATATTTGTCAACTTAGATATTCACATGTTGTCCAAATCTTACGCCATTTCATCTGAAGACTTTGTTTTGTGCAATACAATGTAGGCTGACTGTTGCTGGGTGACACAAGTGCAAACTAGGCCAAATATCACTATTAAAGGTTCTCCTTCACAACTACTACTACATGAACATGTAGAATGACAGCTGGTCAACTACTTTAATAAGTGTATACTTATGGGAATGCTCAAAAATGTGTTTTTTTTTCAAGTATTTTCCAACACTTTTGTGCATTTTCTTTACATCTAAAGCTGCAGTTGATAAATTTTATATATAAAATTTTTTTTGTCATATTGACATTGTCACTATATTCAAACAGCAACAAAGACAATCTGTAAAAAAAAAAAAAAAAAAATCATATTCCTCTGCCTGCTCTACTGTCTTGCATCAACAAGCTAATGTCTTTACTGTACATGAACAATAACAACAAATTAGATTAGAGGAGTCTGTAATGCAGCTGTCAATCATGTCAATCACAGATCGTGAACTGCAATCTGTCAAACTAAGCGGCGCTGATCAAATATAAATCAGGATAGTGTAACTGCACTGCCTATTTCTCACCTCAAATGTTTTCAGAAACATGTTTTAGTGTACTGTTCAGCTGTTTAAAAACGTAAAGTTAGTGACCTTGCGACCACAAAGAAAACAGTCAAACCAAAACAACAGCAAACTTTCTCAATTCACAGCTAAACAGTACACAAAAATATGCATACAAAAACATCTGAGGTGAGACATAGGCAGTGCAGTGACAGAATCTTGATTCATATTTGATCAGTGTTGCCTAGTTTGACAGTTTGACCGACAGTTCACGAGCAGTGACTGACATGACTGACCGCTGCTTTAGGGACTCTGCAGCTCTGATTGGTTGTTGGTGCGCTGCAGGAGATCCTTGTGAGTGCCACTAGACGCAGAAGGAAAAGGAGGAGGTATATGATTTTTTCACAGATCTATCTATCTATCTATCTCATGTATGTCCTTTAAAATATAGTGACAGTTTAAGCAAATAAAGAAAAATAGTTTCATTAAAGTTTCCAAATACAGCTTTAATGATACTGAAAAATCACAGAAGTGACAAGGTGCAAAAAGATTTAAGATTTCAGACACGTTTCTCAAATGTATGCATCAACGTGCTTTTCTCAACAAAGGAGACCAACAGCACTTCTGACACCAACATCAGAGCTGCTGTCACCAGCATCATATCATCTATCAAATAAATTCATGCCTTCATTACTAATACATGGCTGACAATGAAGTCAGTGTTTGTGTAAAACAAAGAGGGGAAAGATGGAGACATTACAGACACATGCAGTCAGAGTATATTGTCACACAGCCAAGCAATGAATCAGAGTGTGAGAAGAGACAAAAAAAGCAAAATGAGGCTGCCAGTGAGAGGAATCAGTTTACCCCTTATCTCACTTTAACTGGTCAAGTAATAGCCAACACATGGCCGCACTCTGCAGGACAGCAGCCCGGCAACTGCTGCTTCGCCAGCTGTTACTGCCGACAACACGCACTCAGACACACAAACACACACACACATCTCTGCTAAAATACTCTTCTAAGTTTGATCAAGTTCATATAGTGAGCTGCATATAGAGGTTTCAATGTTGGGACCTCTTTATGTTTCGCCAAAGTCAAGAATGACTCAGAGAGCGACTGAGAAGAAGAGCGATCAAACAGCAAACAGACAGAGGAAAAAAAAAGAGGAGGTAGGATTAAAGTCAGTGAACCTGAAAGAGTCAGAGACAGAAAAAAAGAACAAAGGAAGAAATGATTAAAGAGAGAAAAAAGGAGGGTTTCCTTCACTAAAGAAAAACACATGAGGAAGGATATTGTGTAGGAGGAAGCCGCTGTGACAGAGATTACTTTCCACACAGAGCAGAGAGATGGAGTTCAACTTTTCTTTGTCTCAGAAAGTCTGCGGGAAAAGTCCCACACACTCACACCGGGGAGATGCAAACATGTATCGTATACACACACACAAACACTTACCTTTCAGACAGAACATGGCTCTTCACTTAGATCTCCATTTATCCACGAGACACAAATACGGTTTCCTTTCCTGTCTTTCCTCTTTCTTGCCCTCCTTTCCTTTCCTTTCCTCTCCCCCTCTCCTTCTTCCTCTACACCGCTCGGTTAAAGCGTTCACACACGGACGCACAGATCCCGACACATACACTCCTCTCTCCCGGTGCCTCTCTCGCCATCTCCCTCCCTCTCTTTCTCCCCTCACACACACATGCATGCACACGCTCTGAGTGGCAGCTAGCCAACTTCTACACCGCAGGAAACTGCTTCACGACCCCCTCACTCTGCTTCCCCTCTCGCCCTCCCTGCATCTGTGAATGTCTCTGTACCATGCTGACAATCCCCCCATCTCTCCGCCCCATCAGTGTTGAGAGGTAGTGAAGCCCAGCCTCGATCTAAAACTCTTGAAGCTGCTGTCCACCCCATTATTACTGTCCTTAATGCAGATACAAAACACACAGGCTCATAAATACATTCAGTACACAAATTAATTTAAGTAAGACCTATGCTCCTATTAGGGCGTGTAAAAATAAAAACAAAATTACACAAACACACACAGAGCGTGAGCCTCGTCGTGGATTGTGATTGTAGAGAATCTGGGCAGTCAGCAGTTCAGAGTGAGGCAGGGGGCCCCGGCTTGAGGCCGATCCATTGTGCGCTGATCAAATATAATCGCTTTAATCCCCACAATTCAACTGTTTGTTATCAGGAGCAGCTACAACCTCGGTGCATCCCAAACCCTCAGGCTGGTCGCTCTGAATTACAGGCAGCGCCACACGGATTGGGAGACTGAAACACTCGCTCAGAGATGGTGGAAACTTTTTCAAGTCAAAAGACCATTTGCCTTTGGGTGTTTGGTTGCTGCTCCTACCTTGCTGAACTTGAACAGTAGCAGTTCTTACTTTAGATCACCTAAACTGAGAAAAGAGTGCATAGGTGTGGGCTTCAGTGCCTTTGACAAAAAAAGATTATTTATAAAAGAAGTAGAAGTCAAAAGGCAAACAGACGCTAAGAGGAAATGTTTTGAACGCAACTGGGTGGAAACAGAAAAGCAAGTAGTTTGTTGAAAAAGCAGTCCAGGATTTTGTGGTTTAAGTTTGCAAAACTTTCTTTTTAAACCTTAAAATGGCAGGAAATAAGTACCCTCATCAAAAATACAGCCTATCAGCTAAAATACATGGTGCACGGGTGCAGTGCAACATGTATTTGGCAGCATGTCCGCAGCAGAGCAGGTCAATTATAATCAACCTAAGCTGCTACACCAACAACAGAAGCCTCTATTTTTAGGCGAACCTCTATTTTTATTTTCTCTGCCCGCTGCTACGCGGCTCTCCAACAGGTTAAAACTACTGTAACTGTGTAAAAAGCAAGTGCACTTATTTCTGTAACACCCTACAAAAACAATTATGGTCAGAGATCATTTTGTCACACTTGCACTAAAATCTGGAGCGAGATCTCAAACTACATTAGAGCAGTAACCTCTAATACACATTTCAAACACGCATATAAACACTGTCTGATGGAAGGACACACCTACAACCACAGATTTAAATCCCATATCCCATTTTAGCCACTCCACTGCTACTCTGCATTGTCCATGTTGCTGCCTATGATTTGTTGTTTGTTTGTTAGTGTTAGTAACTGTAATGCATAATGTTACTTTTAATGCCTTTCCTGTATAAATAAATTCAATGAAATTAGTACAACATGTTTATAAGGACTAAAATTAATACTTATTGTGCCAGAGGCACAGCAGAGCAACGTTGTGTGTATTTTTACATTTCACATTAAAACAAACCAATCAAATCAGTGCATTTGGTTGTTAAAACAATCCAGTTGATTAACTCAGTACCAGTTAACATAGCTTACGCTTCCAAACCCTGCATAAACAACTGTATTTTCACTTGGCACAACTCAGTACCCACACATCTGGCACAAAACAACATGCTACAAATGTGAAAAACTCATGGTCTGCCCTTCGTATGTGATGCATCTTATCCGTGCCCCATGTGTTTCGGCTGTAACTGTCCTTTATCGGGGACTGCGGCGTGCCAAAATCCAAACACAGTGACAATGATAGAGAGTGAATGTGTCGATGTAAAGTTTGGCTTACTTCAGACTGGACAGCTGCATACAAAATGTCATTGATTTCCAATGAGGCTCTGTAATGGCTTTCTCTTACACTGCAAAAACACAGTTGGTTACTGCTTAAAGGGCTGGGGAGGCTTAAAAAGGTAAAAACTACTAAAGCTCCATTTAACAAGCTATAATGGACCAATAAAGTGAGCTGGGAAACAGTTACGCTTATTACGAGTGTGCAGGTTCAATTCATTAATCAAACACAACATCCACTGATTACGCTGATTAGTTCACCTTAATCAGAGTGACTAACTCGGGCTGCTGGAGCACCTGGTGAGATCCTTTAATTGCAACTAATTAAACTTTTTATCTACATTCACCTCTGTTCTGAAGCCTGTATTCATCATGTGTTATAGATATGTGCATAACAAAGGCAACATGCAGAGCACATTGTGTATGCAATACTTTATCAGCTGTTTTAAACTGGCTTCATGTGTTATGTTTTAGCACCATCATGTTCACAACACTTGAACCTCTCATGTAAAATGATGGAGTAATTACAGTAATCGCGACCAAAATTACTGCAGTATATCATCATACAGCAGTATAACGGCTTACAGTGACATTTAAACTACTGTAAACATCAGGTTATATACTCCTTTATAAGGGTATTTATCATATGTCATAGTCAATAGAAAGTCTCTTCATCAGGTCTGTTAGTCAGACACTGACACATACTGCACTGGTTGGTACAAACTCAGCACAAACTCTGCATGGAGGTTCCAAAAAAGTGACAAAATTAAGCCCAAATGTCACTGTTACAAGTACAATACAGCAAAGTGATAGCAGTAAAGTGTCTTCAACATTCATATGTTAAGCACGTACAGTCCAAACGTGAGTGTTGTTGTGTGCATGTGTGTGTTATGAACATGTTAATCCCACCCCAATACGGCTCACATGTTATGACACGTCTGCCTCGACCAGATGTCACCAATTACGGCCTGACTGGTGTGTGTGTGTGTGTGTGTGTGTGTGTGTGTGTGTGTGTGTGTGAGTGTGACGGTGTGAGTGACATGGAGCCCCTCTGTAAGGCTGAGTGCATATAATGAGAAATGCCACAAAAACACAACCCTGGAAGTAATCACCAATTAAAAACTTACACAAATCCCTGAGCAGACCCAACTAACCCAACAATAAAACCTGACTTCATCAAACCTCCACCTTAATTGGATGCTGCATCGCCCAAAATGGCTTTAACGCTATGACCTTCACCACAAAATCGTTGGCTGTGAAGAAACACTTGAGGTCTGCCTAATCACTGCTCTCACGTAGCTTAAGTTGTAAAATCAGAGAGGTGGAATTCCTTCCCTATTCTTAACCAATCATGTTGAGAACTTGTCATTTATCATATTTATAAAATTTAAAAATCCCTTTTTTGCCCCCTTTTATATGACAGCCAAGGCCGGCTACTGAACTGTTGAATACTAATGTCCTCTTTATTGAGAAATATTAAGGTGATTTATATTACAGTATATCACTAAGTTCCAAAAAGAGCATTTCAATCCACTTGCTTTTATGTGCATTTTCAATTTTGGCATTAAAATACTCAAGTGGATAAAGTGAAAATTAAAAGAGTTGAAATGTCACCTAAAAACAGTTTTATGCCTCACTGAGTCTGATGTCTGAGCGATGTACACTGCTGTACTAGGGTAAAAAAAAAAAAAAAAAAAAGCCGTCAGGGACACTTCCACACTAGACTGTGAAGCAACTAGCGCTGACACCCTCTGGTCGGTTGGTTGATTGGCTGGTTTTGTCCAACCAAATTCTCACTGGTTGAAAAATCACTGGTGTTACTTTCATGAGGCTGTGTTTATATTTTAAAGCTGGAAACATCAGGTGCTTATTTGAAAATGCTAAGGTGCTTTGGAGGCGCATTGTTTTTTTAGCTGCGAAACTCTGGTCTGGTTGCTATGATACAGAATATTGACTAAAGTAAAAATGTCAGCGCAAGGTAGTGCTCTAGCTCTGGCCCTTTCTCTGGATGACGCAACAGCCAGTCTATGTGACCAGCAGTATTTATTTCCCCTCCGCTGTTAAAGGTTGGTCTTTGTGGTACTTTTCTGCCCCTCCTTCACCATAATTGGACAGCTGGATAAAAAGACAGTGACGAAAAAAAAAAAAAACACCAAACGTGCAGCGTTGAGACGCCCTGTGCCTCGTCACGCTGCTGGCATTTATAGCATAGTATCATATCAATGTGCTCCCATTGCAACTCAACATATAGGCTGGCCTCAGGCAAAAATGTGCAAGTGGACACACAATGCTAACAGATAGCAGAACCGGGACTGAAAAATGAGGACAACATGGAAGTGCCAAAAACTGCAGTTCCTCAAATGGCCACTTAAGACTGGCTCCAAATGTGAGTCCATCCCCATAGACTCCCATGTTCAAATGTCCAAGGTTACATAAAACTCAACCGTTTATATTTTTTTCACGCTTAAAGTTAGTCATTATTAAGGCTGTGGCCAATTTCAGAGACAGACTGTCTGCGAGTTGTATGAATCAGATCCTCCCCTCACTCCTCTACAGCTCCACCCTCTTGTCCAAATATGGTCACTTCTGGCTCCAAAAACCCAAGATGGTGATGAATTTATTGCCATACTTAAGGCCACAAACAATGGGTGACATCAAAGTGGTTGCGTCCGTCATTTTTCTACAGTCTATGGTCTAGAGATAACATGGACATTTTCTTCCCCCATCGACCAATCAATTGGTAGAACAGTTGAATTTCAAACAGCCAAGATTTTCTTTGGCAGACTACAGCCCTAGTGACAGCAGGATTTCTGGTTAAATGGCAGTCTTGTACTGTAACTACAGGATATAAAGACTGCATTCAGAGACATTCCGGCTGACCACTGTTGTCATTCTCCAGAATACAGTCTTTGTCTACGAATAAACACTATGATAAGGCCTGGATGGTGTCAGAGGCCCCGAATCAGACAATATCTCGTCTTAAACATCCGTCCGTGACTGTGACTCAGTGTTCTGGACATCTTCTATCATAACACACAACATGTTGTTACTGTCTGCTGTGAGCTCTGCGTCAGTGCAAGATAAAAAAAAAAACGTGCAGATAAGAAGTAAGCTTGTTGTAGCAAACATAATACTTACGGCGGCACGATCAGTTAGTCATGCACTGAGAAGGTACCTGGAATTTGAAAAATCTGAGCCAACCAGACCTCTCAGTCGAAACAGATTTATCAGTCATCAGTGGTAATAAACAGAAAATCTCCATACGAGAAAAAGACATGATTGGATGTGTACTAAAGGTGACTGAAAAAGATCATCTGCTTTCACATGACATCACTACAGCTCCCGTATATGTGGATTATATCCCTCACCTCTGGACTGTGCTGAGACAACATCAGTGCATCCTATCAACGTAAGCCCTCGACCTCTATCCCCTTACAAACCGAAATCATGTTCACAAACATAATCACTTGTTTTTCCTCTAACTCCCCCTCTCATCATTGAGACAGGGCATTCCTGGATTTGATCCCATAATACAAAGGTAATAGGATATATACAATACGATACAAAAAAAGGTGGGTGATGATGCAAGTCAGAGATTTGGTTTTTAGTGGGAAATACACGTTAATGCGATTTAACAGGCTAAAACTCGACTGCGAGATGCGGCAGGCTTTGTAGGGGTTTTCAGGCATACAGTAGGTCTGATCTGGGATCAGCTGACAAAGACATAAAAACGAGGTCATGTGGGTAAGATACAAAAATATGTGACTTACCTGAAAATCACCAGATCATTGTCAGCACATAGGAGAGAAAGACAGAAAGAAAAAAGTGATTAGACACAATTAAAAGTTTACTTCTTTTAACACATCTTTCCTTTAAGTTTGTGTGCATGTGTGGTGTGTGTAAACGTATATTTCTGTGTACAGCAGGAGTATGTATACGCCTTGGGCTGTGGGCCACATCACCAGATTTCCATGTCTGTCTTTTAATGAGGCCTTGCTGGTTTATACATCACATCTCCCCCCTAGAGCGAATTATCATCTGCTAATCTGGATTTACACATGGACGACATAATCATGATGAGTGTGTATCGCTGTGTGTGTGTAAATGTGTCCAAACCCCTCTAAAAAAAGAGTGTCACAAGAGTTTGGTCTCTTCTGAGTCATCTCACACAGACAAATATCTCCTAAAAGATCTTTTCATACAGCCTAAATTCATCAACAGCTCATTAATGCCACTTTATAATGCGAGACCCAATTCTGGTCCTGGTCGATTCAGCACTGTTGTGCCAAGGTGTGGTAAATATTTAGGTTAATATCTTGTTGCCCTAGATGTGTAAATGAAGATCAAAAACACAGTGGCATACTGTAGATATATAAAAACATCACACACAAATTTCTACTAAATCCCTCAATCTCCCTGCATGTTAACACGGTGCGCTCAAACTTGCCAACAAAGGATCTCCCCATGAATTAGAGTCAGAGTCATCAGGTTCATTTCATATGGCGGCTTCCTGTACACAACACATAAACAGCATACGCTGCAAGACACAGTGAAGTAATCACGTAAAGCTCAGATCCTCAGCTGCCAGACAGGGATTCAGGCTCCCATCTATCCAATCTATGTCTTGGCACAGGCTTCCAGAGCAGCCACCATGCCTGCCCGTTGATTGATTCAGACACACAGCCACATAGGGGAGATCAATAGGTTTGATCGAGGAGATTGATCAGGTGTTTATCTGTGTGACAGAGCAAGGAAGAGACGGAGGACAGGAAACAGTGGGAGGAGGAGTGCGATTAAATTGTTGGAGGAGGTTGAGATAAAGCAGCAGTGATTATACAATCACTTCTTTTTCTCCCGTTACTTATCTGTTGCCACCTAAAGGCTTCTGGCCTAAAGGCCCATACACAACAAACCAACATCAAACAGCTTGCAGCAACAAAGACCGACTGCTGCGCTGCATATGTCTGGTCCAAAAAGTTGCACTTGAACACACCGCAAATACTACAGCCAACGGGCAATGAGCATATACGTTCTACACCTGCTTGACAAGAAACAACTCTCCATACCAGCAGGTGACAGCAGTCTGTATTAGTCAATCAAAAAGGAAAACTGAAAGACCTGGGACACCTGATATACAACTCGCTTTTAGGAAATGTACATGAATAAAGGAGCGTTTTTCACATGACTCTTCATCACCACTTGGTCTTCAGTTGCTTCATTCTAGATGGTCATGTCGCTGTGAAAATATCTGTGCATGAGAAATATCAGAAGAGATGACGAATGAATGAAAAAGTAAAAGAGCCTTCTGTGTGTGCCCTCTTGACTTTATTAGTTTGCTTTCTTTGCTTTCTTCCGCTTGTCTTCTCATGCACTAATTTGCTTAAACAGCTAATCAGAGTGATTACTCTCACTCTGCCCATGATTCAACATGCTCAAGCCGCAGACAATGGCCGACTACTGCCAACAGTGTGGGACACACTGCAAAAAAATAGAGCCACCGACGCTCACTGACGCCCCAACATTGACTGACTGTTGGCCTGGTGTATGACTAGAGTTTTTTCTCTGCCTTGCATCAGAAAAGAAATGTGTCCCGAACCCTAACATTTATGTAAGTAGTTTTTAAGAATGTAGTGTGTATTTTTTTTTTTGGGTGCTGCTGATAGACACTGTTTTCCCACAGCATATTACAGAGAGAAAACTGAGGAGCTGCTGACAGCAGGGTAAAATAAAACGTACGTTTGATGGTGTCTCATAAACAAAAAAGTGTTTAACCTTTGGAGCATGTTGATGGTCTAGAGGTTCAAAATACACGCCATATAACTGTAACATCCCTGGGTTACTTTGGTGCATGTCACACTCCTCCCTGCCTCTCCACCCATCTTGCAAATGTAATAATGTAATAAAGGCTTACAAAGATTTATTGCTTGGGAAACAATTTGCAAATCATCAGTGCAAGTATTTTATTATTTTCCTTGAGTATAGATGGATTTTTTGTAAACTAACTGCACAAACAAATGACTATGAAAATCTGTTTACAGTACATACTGCACACTATTAGTTTATAGTTTGGAAATGGGAGACTCTCATTCTCAATTCCCTGTGTGACTCTTGCTGGTGAAACATCATATTGAGTCACATTTTTCATGATTCTTTTAAGGCTACATGAGAATTTTCTTACTCCAGGAATGAAAAAGTAAGTCATATTAATACACCAGATATTTGGCTCTAGAAAAGCTACACAAAACAGTCAACAAGACAAAGTATATTCAGTTACTTTTGTGTTGTTCTGTTCATAATTTCTCTGCTCCCAGTCACAACCCAGTGTTTTTAATCCACCTCAGGTCAGGACAGCCAATAGCAGCTTGTGTACCAGACGGCTCTCTTACACATGATTGGTTCAGCCTTGTCCCAATAGAAAAGTCAAACTGAACCACACCAGGAAACACTCATCCGCACACCCGTTCCCTTGGCAACCAAGGCAAACACCCAACCAGTCAAGCTGGAGGCTGCGTCAAAATTGCAGGTTTTGGAGCCACAGGCGCTCATTTTAGGGCTATATTTACACACAGGCACGGTGCGCGGCTGCCCATGTGCCTTGTAATGGGTGCTGGCAGTCGTGAGGAAGCAAGATCCAGAGATTATAAATACTTCAGGTTCAAACTAGAGAGGTATTCTTATGAGACGTTTCCGCTGTGTGGTGTGCAGCGTGCATACGTACAGTATGTGTGTGTATCTGTGTGTGAGCTATGGATGGAATAGTTTTATATTGACCTGTCTCTGACACTGTCCCTGGCCTAGAATTAGCTATAAAAAGATATAGTCTGTGTTTGACAGAGAGAGAAAGAAAAAAAAGAGGGTGTGTGAGGTAGAAAAAAGCTCAGTAGGAGAGAGCAAGTCTCTGAAAAACAAATCCTCTGGTGCACTCTCTTCGACTACACTCCCTGCTGATAGCTAATACAACTAAATCAATAAACACTCCCCTTTCCTTCCCTCTAAGACTTACCAAGAATAAGGTCAATAACCATGGATTAGAATTGACAAATTCGAATCTGCTTCCTGACTCTATCTAACAAATAATCATTGGAGAAAATCAAACCTATCAGACTATCAAATTAACAATGATCACTACTGAAGGACAACGAGACAATTCACGTTGAATAGAAGTGCTTTCCTCAGAACTACATGAGGGAGGAAACATGGAATAGATGCACGGATTCAAAACAAGGCAGGATGGTTATTTCAAACAGAAATATCGCAGAGTGCAGTCCATTCAGATAAAGATTTGGTTTTTCTACACATGCAAAACAGTTTACAGGGGACCATGACTGTTTACTGCATGTGGAAATCATCCAGAAACATAAACGTAATACTCTTAAGGTTATGTTAAGTTTCCCTGTAACGCTACTAGACTTAATTCTGATTCATGAATAAAGCAAATGTTCAAAATAATGAAAAGAAATGCACACAATATGTACACAAGCTGCGGTTATAACACGGGTTGGACGTTAACTTTTTTGTCCACCTGCCAGTAAGGCTGGTGGAATTCAAAATGTACCAGCCACTCAATAGATAAGCATTGTTATTTTTCGGTTGGCGAGTGAAGCAAATCTAGCTGCCTTGCATATTTAACCAGCATTTGTCTGGTGGCTGGTGCTGATTACCACCCCTGATTACAAGTGTTGGGGCCTGAGTCATCTAAAGATTGTATTTATTGACTCTCCATGGTGTCGCTCTCAGTTTCAAAAGCTAGTTTAACAACATATAAACCCGCCTGTAGGGTTGAGACACGGAAAATATTTGCAAAAGATTGAAGGACATCAACTCCTATTTTACTCCAACTGTTATGATGTGGTAAACTTGTAAAGCTTTGGATTTAATGACGACATTCCAAAATGGTGACCACAGTTTCTCCTCTTTGACTTTGAGAAAAAAATGTGAGGACCTCAAACCATCCCAGACATGTGCAGCCCTGAGCTGTTTTAGGCAGGGGCAGGTTCAGAGGTGATTGAGTGACCAGCAAGGATTGAGACATGCAGTGAACGACAACAACAGCAACAAGCTCAGCATTCCTGTGAGGCAACAAAATGGCAACTTTTGCTTAAAGGGAGAGTCCACCCCAAAATCAAAAATATATATTTTCCTCTTACCTCTAGTGAGATTTATCATTGTAGACTGTTTTGATGTGAGTTACTGAGTGTTGGAGATATCAGCCGTAGAGGTGTCTGCCCTCTCTTGAATACATAGAACTAGATGGCACTCAGCTTGTGGTGCTCAAAGTGCCAAAAAATACATTTGAAAAACTCAACAGCAATGTCTCTTTCCAGAAATCATGACCCAGCTACTCAAGATAATCCACAGACCTTGTTGTGAGCAGTTTCACACAGGAACTATTTTCTTCCTACCAAACTACACCTGCCAAACCGTATCACCATGCGTAGGAAAGCATACAGCTGACCTGTGATGTTTAATTATCAATGCATCAAACTAGCTTTGCGGTAGCCGCAGTAGCAGTGGATCCACGTTTCCTTCTGCGCGGTGATACGGTTGGCTGGTGTAGTTCGGTAAACAGAAAACAGTTCCTACATGAAACTGCTCACAACAAGGTCTGTGGATTATCTTCAGTAACCAGTTTACAGTTTCTGGGAAGAGACATTACTGTTGGGTTTTTCTTTTTGTTTTTTTGGGGGGGCGCTTTGAGCACCACAAGCTGAGTGCCATCTTGTTCTATTATACTGGAGAGAAGGCAGACATCTCTATGACTGATATCTCCAACACTCAGCAACTCTTACCAAAATAATCCAGACTGATAAATAGCACTACAGGTAAAAGGAAAAATGTGTATTTTTGATTTTGGGGTGAACTGTCCCATTAGGTAGTATCTTCTAGAGGTAACACAGAATCCGTACAGTTCCAAAACAGTATCATGTTTAGATGAAATGTAGAGCTGCAGACTATATTGCTACAGCGCCATGCATATGGACAAGGACGCTAGGGGTGAAACAACACATCGATCTGGATCAATATATTGATTCAATGATCAGCAATCCATTATCATTGATGCTAAGTGAAAACATCAATATATATCTTCATTTTTAAGATACACCTTTTTTTTAAAACTGCCATGGCAAGTCTGTGTCAGCATTTTCATCCAAGCGCACCTCCTTCCTAAACATTCAAACAGTACTAGCAGCCTAGTGCCAGGCAGACAATGGTAAGCAGCCAAGAAAAAGACAATGAGGATATTTGCTGATATCTTCACATACTGAACTCAATTGAAATCATGACTTTGTGACATCAGCAAATATATCATTGTCCAAAGAATCAATAAAATATTGTATCAGAGATGAATCTTGTCATCCACCCCTAATGGACACATGTTAACATGTGGGTGACCGTACTATGTACCATGAGCAAACTGCTACTACTTATTGTGCTTTTTTTACCAGTATCCAAACTTTAATATCAGAATTTTGTTTGCATTAAAAAGTATATGCCCCCTGGAGTAATTTTAAGTATGATTAGAGTGAGTGATGATTATGGATATCAAACTAGCCCTCCCTGTCTTTGCTGATTAGAGTCCAGCTGAAACAGACCTGTCACTGCAGCTGGAGACGACAACAGTATGGGTCAGACTTAATGAATAAAGTCGTGAGACAAAAGTGCAGCGTCGGTGTCTTTTTCCATTTTCAGGTAGAGGTACAGCTCCAGTTACAACCGTTGTCCCCAAAGTCTTACTGACACCACTTACTGACCAAATACACACACATACATACACACAACTAATGAACTGCTCAATAATTAATGAGCCCAATCAGGAAACACAATATCCCAGAGGTACTGAGAGAAAGATAAATGGCATTCTTACCTTAGTCAAGACAATATCCAAATATAAACTAGGAATGTCACTGAAGAAAACACAGGATTCTACATTATTATCACTCAGTCTGAGTGATGAGCTCTGCAAGCCTCCACACACACACACTTCCTGGCACCAAAGCCTGCACTCACATCGCCACCAGCCTGTGACATCACCCTGCCCGTGACATCACCTGCATCCGGCCAGACGCATCATTGTTTACCTATCGCGCACACAAAGTGCCCTTTGACCCCCTAACAGTCCCAGTGATCGCTGACACCTCCTGCTCGCTCTCTATAGTAACCAGGAAGTGCCAGGGACGTGGAGACGGAGAACAAGGGGCCATAAAAAGACAGTGACCCACTTCTTGCTTTGCTTGTGCATGTAAACAAGTCATTCACTGGCTTCCTGGTTGAGTGTGAGAACAACAATCCATTCAAATGAGTTCGGAGCGTTGTGACAAGTTGTGATGCAGCCAAGCCAAACATACCATGTGTTTTTTTAACCTCCCGAAAGATGCACAACAAACCAAGACAACAAGCAACGACAAAGTTTGTCTCTTCTTTCCTTTTCCCCTCTCACCTATTTTGTGTTGAGGCTGATACACCCAGTTATCATCGTCATCCTCCTCGTCTCTGTCTGCTGCATGAAGGTGAGTGTGCGAGTACGACTGACGGTTGTGGACGGAGTGGAGCTCATTCTGGCTGTGGAAGATGCGTCTGCTCTGGCGCGAAAGGGTGGACACGCTCAGCCAGCTGAGAGCGCGGGACAGGCCTGCAGGTTTCTCCTTGCGAAAAGAAGCTGACCTCCTTTCCCCTCTCATCCTCAATTTCAATAAAGCAAGTCTGAGATGCGAGGGTGTGTGTCTTTAAAACCACCTGGAAAAATAATCCTCAGATGTTGCGTTGGATGGTAGATATTCACTCTTAGTCCAGATCATGAGATTCCAAACATTTCTGAATACAGCATCCGGGTCTGCACGCTAAAATGCTTCAAACTACTCAGATTCCATGTCAAGAATTAAATTAGTTCCAGGAGGAAGTTCAGCTATAACCCAGTTTTCCTTCACTTTGGTTGCACAGATCCACATCATGGCTCTGACCCGGACAGCCTCAACTTCCAACCTCTTTCTCCTTCAATTAATCTCTGTGTCATAAGCCAAAAGCCAGACTTAAATCATCTCTTTTCCTTTCTTCTCTCCCTTTGTGTTTAAAAGACTCCGGGCGTGATTCCCGAACCCAAAAGGGATAATTAGGCAATCCAGCAATCTGGAAAATCACCGCCCCTCTGCAGCACACACTCAGATACACACACTTGGCTGTAATATTCCTCTGTGGTGCATGACGGGGTGGAGAGAGGTTTCCAAATTACATCTAGATACTTTTCAATCACAGCGAGTCAGCGGTTGTTGTTTACAACCGTGTGTGTCCTTGAGTGTTGTTATCTCCAGTTGTTAGCACACACACCAGCTGACTCGCACCGTCTCAGTGCCAGGCCAGACCAGGAGGTTAAGAGCTGTCAGCGTCCCTGGGTCTATTCCAAGCCTGATGAAGTTACAGGCATACTCACACACTCGCATATGAAATCCTGCCGCCACAAGTTCCAAATACGGATCCTCTATTATGTATGTGAGTTTAGATGCCAGGGTGTAAAGATGATGCCGCCTCAGAGGGTTGCCAGAGAATTTCATCCAAACTTCTTGTCAACACCTTCTTCTTCCTCTTCCTCTCTCTTCTGTTTTGTCTGCATTCCCTGGTGTATCGTCGTCACTGGTGAATGTAGATGAGGCATGCTAAGTCCAGGTGTTGTCGCCGTGAAAGTCGCCGTCTGGATCTGAATCTTAAGTCAGCTGATCGGTGATAAAGCATGAATCAGGAGGGGAAATCCACACCTGCTGAGCACGCAGCATGACGCACAGACAGGCTAATATATAGTGCGTGCTCAGGAGGATTCCCTGAACTTCAGTCTTGGTCAATGTGTGACTGACTGTGAGAGTTGACTGTGTGTGTTGTGAGTACAGAGTTAGGATTACACCCAACCCTAGTAGCCACGGAGCTGAAATACGAGTCAGCCCGTCCCTTCTTCCTTTCCTTCCCTCCCTCTTTCTTTCTGTTTTCTGTGATCCCTGATCTCGGCCCCTCCCTTCCATTCGTTTGCCGGCATGGCAACCACTCCTTCCTCCCTCCCTCGCACCTTTCTTTCTCCGCTTATCCTCCTGTTTACTTTCTTCGCTATCCTGGTTGTCTCTGGTCCCTCAGGTGCTTCCTTTTCTGAGACAAAGACGGAGCGTTTAATCCCTCTCAGGTGTTGGCGGTGATAATTGCAAGTCATGTTTCATCTGTGCGACATTTTAACTGCCAGTAAGAGTTAAATAAGCGACCTGAGCAGCTACAGACTATGAGAGAACACGCTGTAGGATCTGCAGAGTCGGACTGATCTCTCTCTCTCTGGACACACACCGCACACGGAAGCCTACACATTTTAAGGCTGTTTAAGGCACTACGCTGTATATTCACAGACTGTTTCAGGCCCCTTCACAGCATGAGAGTAGCTAACATTCTGCCTGAGGTCCTGGAAGCAACTGGTTAAACAACAAATTTAGAGTACCTGAAAACTACAACAACCACAACTTAATGACAGGATATGATGAAAACACCCACCCAACAGTTATACATCAATCAAACATTTAGGAGATCGCATTAAAGTGATTCATGTTTTTAAAGATCTGAGAGAAATATGCAATTGGTGTTTTTCCTTTAGTAAAGCATAATACACAACTCATATTTAGTTGCCCAACATATAGTTGAGGTAGGCTAAAAAAGCACGCAGAGGCCCTCAGGGACAAAAACAACATTTTTATGGGGAGCAACAAGCGTGTTAGGGAGGTGGAACTTTCCCACCCAAGTGTAACCGCAGAGGGAGTGTGACCACCAAGGTGTGACAATAAACCAGCGCTGTGTGCGTGTGTGTGTGCACATTTGTGTTTTAGTGTGTGGTGCACACAGTAACCATATAACCCTAATCTATCCCTTTCACTTCCTTGTTCCAACAACCTTCATTAAACTTGAAGACAGAAATTTACAGGAAGTAACTTATGTCTGATTTGAAGCTATAACTCCTAATTGTGGATCTCCTTCAGAGGATCCATTGCACTGCTGAAAGCTGATCCCAGATTTGTGGCTAGGATGTGGTGTAAACCTAGACTTAAACACCCATCGCTCTGACAGGTCCCCGACCTCATTTTCTTTTTCCCTTTAGAGGGGAAATCTACTATCTCAGCACTTGCTGTTTACACAAAGGGACAACTGCCTGCTACTGATGCCTCAGCTGAACATAAAAACATGTAACACGCGTACACACATATATATTTTAAGACTTTTGTCCACACTGATGACACATAAGGCCACTGTCCTTTAATAATTAACCTGCAATACTCTCCACTGTGCAGCAATAAAGGGACTGTATAGAGTATGAAATGAAAACAAGTGATTAAAAAAAGCAAAGAGCGAGATGTTCACTGACTTAAATTAGGAAAATTATCAAATTCATAGAAGCCAAAAATGAAACACAATCTCCAATAAATACTGGGCAAAAAATAGACTGGTTTAGTCTATTGATTTCCTCTTTTCAGGAAGAAAAGCTCTTTTAGTACCGTAACCCCCCAAGGGAATTGGAAAGTCAAAGGTCATCATATTGGGTCAGCATCCTGGTTCACCCCCACCTCACTTCCTTTTCATAAATCTCCTCGTTTTCATGCCCTTAACGCTGCACACACAGAGAGGCAACAGCAGTGACAGTAATCAATATGTTAAACCTGATGTCTGTAGTGCTGTAGAAGACATTTGACAGCTTTGGTTTGGCTGCTTCTCATCTGAAGAGAATATCAGATGTGTTGTTTACAGATTTCTCATGCCTAATCATGAGACTTCTCAAATATGTGGACTTCAAAGGAGCAATCAGTAATTTTTGGACTTAATAAATGAGTTATATTATAAATTCAGCTTCTGAGTTGTGGATGGAAAACCTGCTTTTTGTCTGTTTCTCAACTGATTGTGAGTGACATTATGGGTCCGTATTACTTCAAAGTTTACCATCACTACTGATTAAGGGTGCCTTCACACCTGCCCTGTTTGATTCGATTCAATCGAACTCAAGTTCGTTTGCCCCCTAAGTGCTGTTCGTTTGGGCAGGTGTAAGCACAGCAATTGTCCCCAGGTGCGCAACAACACAACCGGACTGAGACCTTCTTGAAGAGGTGGTCTCAGTTACAAACTCTGGTGCGGTTTGTTTGTGGTTAGAACGTCTTCCCACCTCGATCTGAACCAACTGCAGTCACATGACACATTGTTTGGGTTAAACATGAGCATGTTACAGTCCTGGAGGATTATTAATGTGTGCCTCCTCCTGTACTGCCTTAATATGCACATTCAGCACATCCAATGCATCAAAACATTGTTTTCTAGTTGGAGCCGCGCCTCGTTTTCAAACTGTATGCTTTGACTCAAATGAACAATGACAGCAATATAGTCCACGATGAGCAGCGCTAAAATCAACCTGCGTAGTTGTCCCTCCATTGTGACATTAGAAAGTGTCACATTTATCTTGCAAGTGTACTCTTCTTCAACGTTTTGTTTACTTCCTGGATTTTTCCTGCATGGAAATTCTGACCCTAACCCTGCATTTTTTTAAGTGGATTCAGACTTTAAATGCCATTGCAAAATTCCCACAATATGTCTGCTTCAACATGATCGTACAGGTGTATCAATAACAGTATATCCACAGATGTACTGTATCACATACTGGTCATTTTCTTCCCTAGTGTTGAAATGAAACACAAAATGCCTACACTAGTGGAAACAATCTCAGTTTACAGTTAATTAAGCAATAATTTAAATAGCATCATTTCAGCACCAGATACTGTCGGCCCCAGGCAAGATATAGTATCAAGGAAGTGATATGTAACATAAACATGAGGATATCATTAGAGGCATGTTGCAGTCATTAGCAGTGAAATGATACAGACCCTTAATAAGCTGCTGTTTCAAACAGCCTGCACAGGTCAAAGAGTCAGTTTGGGACATTCCTCTCACACATGATAAGAAAGGAGACGGGAGACAGAGTAAACATGAGACCAGACACTGACAGATTAAAGTTAAGCTACTGGTGTAATTAAAGCTAAATTACATAAAATCATGAGATTAAAGGTTATTAGAGGACAAACTGGATTCACACTCGTGCATCAAAGGACACAGTGAGACATTTCAAAGAAAGCGAGTAAAGAGAAACACGTAGAAAAATAAATTACGACTACAGATGACAACGTGGACAGAGTGAATGAGACAGTCCTTTGAAACCACTGCTTATAAAGATAAAACATCTGACTCTGAAAAACTAAATCCTGCAATTTAACTCCAAATAAGAACTTGCTGAGCCAACCAAATTATACATCCTGCTAAATAAACAGCAGAAAGGTGAAAAGTATAAATTTCACCCTAGCGCACACACACACTCGACACACTGTCACCAATAACGTGATACAGAAAGGAGATGGTGACATGCGACCTGGTTGCCAAGTAACTCAATCAGACATCAGAGGCATCGCATGACATCGATACACACTGACCAGACACTGACACACAAAGGGTAAATATAGCAGATAGGCAAGCCTACCTGGATGCAACACATGAGAGCGCACACAGCCAACACACAAACGTAGCATTTAGCGCATCCACGAGTCTACAATTGTCCCCCCCCCCCCCCAAAAAAAACACAAAAGCCTTGGCTGAGTGCGTCTGCCAAATCCCAAATCCCAGTAAGTACAGTTCCACAGAGTGTGTCTCTCAGCGGTAACACATTCACAGAGCCAGTTAAACACAGAGGTTCGGCTACACCACAGCGGAAGGCTTTTATTACCAGACAGCACCCCACATTTACTGGGACAGTTATATGGGAGTTTATGTTTGTGTGTACGTGTGTGTGGGGGTGTGGGGGGGGTGTTTGACAGAGGCCAGATTGGGAAACAAATATCAAGTCATTCCTGTTGAAATAAAAAGCTCCCAAAAAGCTTGTCTTTTTGGGAACACAACTGGTTTCCCCAAATTAGCCTCACTTCCTTCAGATCAACGTAACATTAATTATTAAAGTTGGTCTTTGGCTACAGTGTGGTTTAAGGGTCAGAGTTAGACGTATATCACTTCTGGTTTAAATTAGAGTAAACCTCCAGGGAAGTAACAGAAGTCAAGGAAAGTATGCTCAACCAGTGGGTGTGCATGTGTGTGTATTGTACGGTCTATATTAGGTGCCTACAGGAGTTGTTGGAATTTTCACCCAAGGGTTAAGAGGGCCTCTTCTCCCCACTTTGACACACACTTGTGAGATGCACCAATGCATTTGTGTAGTGTATACCAGCAAATGCGTACACACTGTACCTTTTCCACGGCATGTGTGCAGAACTGTGCTTTCATGGTACACAGGTGTGTTTGTAGGGTTGGTCAGCTTCATAACTAAAATATATCTGACCAGTTTTGTGTTTTTTCTAATCGCCTATAACCTTCATTAATACATTACATACATTAAAACAACGGAATAAGGGCGAACGAACAGTGGTTAAATACACTTCAACAGATAACAAATATCAGTCTTTACTAAAAGATGGAGTCCTGTTCTGGCTTTATTAACGCAATGAGGTTTATCGTCCAGTAGGGTTCTGCCAACTAGTTTTATATTCTCCCCATGCACATATCACATATGTACATTATATGTCATTGTCTGTAAAACAAATTTTGCACCTGTACATTATCTGTGTTATTATGATGCGGAGTGGACAATTATTACTGTTATTTCCATTTAAGTTTTGCTTTTTCTAACCAATGGGTTAAGACGTCAGAGTGGATGTCTACTCTGTTTTCTTTTTAAGTTCAGGTAATTTCTGAATATGATGTGTATAAATGTTATATACAGCTGGGAAAAAAGGAAATGTATACACTGCATTGTTGTTGATGAAAACTAAATAAAAAGTAAATAAATATACGCTTAAATACACATACTAGATGCATGTACCTGGTGCTTGTTTACTTAACTTATCAACTGATATCTACAAGCTGCATTTTCTTGGAAAGATGCCAAGATTTCGCAGTAGTTTACACTGTGTGGCCCTGAATTTCCGCTCACTGGCAGTTTTTGAGCTCCCCGACAAAAGCCCAAGATCTGACGGAAATCGGTGTTGGCTTGGTGCTTGCAATTGGCGCTCAAGCGCTGGGTAAACTGTTTGAAGACACCAGCTGAGAGGACTCATGGAGATATCTGACATGCTAAATATTTGGATCTGTCTGGGACTTTGTTGACGAGCTACAGCTAATAAGTGCAAAAGACAAGGGTTGAGGACAGAGACGTGCAGTGCTGTGGCACTTTCCAAGGCGTGTGTATGTTTGAGTGGAAGAGAGAGAAAGTAACAGAGTGTGGAAGAGAAGGTGGAAGGTGGACTATTGTACGCAATGTTCCTAATAACTTACGCGGAACGCTGCTTTGTCACTTTCTGACTTTGACATGTTCTAGTGAGCAACCAGTTAGGTCTGTGCATCACATGACAAACTCATTGGGGATTCCTCCTGGTGTCGCCAGTAAGTCATGTAGTGTGAAAACCACAAAAACTTCAAGAGGCCCTGTGTAGTGTGAACAGTACAGCGATCAACTCTAAAAGCCGTACAGTGTGAACTTAGGTTTACATACTAGTGTATACAAGCTGCATAGGTTTAGTGTCAACATTCGGGGACACACACATGAAACAGGGGGTTGGGGGGTCCTTCACCAGAAAATTTTCAAGCACCAAACACCTAATTTTCTGCATTCTGGTGAATTCGTATGCACCTATTTTTGCCTTTTCTGCATTATTTAAAGTGTAAATGTCTTTAATTTTGCCGCTACTGCTACCGTCTTGTTTTTATTGGAGGAGACAAATGCACATGATCTAAAAATTAAGGTGGATGTGTCCCCTGCATCACCCCCAAAGTCTATGCCTATGAGTGTTTACTGTATGGAAATGGAGAATAGATCAAGAACTGAGGGCAGTGAGGTCAACAAACAAAGACAAAAGTGATTTTGACTTTCATTGTTTCGCCCTGATGAAAACACTTACAAAGACATTGACTAGATGTACTATCACATCCTTAAACTTCCTTCCTTCCTCTGTGAGTGTGTGCTCTGCATCCTATTCTTATCTCCACACAACACTGAAGACACAATCATCTACTGTCGCCTCCTGACTACTGTTTGACCTGTAAGGCTGCAAACTGTGAACCCTGACCTCTCTTTGAACCTAAGAGCTTAGCCTTCACCTCCACTGGCAGCAAGTCTGGACTGCCTCATTCACCTTTCTCTTTATCTTTCTCTCTTGTTGTGCTGCTGCCTCCTGCAGAAGTATCTTTATGAATTCTTATTCCTCTACACTTATCATGTGTCTTATCATCACTTTTTGTGTTTTTAAATAAGCACATTATGTTTGTGTGATAAAAATGTGACAGGATAAACACGAAAAAGTAGAGTGATGCTGAGTTTTACTGGATGTTTTATACACTGAAACACAACTGAAACCTGTACATTTTCTCTGAAGTTGTCCTACAGTTGTCCTTCACTGTCAGCTCTTCAGCACACACACACATTAATAGGATTAATAAAGCACACTGGTGCTGAGCTGTGACCAAAAAGCAACATTAAATTGTATTTTGGTACCTTGAGTGCATGTAGCAAGAGTTCGTGGAGCAGGCAACCTCTTCAGACTCCCATGAGGCTTTGCAAAGAGGTGATGTGTCATTCACACTGACAGTAATACACAGGAGACTGTGTTTATGTGGTGTGTCACAGAAACCGCATGATTTATGCGTGGGGGATAAGATTAATGTATATTGCTTGCATATGTTGTGTGGTGTGTGTGGCCTGAAAGGGGAATATTTACCACAAGTATCTATATGCATATACTGTGGTGTGATGTGTGTATGTGTGTGTATGTGTGTGTGTGTGTGTGTGGGGGACAACTCACTCAGTTAGCCATCTGAGCCCCAATAGGGTCACCAGAGTCCATAGACTAACCTCATATAGTGGCATGATGCACTTAAGGTGTCACTAAGAATGATGGGAGGTTGTAAGGGCAGAGTGAGGTTGACCTGACTCACCAATGGTGGGAGTCTCAGTACACTGGATGGACAAGCACACACATAGTCATAGGCAAGATATACTTCTTCATGCACACAGGCTATCAGTACAAAAAGCCTTTTTTAATGTAACTCAACCTTGACTAAACCACAGTGCAGGGAGGAAGGAGATGACAGAGAATAACAGTGACTAATCCACATGATAATAGATAGGAGGACGAGGAAACTGTGAGTCAGACAGTATGAAATGTCCCTCTATCACGTTAGCTGCCTAGCAACTTCAGACCTCCGGGGGGCGGGGCAGGGTGGAACAGGGCAGGGCTGGTGGCCCAGCAACAGCCCTCTGGTGGTGGCGGACAGTGCTATTGATGGCCCTTCATTCCCTCTGGAGCTTTAAAGCCTGTTGAGTCTGAGTTATTGTAGATACTCCTAGACATAGGAAAACTATTGCCATGGGAAATAACCTGAAATTGATTTTCATAGCTTTTCAAATTGCTTATATTCCAATATTTATCTCTTCGTCTATACTATGTGTAATGTGTTAGAGCAGGGTTACAAATTCAATTGGGCCAGATTTTACAACCAGGATATGGGCCAGACGTTTTAGCAGCCAGTTTAAAAGCTTTTTTTTTTTAGCTTTTGGTAATGATAAATTTCAAACAAATGCAAATGGATTTAGTGACAAAAATATCAGTGTTTATAGTTTCACTTTTGCAATTAAAAAAAAAAGAATATATCTTTGGTCACATATCTGACCCAGGCAGATTGTAAAATGCAGAAACATTTAAAAAATAAAAAGATCTATTGATGCACAGAACCAATACAAGTGGTAATAACAATAACCAATAACACACTATCCCTCTCTACCAGTATCTCCTTCTCACCGTCTCCCCTATCTCCCACACACACAAACACACCTAACCTCATGACAATTTCATTGAAGTCAAGGAAAAATCGTCGGCACTGTGTCACATAAGAAAATGTTGATTTGTGAAAACTATAACGGGTGGTGTCACTAAACAATCCGCGCAACCTGCCCAATCGGTGAAGCGCAAATGCAACTCTCCACAGAGGTGAGAAGGAGGAAAGGTGGCTCACTTGTTACCCATTTCCAGACACTGTATATGAATTTAGTTTACATATTTTGTCATGTGTCACGATCTGCATATGCTGGGTCAGTTGGAGGTTGCTTCTGGGCCAAATGTGGCCTGCCAGCTGCCAAAAGAATAGGCAGGTTTTAGAGGTTAAATGATCAGTCAATGAAGTATGTATGGCTTACAGTTTAAGGCCATTCTTAAAAAAAAAATGCAACTACTGTTTCACTTTTTTAACAATCTGAAAATGATGTTGAATACTGCCAACAAATATACATTTTCCACATGCTTGTTGAGCCTTGCTTTGTTGAAGTGCAATTACCATTTCTGGCCACATGGGGACACCATCAGACTGAAATTCCTTTGATGAGTAAAGTCCTGTCTCCTCTGTTGGTCAGTGTCGCCTTGGGTCTTCATTGAAAGGTTAAATGGGCCAGAAAATTGGGCGTCCGTGAGTCTGTGTGTGTTTGTACGCATATGCCTAACATTTAACTGTCAGGCTAGAATCAGTAAACAACATTATCTCATGGCCTGAAGGGAATAAAGCATATTTGTGTGTTTATGGGTGTGTGTGTGAATACAGATAGCAATCTTCAGTCAGGGATAACACTGCTATTTCAAACACTCAAGGCCTATATTTGGCCTCTCTGGGACAGCCCTTTGGAGGACACACACACTCACACACATACACACACACAGAGGGTCCTGTGTGGAGTTGTTAGACAGCGGCTAAGCTGGTCCAAACCCCTGGAGTCAACTCTTGTCAATTCACTCTGGTTTGAAGACAAATCCCCTCATTCCTGTGGCCACGTGCTCCATTATTCCAACATCTATTATTCTACTGTGTGTGTGTGTGTGTGTGTGTGTGTGTGTGTGTGTGTGTGTGTGTGTGTGTGTGTGTGTGTGTGTCACTTCTATTATTCTCTAGTAAAAGCTGCCAGGCTTAGCTGGGAACACCATTCTCAGACACCCCCTCCTGCGTGTACGCAATTAAAAGTGTGTGTGTGAATATGTGTGTGCATGTGTGTGTCTAAGAGTCATGTGTGAGTGCGCTTTATCCACAGAGACAAAGGGAAAAGTGAAGCAGGTATTGACCTTTGACCTCTCACCCCTGACCCCAAAGCAGCAGCCTGACTCCAAGCTTAAGTACGGCTCTAAGTCCGTCACATTTGTTCAGGTGCCCAAATGAATGTATTTCAACAGCAAAGCAGAGAGCACTGGGTTTAATTCCTGCACACACACACATACTTTACAGTGCTCTTCCACTAACACTTTTGGGGATGTTCCTAACGTCTAACTTCCCTGAGTTTAAACTTGATCTAGTCAGCTTGTCCAAATGTAAGAAAAGACTCAGAAAGCAGTCAGAATTAGCACAATTGAATCTGTATGGTTAAACAGTGTCTGAAAAAATGTTGCCTATACTATGAGAGCCATTAGAAATTGTCAACCATATTTTTCCGCTCTCTCATACACAAGTGTGCACACAAATGGACTCACACACATACATCCAGGCCTGTCGAGATCTCCCTGTGGACCCAAAGAACCTCTCTCGTTCAGACCAGAAAAAAGACATCCTACTGACGAACGTCTGACTGAACGTCTGCGAACAGCTGTGGATTTGCACCAGTCGCGTGCACACGTGTGTGTTTGTGTGTGTAAAAGACAGACAGAGAGACAGAGGGACAGCCGTTGATGATCAAAGCCACTAGTTAGTCTCGCATGCTCCTCACGTTCTCCTCTGGGTATCTTAACAATTTGTTTAACGACTAGGAATTCTGGTACTGAGTAGCAGTACTTTTAAGGTGGAATCATTTCTTGCATGTCACTCGAATGCATGAGTTGACATCATGAATCAATCCACACACCTTAGATGTCAATATGACAACTTTAACAATGTTATTTGTTTTCATTGCATGACTTAGGCTACACTTCATTGACTACTGGATCTTAAAGGACTTAAAAAATGTACATGAATTTCAAAGATTACGCAGACAAATATTCCATTTCCTCACTTGGAGAAAAAAAGTAGCAGAACGTTCCACTGAACTCTGTTAGAACTACACCTATGCTTCTATGTCACTGCAAGCATACTGGAGGAGATGGACTTCAGGCATACTCATGCAGTGTAGGGAGAA
Source organism: Cephalopholis sonnerati (assembly GCA_019142605.1). NCBI lineage: Eukaryota > Metazoa > Chordata > Actinopteri > Perciformes > Serranidae > Cephalopholis > Cephalopholis sonnerati. The sequence continues at coordinate 27,563,969 of JAGQAX010000009.1, read as the reverse complement.
ACTTAGAAAACTGACAACTGTCTAAGAGAGTTGTGACTGCAGTAACACCAGCCAGGTCATACGTCATTAGTTAGACACACCTTCGAGCAGGTAACACTGTTGTCTGGATATGCAAATCCCTGCCGTACCGGACTGACTTGCTAAGTCAAACAAAGTCAAGCCAAGCCAGCACATGTGTACAGAAAAGGGCTGTAAGAATAAATGCTACCATCGAGACAAAGACAAAGGACGCACAGACTGGGTGTGCGTTTGAGCCACATCTGTTAAACAGCCGAGTCCAGCACCAGCACTGCAGACTGCACCAGTATGTGAATGATCATACTGTATGTGTAGCGTTCACGTGCTCATGCTATAGATTTATGAGGTGAGAGGCCTTGTCTCTGTTAGTCTGTGACCGAGGGCGAAGGAGACAGAGGGGAACAGAGCAATGAGGTGATACCATGGCATGAGAAGAGGGAAAAGTTTGACAAAGGAGTGGCACTATAGCTTACAAGACAAATGAGCTCCAGGTAATCTGAGCAGGGCATTCACACACACAAACATACACACACACACACACACGCCCAACAGGCCTCCGTCCAGTGGTTGAAGGGGAGAAAGGGTGCGGTCGACTCTGTGCATTCCTGATCAGTCATGCCTGAGTGGAGGAGCGTTTCCAGCAGACCTGAGCCCAGATGTGGTTTGCATATGCATTGAAGTTTTCACGCAGACTATGGCATTTATAAAATCATATACAGATGGCGGATTTCAAAGCACAAGAGCAGCACTGAGGGCGAAGTGTGAAGTCTTATATTTAAGCTTACATATCCCCTTTGAATGCAACTTTTACTTTCTTCTCTTTAGTCTCTCTATACAGCCCCATACTGAACGCATATGACTTGTAGAAAATCATTCTGTCACGCACGTTATGAAATCTGAACCCTGGCACGATAATGAGGTAAGTATTTTACCCTGAGTGAACCAACAAACCTGCCAAGTGAATTAAACACACCGTGCCAACAGATAAAGAGCATCCACTGAGCAACTCAAAATTAAAAAATGAATCAGAGTTGGTAATCAACATTTTAAGTGTTTAGTGTTTGACTGATAAGCTTTGAGAGTCCACTTCTACAGAGCAGAAAGTGTTGCTGACTGAGTGTATTCATGTACTGCCAGGCAGCATGTTTGTCATCGCAACAATGTTTAAACTGAGCTTGTGTAATTCTGACATGTGGCCAGGACCTGTTTTTTGAAGCTCACAGGTTGGACTGTACTTGGCAGGGAGAGTATGTGTGTCAGTGTTTTTGGGTGGCGACAGGTCTGTCAGTCAGTTTTACAAGCAGCTGTTTCAGGGGAAGCACCGGTGAGGACACAAGAATGTTAAGTTTTACCGCTCATGCTTATACAGGAATACAAGTCAAACACCATCAACATGCCGATGTGGACATATGGCGGGTCTGTGCACATATTTACGTGCTCAACAATGCATGCAGACACAGACACTATAAATTCTTTGAACTTTACTTTCAGATGCCTTTCAGATGACTCTACTCTGAAACTTAACACAAGAGCTCACCTCTGGCAGAGTATTTGTCGTCCCTGCACACACACATGACTGCAAGTGAGAATGTGCGTACTGACATGCATGCCTGTAAACTGGATGCTGTGACACATCCGTGTGCAGCGTTGTGAAAACAGCAAGCTCCATGCTGACAAAACACACGTGTGTCTATTCAACAGCACAGCGACCTCCCACAGTGATTTTCCAGCAGAGTCGATGCTGAAGAAAATTTCTCAACAGCTCCTCAGCTGTCAGTACCATTTATAAGACCTGCTGCCTAAACATTCAGTGGTTAATATCCAATTATACCGGTCACTTCCAGTCTCTGAATTAAATATAAATAAATGCCTTATGGTGTGTGCTGTGAATACATGAATAGGAAGTGTGTACATTCCAGATTTGGTTTGTATTTATGTATTCCACGTCTTTAAACGTTTCATCAGTGCTGGGGCTACAGCTGCAACTAACCATTATTCCCTGTGATTATTTTCTCAATTACTCGATTAGTTATTAGGGCTATAAAATGTCAGAAAATGGTGAAAAATGTCGATCAGTGTTAAGATGTGGTCCTCAAATGTCTTGTTTTGTCCTGATACTCAGTTTACTGTCATAGGACAGTTAAGAAACAAGAAAATATTCACATTTAAGAGGCTGTAATCAGAGAATTTTGACTTTTTTCAATTACTTAAACTGATTAATCAAACATCTAATTAGTTTGCAAATTATTTAATAACTGACAACTAATCCATTAATTGTTTCAGCTCTATCTGGGACTGATGCTGTTTTAGAAAAAGGACAGTCTCTTTCTTTAGTTGTTATTAGCAAGGCCATAAATGAAGCAGACATGGCCACTTTGTTGTTACGGTTAGGCCCTGTTTATACGATTTCAACTGAAAACGGTAAACTTTAGTTGCGTTTTGGCTGATCATTTACACAACAGTGGCATTTTGGGCGCCTGAAAACGTTAAGTTTTGAAAACAGCACGTCTCCATTGTCATGTATGGAGACTATCTGCACATGCACATTACGGTTCCAGTCACTAGGCATGCGCGAGAAAGTTGACCACCACAACAACAACAATGCAACCACCATTTTTAAAAACAATAACAACAAATGAATCACCCCAGGCCGTTGTTTATTGTTTTCTGTGGTTTCAGATACACTTCTTCCTAAAAAATTCAAGCTGGACTCCCCAGGGAGAGACCTGAGGAATCCAAAGGGGGGAGGGTTGGACGGTCAGACAGAAGTGAAGACAAAGTTCAGCTCATGTGCTGACAGCCAATCTGGCAACCCACCAGGAGTCCAATCTGGCAGCACGCCAACCAAAACCCCACTGGGGCCTACGTACTACAGGTGCCACAGTCCTCTACTATAACAGCTTTCTTTGTGTGAGAGTGTGTGTGTGTCACAGGGAGTGTGAGGCAGAAACAAAGCGAGACAAACAAATGAAAAAAAAAAAGAGGGAAAAAATGAGCAGGAATCTAAAAATAAAAAGCAAAGGTGGTTTTTCAATCAGCATGTGCAAGTTTACAGCCTGCTTAGAGGTGTGAGTATTATTCGCCATGTGTTTACATATATAAAGCCTTTTAACAAGCACACAAGAGAGAGGAAAACTCTAATAAAAACCAGGAAGTGTGAAATAACAGTAGCAGCAGCCTTGCAGTGCAGACTGGAAATGTGTGTGGCCCTCACCCATCGTGCCCATGTATGTGTGTGTGAGTGTGTCTAAGTGCAGGCTTGTGCTCCAGCAGAAACATATTTTGTATCTTAAAAACACTCAGCACTGGCATAAACACTAATTTAGAGAGGAGGAGGGCAATGTGGAGGGCATGAAAGTGGAAAGCGATTACGTGCAAATGTGAAATGGGAGTCAGAAAAGAAAAGAAGGGACAAACACAGAGAAAGAGAAAGAGTGAAAGTGATTGAGACAGAATAAAAGACAGAGAGACAGCGAGAGCGGGAGACAGTGTAAATTATGCTGAATGAGCAGACGGCAGGCCGACCGTTACCGTGACAATAGAGGCTGACTTAGGGTCTGGCATTTTGCCCTCTACAGCTGTGAGCTGTCTGCTGACACAAACACACACACACGCACGCACACACACACGCACACACCATGCAAAAATGTTCGTTATTCGGAGCTCATCCCTCTTATCCCAGCTGATAGCACTACATCAACCAAGCACAAGCCTCCTTTAAATGCTGGACTGAGACCAGCTTTAATTCACCAACACACACACACACACAGATTCTTGTCTGCAACCTCTTTCCGCCCCGCTGGCTTACTTTCCTTACTCCTGATCCAAGAACAGCTCCCAGAGCAAGTCATCCCGTTAGTGGGGGATTTAAGAGCAGAATCCAGATCAGCAGTTGCTGGCCAGACCAGCTGGCAGCGCTGACTTCCAGCCGTTACACACTGGGGTTTCAAGGCACATTACAGACAAACCATGGGTGTAATGGGGAGCACACACACACACACACATACACACTCGCACAATAGAGCAACCCAAAATAGAGCGTCTGAGTGGAACACACCCACACGGAGTAATATAAACAAAGAGGGAGTTCATATTCGCTATGCTATGATTAACCATATAACGCGACAAGACTGTCAAAACACGCCCTTATCCAAACACACACACACACCAATCAGAAATAGAGTTCCCCAAAGATATTCCTCCCACGAGCTGTCAAAAGTCTGAGAGCGGAGTTCCATCTGGCCACCCTCCATTTCTCTCCCTCTTTCCTTCTCCCCATCTGTCTTTCTCCATCTCTCCACATCCCTTTGTCTCATCTATCTCCGTCTTTAATCTTCCCTCCTCAACTTGCCTCTCTCTGTTTGTCCATCTCAAATCTCACTGTTCCAACATTTCTCTGTCTTTTCCCCTTTTTCTGGACCTCTCTCCTCCTCGTCTAATCGTGCCGTCTCTCTTTTCTCAAACACAGCCGGCCTTTGTGTCTCTGCGTTGAGGGGGTGGAACACAAACTCTAAGCCCACCTCGGACTCGAAGCCAAAGGCCACTGGTCGTGGCCACCCACCCACGGTGCACCAACACAGTAGGGACTTTCCCGCTGTGTGTGCATGTGTGTGTGTCTGCCTATAGCTGGTCTTCATGCCTGTCTGTCTGCATGCATGTGTCTGTGAGGCTGCTCACAGGTGTGTGTGTCTGCATATAGGCGTCCAAGTGTCTGGGTGTGCATTTCAGACTGTGATTTCTGTACATGTGTTAGCATATACTTGTCTTTGCATGTATGTTCTTGTACTAGCATGTGTGTCAATCTGCACACTTTCTATCCAGTGAAGTGACCACCTCCTGTTGCAGGCAGACAACAAAGGACTACAAGATCCTCTCTGACCTGTGAACTCACCCTCTGGTGCTCAAACAGCACACCTTACACCCATCATAACAGCACACATGTATTCAGTTGCCAGCCAAGGAAGAATATTGTTTTTCCAACAAAAACAGAATGAAAACATGAAATGTAACCCCATCCAAGACAGGTATTGTGTATTTTTCATTGTATCTCAAGTTCCACTAGTGCCTCCTCCTCCTGCGGGGCCCCTGACTGCGTTCAAATCAGCTTAGGTTTCTTAGGTACTTGGGAAGAAAACCTCCATTATAGCTGGACTCTGTGATTTCATTTGTTTAAGTGTCACCTTTGCACTTTTACACTCTTCTTTCTCAGGCTGTTGTTTGCAGCACATTAATGTTTTTGCAAGAATCTTAACAGTTGGAGGTTATAACAACGTTCATCCAAAAGGTAGCCAATTTCTTTGCTAACACATTTTTCATGCATTGAATGTCTCTTTCTAGATGCTCGGCACACTATTACGAGTTCTGCTTATTGGGGTACTCTAAAGATTTCAAACTAGACCTTCTTTAAGTTGTGAGAAAAAGTAAAGTAAACTGATTTTCGTGTGCAACACTGGTGGAGTTGTCCTTGAAGGATGTGAAAGCACTGTGAAAGCAATGAATTAAGGCTGCCCACTGAAAGACAGGGATTCAAATCTTCAGTCGTGGAGCCCTCAGGCAACTGAGATTAAATCAAGCTGAACAGTCTTTTTTTTTTTGCCAGTCAGTGTGCGGTGTACTTCTGGGGATGTTTTGGTCCACAGATTTTGCTGCAGAGTGAGCGCTCTTCACTCCCGTGCTCCTTTTCGGTACAGGCAGCTGCAGACGCGGAGGCAGCCTCCAAGAGGAGAAAAGTCTTTACACTGCAAGACTTTGAAATAACATAATTTTCTGCCTTCTGCTTGGAAGTAGTTAATTTACAGCTCACAGCAACTTAATACAACACAGTCTCTAGCTGTGTCTCTCTTTGTTTTATATGCTGTGTTGGCAAAAAATATTGTTGCACATTTCCGATTTGCACAGTTAACTTGTTTACTATATTACATGTACGTCGTTTTTCGTCGAAAATTGTTGTGCGTCAAAAATAAGTACGACCTCACATTGTGTCAATCATGTTTGCACGCTTACGTCCATCATAAAATTTTCAGAACAGGTTTGATTTTCTGTTTTTCGCATCAGTCAGGAGCCTGTTTGACCAAGAATCAGTGAAGAAAATGTGACGATGGAACACAGCTGCAGCAAGACAAAGGAATGGGGCACACACAATCACTTCATGACTCAGCTAGCTCACATTTAAAAGGTCAGATAGTAATATTCAGGTGGATGATGATGACGAGGAGGAGGATGTGGACCGCCCACAGAATGTGGAGACACACAGGGAGCACAGCTCCGCCCTTTCATGCAGCTGCGGTGCTAAATGCAAAGCCCCTTTTACACTGCCAGATTTCCGGCGAATGTTGGGCCGTTTTGCAGGCAAGCTGCGAGCGTTTAGGCACACAGAGCCGGATTGGCGAGTTGATCCGAGGTTCCCAATTTTCCGCCGCATAGGGGTAAACATATTGGTGGAACATTTTTGGTTTAAAAAGAACGAGGCGCCCTTCCGCCACGGGAGGAGCTGTTGATGACACCGCACGTGCAACCCACTGGCAGTGGACTTAAAAAGAGGAAACAGCTGATAGCAGGAATGAGCAGCTAGTAGGAAGAGGGAAACGCAAACAACATTGACACCAACGTGAAAGAAACTGTAAAAATGAGCAACTGGGGAGACAAGGAATTGCGTGCCCTCCTTGCCCTCGCAAACGGAGAGGCCATTAACTGTCAAATGCTGAGAACGGTGAAGGACGGGCCAACTTATGAAAGAATCATCAAAGGACTGACTAGCAGCGGCTTCCCTCGGAGCAAGGCGCAAGACGTCACTGTTTACGTTAGGCGCTGAGCTACACGTTTTGTTACTTGCTTAATTCTGAGTCCTTCACTATAAATCAAAATAAATTATATGTTCTGGAGAACCAAGCAAGACACTGTTTATGATAAAACAGTTGGCTTATCCGCCTAAATAATGACAGTGACAATACTTTATCACACTCATCAAATGTTACTCAAATGACCAAATACACCCACAAGTATTTGAGTGACACCATGGTATAAACAGTATAGAAACATTTCACACACTACAAAAGCATCTAACATGTGTGGTCACTCACATTTATGGTTTAACACTGTAGTCAGTCACTGGCAACAGCAATCACCAATATGTTGGAGAACCGAGCCAAAACAACAGAAGAAATGTCCAAACAGCTGTAAACTGTGCTGAAAATGCTTTACGGATTAAGCTTGATGATGGGAATGTTGAGACTTCTGAGTGTAATCTCATGAAAAATCCACCACCCTGAGGTTACAGTTCAGGTTCTCTGAAAGCCAGGGAAAACCCTTCAGGATTAAGTCCTGGCTGCATGTGACACACTGGTGACTGCCAAAAACAATTTGGAGAGGGGAAGATGAACCATGAGTCCAATGCAGGAAGCACAGAGAACTCCATGTTTCAACTGGCAGCACATGAAAGGAAGGGCAGACAACAAAGTCCCTCAAAGCTGTTAAGACAAGACATGGCTATGCGTAAGGTAGCCTCGAATATATTCCTGGAGATATTGTGTATTTTTTTTTGTTTTTTTTTTTTTGTTTGAGCAACTCCTTTATTAGTGAGACAACTGATGTTTTGACTACTCTAGTATAATACAGCACCCAATAGTCTCCAGACCCTTAATAAAAGTCCAGTCATAAAGTTGGCAGACCATAATATTAACACTGTCTCATAGTTAAGTGATGGGTACAGTCTTGGTTCAGCCAAAATGTAAATATAGTTATCTGTGGGTGACATGCTGTCTGTCAGTCTCTTTCTAGTTTCTAGGGGTAATCTGTGCACCTCCCACTCGTCTAGACGACACAGTCACTCCATTATTAAAGGACACCACGCCATCGCAGCAGATTTCCCCGGATCAAAGGCTGCTGCCTCTCAACTGGCCTTGCTTCAGTGTCACATAATTGCATGGACTAATTACTTTTTCAGTGTCACGCTTTGTCACTGACCTTTTGGGAAACTGAATCTGAGTCAGCCAGTTTGGAGAGATATTGAGGAATAATAAGTTTGAGGGCAAATGAATCACTGTTAAAGGCTTTTGGTTCCAACAGCTACGAGTATAACGAGTAATGGGGTCCTACATGAACACACATTTTATGATAAAGTTAGAACTATTCTTGTTATTTCACCTGAGAGATTTCTGTGTTTACGTTTTCTGTCAAAGCTCTCCTCACTGGTTTGAAGTGGGCGGGGTTCAGTTTGAAATACATGACGTCAGGATCACGATTAAACATTATTCAAAATTTTAAAAATGATAAGAGTTGGGTGGTTGATAATATTGCCTGTACACTCTCCTGATCAAGCCAAACTAACAGTCCTAATGACACAAATTGTGTATTATTGATTTCTGTATTAATACTGATGTTTGTTCCCAACTAGATTTATTGGTTTCTCTTTTCTTTTGTTTTGTTTTAAGAAAAAAAACGTCAAAATTGTCTCATTTCATCTTCTTCGATGTGAAAATTTTCTGGTTTCTTTACTCTTCTGTGACAGTTAACTGAATATCAAGACATAACAAGACATTTGAGGACGACGTCTTGGGTTTCGGGAAACACTGATCAACTTTTTTTTCTTACCATTTTCTTAGATTATTTTCTACTTGGATATTTGTTGATTAATAAAGCTACACAGTAGGTCTGCACGATATTGCATGTCATCACAATAACAATTTTCATATCAGTCTATATCGATAATTATTGCAATAAATGTAAAATCATTATTTCTTCCAAGTTTAAAGGCTGATTTTTGCTCCTGAGTGAAAGCTGAAGAAGCCTTATGGATAATTGTAGTTAAAGAACATGATAACATTTGCCAAACAGCAAAGCATTTAACAAGTCTGAGGTACATCCAAAACAATTATAGTCAAAATAACGTCAATAAATAAAACAATAAATACACAGATCATCTTGATGCTGGTCAGCAGCATGTCACATTCTTTGTACAGTGGGTTTTAACTGATAATATAACATAGATAGACAAAAGAAAAAACTCAATTGTCATCAGCTTTACACCCATAATAAGCAATTTGTACCATTTATTAATTTAAAAAATTACAAAGACGGACTTTGACGACGTCGTGAAGTAGCATGGGATCGTTAATTGTCGATGAAAATCTATATGACGTGATGACTGAGGCTGAAATCATATTCATTGACGAGTACATTTATTATATCAGATTTATATTAGAGATTTTTCATATTGCTAAAGATTTATTCACGTTACGTTAAATCACGTTGTCTCATTACATTCTCATCATAGCCGCAAGCCTAGAGCTACTGTAGCTAACGTAATTGTGGGATAGCGAGCATGTTAAATGGTGTTGTAACAGTCTTCTACTTCTTTTTCTTCTGTTTATTGGGAGGTAGCAACTAGCGTTTACACTAAAAACCCACTAAGCAGTGGCAAAGCGTGGCCTGTGTTGAGCTGCTACACAAGGGCTGTGTAAAGCTGCGGCAAAGTGCAGCCAAAGTAAAAGTCTGAGATAGTTTCACTAGCCAGAGAATACCTGCAACCAATCAGTAATCAGAGTCCTGTGACTCCTGTGACATGTTGATCTCTGTTACAAAGAATTTCTTTATGCCTGGGAAACATAAACATGCCTCTCAGCCATAGAAAAATGTAATTATTGTGGCGAGCCGCACTGCTTGGTGTGTTTTCAGTGTTGAGGTAAATTAGCAGCCTCCTCTGCCAGTGTTTGGGTGTTTTAATATAATTATCAAACATTTAAAATATTTCTATTGAGGAAAATTATATGAAGATAATTATCGTTATCGTTTTATCACCCAGCCCTGCTGCACCATCTAACGCTTTCATACCTACAAGAAAGGAGAGGAGGGAGAGAGAACAGAGAGTTCATCCACTTCTTGCCCAAAGGCTCACATAATGAGTTGAAAATAGGAGCGTTAATAACTTGTGGAGACACAGATGAGTCTGACTGTAGCCCACAGCACTACAGTACACACACATCATTAATACACACACACTTAACCTCGTTTCAGAGGAAGAAGGCCCAGGAGAGTCTGTGCAACACACACCTATGCCTGAGTACACACATCCACGTCTGCATGCACAGATATAAAACAGATATAAATCTCTGATCTAATCGCTTCCTTTTCCACTGGAAAACAAAGGGGAGAAATATATTTGTCACCCAGGTGGCGTCCTGACAGATGAAATGAACACCGTCGACTCCAGCTGAATGTTTTTCAACTGTCATTTTACAAAATTATTGCTTACTGATCAACTTTATAGGCATCTTCCAAATACTTCACCGAGCCAGACTGAACTGAAATGGAGTGAATGAGTTTAAACTGAGCTGAACTGAGGAGCTTGAGACAAAATTCATCTTCAGATGACTGAAAACCAATTGAGTCTTAACCCATTTTCAACATTGAGATGTTTTAACAGCAACCACATGCTGGTACATACACTTTGTACTTTCCATTTCTACAGGATATGTGTTTTCCAGATTAAAAGAAACAACATTTAAAATGATTTGAAGGCTTTGTTCAATGTGATGACGTACATGATGATAATTTCTGGTTGTTGTTTTAATGGCTAAATCAACATTTGGCCGGGGGTTAACACCTAAAAATTGTCCTTTTGACTAACTATGGCATATTTACAGTGATGATGATCAATGTGCATTGTCCCAGGGAAGAAAATTGATAAGGCTGCACAAATTTATCAGCCGAATGTCAGTATTGGCCGATGTTTGCCTTGTTGACTGCCTGAATATCAGGTGACATTCACCAATGGCTGCGGCTGATGTTTTTCTGTTGTGTCATATCACTTTTGTGCAAGCTGAAAAGCAGGGCTCAAGACGAATGGCGTCCCATCGTCCCGGGGATTAATAGAAAATGTGTTTGGGAAGAACAAAGATCCTCCCCAGGATGCCTTCAAACGAAAGGGTGCAGGAAACCCACTATCATTGCGTCAGAATTGCTTCCCCGAACAAAAAAATCTGTGTTGAAATCAGCAGGAGGAGAGCTATTTAACGTTAGCCGTTAGCAGCTGATGGCCGCAACTAACAGCTAACGGAAGCTGCACTGAGATACATTATGATGCGTTCAAGCTCTATTCAGTAAAAATGAGTATTGGGCAAAACTACTGAGTTATCATGATGTGTTGAAATGTAATCTTAAATTTAGTTTCTGCCTAGAAACTTTAATAAATACAGTTTTTCAAAGGAGAAATTCGTTGATGTTTTCACAGCAATATGAAATAGAAATCAGAGGGGTTTACGATATATATATCATGTATAGTAAAAATGCTTTTGAAGCAGTTTTTTTAAAGATGTTTTTCACGTGAAAGAAGGTTATATTAATGGTTATATCGTAAATGTGTTCGACTGAATTTGGGCTCGTTCAAAGACAGTGTAATAAAGAGCTGAATTACTTTAAAACATTCAAGTAATTTTTTTAGAATGAAGATTTTTTTGTTTTCCTGGCATAAAAAAGGGAATAAATAATAACAACTGTATCAGCTATCAGCCTAATTGTTATTTTAAACATCACTACTGGCCCAGAATTTCATCGCTGCATCCCTAAAAATAAAATAGAGTGCCTTTAACAACTATAAACTGTATGGAATAACACAGGATGAATTCTCTCAACACGTTCTCGACCTTTGTGCACTTCCCAAACCCTTAAAGGACCCCAAAGTGGAGGTTCCCCTTCCTTTCAAAAACATTTTTTTCCTGTTAAAACAACTAAAATGGCTCGTAAATCTTGGGATCTAAGTGGCTGGTTAGACTGGTTGGATAAGTCATCTGTAGCCGCAGGCTGTTGGCTAGAGAGAAAGAGGACCAGTGTGAGGAGAAGTGATATGGGTCATCAGGGTGTGAGAGCAGGTCAGTGCGCTGCAGTGAGAAAACACTTTATGGCTGAGCTGAAGGTACTGGAGTCTCTGTGGGTGGTTACCAAAGGCGCTGTGAGTGTGGTGGATTCATGTGTGTGTGTGAGAGTTATACAAAGACACAGAGAGGAAAACAGAACGGCGCCTGTGGGCTCTGCATGGTACAGCATTGACAAAATACTGAGGTTAATGATCTCACACATACACCAGGCACTATTTCACTCTCTGTTCCCACGTCAGGAGGACAACCCCTGGGCCATTTCTAACACCTGAGAAGCACACATTTGCATACAAGCAGAATCCACCTGCTCCAAACACAGAGATGACCTAATTTGACCACATTCCTAAAGGGTAAATCTTCCAGCTCAACAGGTGTCATCATTAAACAAAGCTATAAATCATCAGCGCTTGGTGTCATGTTCAAGAAACTAGGTTGCGTCCTGGTCCAACAACCACAATGAGTCTGTGGGTGGAGCTCTATGATTTCAGTGACGCGGAACACATGGACTAGAGTTGTGGAATTTAAACATAAAAATGTTATTAGCTGTAAAACACAGAATATCGTGGAATCTGCCAAAATGCGGATGTAGTTTATGACTAACATTAAGGTTTCCCCTGCCACTGGAGGCGTTTTTTTTTTTTTACAGCGCCTGAGCTGAATGAACATAAAATCCTACGCTCCTATGTTTTGGTGTCATTTAGGGACATGCTGCTTCTGTCTTCTGCTCTCTGTTAGTGTTTTACAGAGGGCGGGGCTCAGCTCCTCACCACACATCTCGTGTAAAAAGTTACGTCAGGGTAGTAAATACTATCAGCCAGCTGATCAGACTTGTCTTCTCTACTCTCTGAGCCCTTGCTCTGCTCTGGCCGTGTTCGTAGTCAAACCAGCAGACGATATTTAAGTTTGAGACAGAGATGTGAATGACAGCTTGACCACCATCGTCTCGGTCAGCCAAGCTGGGTCAAACCCTGTCCTCCTGTGCTTCTCGGTAGAGAGGGGTCGGGCCAGGTTCAGATAGAAATCAGGAATTTTGCTCGGGTTCGGCCCACTTGACATGTTGCTGTGTTGTGATATGGCCTATTCAAGTGCTGGAATTTGGTATTTATGTGACAACGCCTGAACGCAACACAAGCCAACAGCTACATTTCAGGCAGGAGGTGGTAAATATTCAGACTGAACTAATGAAAATGGAGGATGATAGACATTATTATTATTATGTGTGAGTGAGATTGTGTAAGCGGTTAGGCCACAGCGTGTCTATCAACTCCGCTCCAAGTGAGTGTGTGTGCTGTGCTGCTCTGCTGTGCATGGGGCGTGTTTGACTGTTCATAACAGCAGCCTTTTGATGGTCATTTACACACTGTCCATGTGTGATCAGGGTAAACAGACAAGCTGTAACCATGGTAACAATAACTATGTCAGGTAACAATCTGCGTCGGGCTCGGATCGGGTTCAGACTTAAAATTCAGAAAGTCTGTAGGGGTCGGGCCGGGCTCTGTTACGACCGTTTCGGACTCGGGTCAGGTTCGGTGAGGAAAATGCGGCCCAAGCCATGCTCTACTTCTCGGGTCACCCAGCAGCAGTGTCTGATGTTTCTGTAGCAAGAATCTCTGTGGTCAAACCATCTGTAAATGCACTGAAATGGCCAAGGATACACATATGACGAGAAGTTTACACGTTACCTGCGTCCCTTAAAAACTAAGAAATCCCACTAAGCTGTGAGGGAAATTACTTTATTCTTTGATGTTAGGTTGACGATAAACGTTACTGTTGGACCCTGCAGTCATCCAAAAAAGTGAGGATATTAAAAGTTAAATTTAGAGCAGAGCAAGCGGAGAGGAGCACTTTATTTTACAATAGGAATGTTTTGTTGTATCACTGCATTGAAGCACTTTCTTTGTGAAAATAAAATTGTGCAATGTGTTGTTACATCAAAATCCTTTATATTTATTAAATTTTGACTATTTCCTTACTGAACTGTTGAAATTTTATTCATCCACCATGAGCCACTCTTTCTGATGACGAAATGTGCTTAAAGCAGAACTGTATTTAGAGAAATTTAAATGGAAAACATAGACTTAAGGAAAAATAAAACAGAAGCTGGGAAAAAAACGTATTTCATAGGGTCCTATATGGAAAGTTCAAATTGTAATTTACAGCACACAGTGGGGAGACAGGGATTGAGGTGGTGGTGACAAAAAAAGAGAGCAGGTGAAGTGACTGCGATTGCAAAAACATCTGGACCTTGAAAGAAAACTGCTCTGTGTTGTAAATCAGTGGAAAAACAGTTTTTCAAACATGAGTGTGTCAAATAAAAGCACTTACCTGTAGAGTTGTGCAGGCAGAGTCGAAGAGGGTTCAGGTCCCAGAACAAAACCATGTGGAGAGAAGAGGAGAGAGAAATCACAGTACATTAGTTTCATTTGGCAGATACCTTTGTCCAAAGAGACTTATAAAATGTGCATTCAAACTTGACAGGAAGGGGGAAAAGTTTCAACTGTGCTTTCATAATGAGAAGTTATTGGAGCGGAGGAGAAGTGATGCCAGCTAGTTGCAAACTTTGTCTGTTTCACCTGCAGTTTGTTCCATTTTAGCAAAACCATCATCAGAAAACATCATTAATCTAAATATTTTGTTGCCTTTACAGATCAATTTGGAGGTTTCTGCTAAGGTGTCTCAAAGGCATTTTAAATATTTTGTTGTCAGCATGGAAAGTGTGAATCAAATGCCTCACTTCATGATTAGTAACAGAACCAGTCTGTCAGGAATTCTGTGAGTTTCGTGTAATTTACTGACCACAATGGCATGTCACTAACAGCTCTGTGCTCTGATCAGGAGCCAGGCAGCTATGACCAGAACCAGTTTTTATCACGTGTTGCGCAACAATAAAATCCTAACAGATCATAACAAGCACAAGTACCCCCCGGAGAGTTGTGTTGTGTGCCAAACCGTCACAGTACGGTGGCGAGTGCATATGAAATGCTGGAGCTGGAACACCCACCTGCAGGTTCCGCATCAGCTACACGGCATCGCAGATAGTTGTGAGTAAGATGAGAACAGTGTGACAGCCTTGCTTCAACATCACAGGGTATGTGAATGGAAACACAGCCAACATGCTAATGCACATTTGACGGCATCCCCAAGATGTGCCGATCATCGGGATGAAGAAAAAACAAACCAGAGCTCAACCCCTTTTCCCTGCTGCTTTCAAGCAGCGTTTAGACGCAAAAGCAGAGCATGAAAAAACAATTACTGAAGCAAATATAGCCAAAAAAAGAACTAATTCTAAGGCCGGACATATACTTGCTTTTTAACCACACGTTTGCATGGACAACTGGCTACATCGTGATGGAACTGTACACATACTTGCCTATGTACACACCAGAGAACTGAGGCTGTAGACAAGTTCCAGTTTTGCACGATGTAAACAATAAACATGGTGACAGGTTATTATAATGTTAATTATGAGATGACGGCAGAGAAAGTGTCAGTGGAGCCATCATAGATGGTCTGTAAGGCCCCTAAATCAAGCACATTGTGACAGTGGCAAGTATGTTTCTCTCTCGGCCAATACACTGCACTACACTGCCCCTAATGTTTAGGAGCATACTGCATCTTGCAGACACTTAGCATTAGTTTATAAGGACGTGCACAACCAACCCTCCAACAGAGGCAGGATGCTGGAGGAGTTAAAAGCAAATCTCTGCCTTTACACTCCTCCTAATCAACAAGTGTGATTCTTTTATTACTCTACTTATTTTCAACTTCATAGCATGAGTGACACACTTCAGTTTTTTTAGGCTGTTGCCTTTTGGAAAGTGTCTGTTCAGTTTGTTAAAAAAAAATGCTTAACATTTTCCTTATTTTTAAAATAAAAATAGTTTATCAAAGTCCTCTGTCTGTCTTTGACACTTGCGCTACTTTCTGTTCAAAATAAATGAAAAGGAACCGACCTTAAGCATTTGGTTTTTTCCCCACTATACCAGACTCGCACCAAACTGTGACTCCTAAAGCAGGGAATGAACCAAACCATGACCTCTGTGAACTGTTGCACCACTAGTGCAGATTAATGCTTATATACCTGAAGCTTTTACATGTCTTCTTATTCCATCGTTTGATAAGATGTTTTGAATACATCTTTAAAAATGACTGATGGAAGCTTATCGAGAGCTGTCAAGACATTGAAAGAAGTGACACACACGCACTTAAATATCCAGTGAGTAATATGTTTGGAGAAAGAGGAAATGTTCGTTTACTGGCAGTGAGACACAAGATGTTTCTGCGCCAGTCACGGTGCATGATCTGGGTGTGTTTGTGTGAGTGTGTTCTCGCTCATGTTGACACTCTTCAATGCGGTCTGTACAATGTGCAGTGATTTCTGACACTTTTCACAAAGCAACATCCAAAAATACCTGTAGCTTTCAGAATGAAGAAAAGGAAGGCAATTTAAACACCTCAACTCTGACTAACGATGTCAGAATGGTAAAGAAACGGAGAGACGAGGACAAGGTGCTGAGGATTACTGACAAAAACCTTCTGTTCACGACAGCAGTGTATGAGTCAGCGCTCAGCAAGGTCATTAAGATATGAGGAGGAGGAACTGAAAGGGAGGCTGAGGGAGGTAAAAGAGCCTCAGACATAAGATGACTGATAGAGATACTTAAAAGACAGTCTGTGGGACTGAACAGGAATTCATTTGACTGCTGAAAATGAGTTTTCTTTTCTCAAGGAATCTAACTTCTTTTAAAGAAACCAAACAAACAGTTGGGTACACAGTTCCAGTTGGTAAACCCTCATGATGAAGGTCGATCAATCAAAGCTCCAACTGCAGACAGAATCTTTGACATGGTCTCTAGTTTACCAACAGAACAAATTCTTGATAAAGCGCAGAGGCACAGAGGGAAATCTAATATTATCTGCAACAGCACATTGGAAAAAGAGAATTAAAAAAGTATAGCTCCCAGTTAGGTTCGTTATCATATACTGGATGTCATATTTATGCAGTTCATTTCAAACTGTGCCTTAAAAACCCCATTTACATTCATAAAACACATCGTGTTTAAATTCCAGTACCCTTTTTGCCAGCACTTATCTTTCCATAATGTGGAAAAAGAGCAAAAAGAGAACTGAGCCCAGAAAATTAGATAATGGAAGAACATTAAAAGGAACTGCACATAAGAAAAGTTACATAAAATGACATAAGGCGACATGAAATTAAACATCATGTGTGACAAAATAAAACCACATTAGGAGAAGGGGATATGGTAGTAAATGCATGGCAAATGTTAACGTAGGTTAAAACAGACAAACCAGGGAGTGAGATGATGCGAGAGAGAGAAACGTGTTGATGAATACTACAGCAGCACTGCTAATAAGCAAAGTCACACCTTGGATATGTAGTTAGTAGGGTGGTGAAAGGTGGTGTGACATAAGTGGTTGGCGCGAGTGTGAAAGGGAGAAAGAACCTGCTGCTTGATGCAGGTCAGTAAAACCTCTCCTCCTGCTACACAAAGGATGACTGGGCAGGTATTAAAATTACATGACCACCCATTAAAACCATTACGTTTTCCACCATGTCAAGTACTTATAATACTAGTATAGGAACATCTTATTTTTCACATGTATAAGGTGTTTGTTAGGTTGTGAATATCTATATTTTACACAGTTAAAGCTAAATTTTAAACACAAAATACTGAGTTGATAAATCTAATCCAATCCAATACAGCAGCCCTGCAATAAATATCAATTTTTAGGCTTATCATGTCATTTTTTTAGATTTATCATGTAGGTGGACCAAAAATTAAATCTAATTTAATATAAAACAACAGTAGCCCAAATTACAGCCTCCAAAATAACAAGTTTTAACACCTCTCTGACACAGTGCGAACAAAAACTCAATATATAAGTGTTAAATTTATGCTGGACTGTTGTGTTGAAGTGCATTAGGATTAGCTTGATGTTCTTAATAAACACGTAATTTAGAAAATTAGCAGAAAATGTCTTCAATGCATGTGGTTTCTTGATATTTTTTTACAGAATTTATGCATAAGTCCTTTAATTCTTGCTGTTAAGCTCAAGAGAAGTTGTGTGTTACCACCTTTCTATTGGAGGGCGGTGTAGGGTGTCATGTGTTTCCCAATATGAACCCCCTAATTAATAATACAATAACACAGGTTAATTATTTAAATGGTGGATGGTAAATAGTCACAGCAGGTTACTGTAATAGTATGATCTAACCACGCCTGTCCTGACTGGATTAAAAGCTCCACCTTCTGACCTGCTAAAGACCGTAAAACTGGACAAAGAAACAACACGTCACCTGGCTGTCGCTCAGTAATCACTAGAGTCTACACATCCAGCCCCAGGATTATTAACAGCACTTATAAAACAATGCATACTTCTTTTACATAGCCAGCTAAACCAGTTTTTCATAACTTGGTCGTCAGCAATTAAAAATAGCTTAGATCAAAGGGGAAAAGTCATTGCACCTGTTACCACACACTTTGCATAACCACTGACACAAATACAAATTGAAGAGATTAAAAAAACGTCACCTGCAGTGACAGGTCCAACTATCTCTCCATCAGTTTCCATTAACTCCTCTTCTGCCCACCATTCAGCTCAGTCCCAGAGTCCACTCCTGCTGCTCTTTACCATTTCATCCCAGTGAACCAACAGCCTGAACAAAGCAAGCCTTCTTACTGCTCTATCTGCTGATTACCACCAGCTTTGTATCTCTGTCTCTCCCACCTCTCTTTTTCCAATTCACACTAGTCACACATTTTTCCCTTTCTATTTTAGCTCCCCTTCTCACCCTCAGCTGTTTTATTCTTCCAATGAGCTGGTTGTGAACATGTGTGAGTGTGTACAAATAATTTGCATAGACACACATTCACACAAGGAAATACACACACATACACATACACATACACACACAAACACGCCTACCTGCGTAGGGGTTCCTCCTTTGCTTCCGACTGCAAATCCTAATTCCTTTAACAGGCATGATGTTAACTGATTAATGCACTGCTACAAACGTGGTGCAAAGTTTGGCCCCTACACAGCACCACAAGTACCATGGCACCCCTAACATCAGTTTAAAGACGACACACACTGACACACACCCACTCATAATCACACTCCGCAACCTCTGCACCGCCTCGCTGCACGCGTGCAGAGCCCACACACACGTTGGCCAATCAAAAACCTGTCACAAAGAAAGAGGGGTGTGTGAGAGGAGGGAGTGGTGAATTCAAGGGGCCCCTAACCGGTAACCTCTCAACCCTGAGGTTGCTACGGTGATGCAGATGCTATCTGCCAGTGGCAGTTGTTGCCGGGGCGATGCAGCATGGCCCGTACTCTCTTCTAACGGGTCCTCGGGCCCCTTTCAGTTATCAAGTTGGGGGTCACTGGCACATGCACAGGCAAGCACACACTTCTGGAATAGGTTCTTTGTCAGGCTAAGCTGCAGAGCAATCATGCTGAAAGAATGGTCAGGTTTAATTTGATGTGAGTCAGTTTGGTGAAGGAGGACGTGGCCTGGAGAGGGCCCTTAATGAAACACAGGAACAAGGAGAAATAGAGGAAGAAATAAATCCACTTTAAATCCTGATTTATGTACACATTTTCCTGTATTTGAGTAGGTATGTTTAAGGAGCATGTGCAGCTGACAGTCCCATGAAACTCCACATCAACTAGAGCTTTGAGTTTCAGTTGGAGCCCAACTGGGCCCGACCCTATCCACCGTGTTTGGGACTGGTGGGGCTGTAATTTCTCAGTATTCCCACCAGCTTGAATTAGGTCGGGTTCTCACCATTTTACCAGGGTTTTTTTGTTTGTTTTTTTAAATGAAACTGGAAGTTCTCGTGCATAAATGGCAGGAGTTGCACTGGACTGAACAAACAGGAAAAGAGAGATAAAGAGGGGATGGGCATGATAAAGAAAGAGGGACAGTGACAGGACAGCAGGGTAATTTAGCAGAGAACGGGGGTGAGCGATAGAGCACATGCATGAGAGGAACGGAAAAAGAAAGAAAGGAAGAGACAGAGGGGCTTCAAGGTGACTCAGTTGGCAGTGTTTGCTTTTGCTTCCCCTGCAGTGGGACAAATGTGCGTCACATGCAGCAGAGAGCGGCGATCATCTGTGCACTGCATCGCTATGGACCACTTAAAGACTGATGTGTGAGACACAGAGGTGACGACAGACTACTGAAATAACAGAAGGAAAAGTGGTGCGAGGAAACATGTCAGCCCTTAACTTGTAATAAATGTTTTAATCAATTTTTTTTCCCAACAGTTAAAATTTGGGTTTTTAATCGTGCTTCGGCCCACATTTGCTACCGTGCTTCATGGTCTGGTTGGGCTTGGACAGAAACTGTGCGGGTTCATGTAAGGTCAGGCTTCACTTTTTGTTTTCTGGGTCCGATCAAAGCTCTAACATCAACACCTCAAATCCAACATGATTACCGTGGTGTCTCTGCTGCAAGCTTCTCATCATCCTTTCACCATCTTCTTTCAGTGCGTCTGTGCGTCTTTTTCCAGCCCTCTAGCTTTCTTCTGTCCTCTCGTCTCCAGCCGCTCCTCTCCAGTCCTCAAGAGGACAAAGAGCTTTCTCCATTTAATGTGATTATGGAGGGCTTTCACGAACATCAATCACACTCCTGAAGCACACAGTGTTCAACTGAACCAGAAAAGACGGGAGCAACAGGCCTCATCGGTGAGACGGACGACAATTGTGATGTTGCCTAAAACCACAAGTCTTCTTCATGTCATTTGAAGTTTGTCTGTATAAAATCAACTCTGACCTACAGTGTGTTTAAAGCCGGTGAAAAAGGTAATTATGTGTGTGAAAAACTCTCAGCACCAGTGCTTACATTGTTTGCCTTAATCATAACTTGCAAAGCATCCGGAAACCTTTTGACTATCCCTTTCCGCAGGCCAATTCATCACTGCTGCTCTACTTTTCCAATGCAGCAGGAAGCAGCGGTGAGAGACGTGTCACATCCTGTGGCTGGTGACGCTGCCCTGGTCAAGGGAACAATCAGAGGGAACAATCTGAGGGAGGTTATTGGTCGAGGCAGCTGTTCGATGAAGAGCATTTTTCCACTGAGGTCTTGAATGTATGGTCAGGGGTCTGGGGTGTGGGGAGGATGGTGACAGGGACAGGAAATGGAACAGGATATAGTTGACAGCACCATCTCCCACAGGATGCGGGGAAATGCATCTCTGACAAAGGGTTAGTTCATGGTTCATGGAGTGAAGTATAGACAGGCAAGGAGGTTAACATAAGCCCCTTTCCAACCGAAGGAACTTTCCAGAGGGACAAGGAACCTACTGAGGAACTCAATTTGTTTTGACCACGTGGACCAGGGTCTGAATTAAGGTCCAGGGACATTATTTTACCCCCCAAAAGTCACTGATCGAGAAGAAGTACTTACTCAAAGTACAGGAACTTTCAGGGTGTGGTTTGCCAATTTCGTCAAACAAACACTGCTTTACCTTGTGTGCCACCTCACTCAAAAACCAAGGAAGTACTCTAAAATCGATTCAGTATGATTTTAGGACAAGGGGAGAACGTTCCTCCTTATGCCAATATTACAAGTAAAGCTAGGCTTTGCTGTCGGCCTCCTGACTCATTTTAAAAATCAGGGAGAGAAAAAAAAGCGATCGCACCAGGGAGATGAGAGAGAGCAAGACAGCGCTGCTGTGCTGTGAGAAAGCAAGTGAATAAGAGAAATGAAACATTATATTAATGTCCAGAGACTAATTTGCCCAATCTTCATTGGTCTTTAATCTGCACTGAAAACAAAGATAACAGTGAGCTGAAGCAACCATTCAGCTCCTTGATAAGTTGTCCCCGTAACTAACATTTCCAGGAACTTTGGGTCAAAACCGGCTTTAAATACCACTGAGACAGGAAGGAAAATGAGGTGAACTAAAAAGAACAGAAGTACAGTTTACAGCGTCTGACAAGAAAACTTTATGATTTCCTTTTAAATTCACATCAACATGCTCCCTTTCTTTCATCTTGTCCTCCCAACCCGATGACCAACAAACTGCTTTAACCTGTTTGAAAAGGGTTTAATGTAACACAAACCTGTTTTTCACCTTTTCTACAAAGCCCTGCTTTACAAGAGTTGTGCACATATGCACCTGGGGAAATCCCAGCACAGCTGCATTCCCCCTCATTCATACATTCATCGTGGGCAACCCCATTTTCTAACTCCATTCATCCTCCTCCTGTTCTCACGTCGTCGTAACTTTTCTCTTTCTGCCAGAGTCTACATGACAACAATCCAGTACGTGTGAAAAATCAGAGTGGCAGCAGCATTCACACACACAGAGGAGCCTATGCGCACAGCTCACAATTCCACAAAGTAAGGATTTCCTCCTTCTTCTCATTCTCTGTGCATTTCCTCTCCTCCTTCCTCTCTCTGTTTCCTGTGTCTCTTCACTTTCCCCTACCCAAAAGTGAAAAAAAAAACACAATCGCATTGAGACACACGTATACCACAAGAGAAACATGAAAATGAACAAAGGGGAGGAACAGAGCCAACAGCTAAATGAAAAAATTAAAGTCAAAGAGTAAACAACACACAAACCTCAAAAACCCTCTAAAAATGCTGACGAGGCCAACGACTGTTAAGGTCAGATGTGTTTTGAATATGAACAAGTACACGCTAACATGCCAACACACACGCACACACACACACTGAGTGAAGCTGTGCTGCTGTGGTTGAATGGGTTTGGTCTGAACTGACACGCGGGAGTAAAAACACTGCCACATGGGCTGCCTTGCATTTTAACTCTGCCTTCACACTAATTGGTGTGTGTGTGTGTTTGTGTGAGTGTGTGTGTGTGAGAGACAGAGAGAGGGAGAGACCAGACCTTTTCTCACAGTCCCCAGCATTTGATGACAAATTCACACTCATTAGCACCATGAGAAAAGTCGACAAGGCCTTCAATCAGACACATAAACACATTTGGGACACAGCGGTGCACACACAGATCTGCATAGAGACAGAATAACAAACACACACACACACACACACACACACGAATAGAGGACAAGGGTGGCTGTCTGGCACCAGTCAGACCACAGAATGAAGCAATCAAGATGTTTGATTGAGCTTAGAAACATTCGATCATGCGTGTATCCCATGATTCCCGAGTCAAACAAAGAGACAGACAAAGGAGTGAACGCAGACAGATGCAGACATGTTGTCAAAACAAGTATCAATTTGTCTAATATCTGACACCAGTTCTGGGAGTGTAACGAGACTGGCTGCACCATGAGGCAGCAGTATGTGCATGTGAACTTGGGGATGTGTGTCTGGACTGTGTCAGCAGAGGGCTGCAGCAGAGAAAAGACAGCCACAGAGTGCTATCAGTAAATGTCACCACCACACAGTAGCAGGGCACACTGACCACACGTATAAAGACAGAAGGAAGTGTGTCTGTGTTGTCTCTCAGGGGTGCAGCTCTTGTCAAAGGTGACATTCAAGTCTTGGAAGCACAAGTGAGAGCAGTGACCGGAGCGTGTGTCAAAATGGATTCACATTTTATTTAAAATGCTGCCTGTTGTTGACAGAGATGTCCAAAGCTGATATACTGCCTCAATATATATCATAAAAGTAAGAGTTTTTGAAAATGAGGCTGCATCAGTTCCTGTTACAGAGGCTGACTCTGCTCCGTCATCTCCCACCAGTCGAGATTATTTCCTCATGAATCTGTTTTGCTTTTCACTTTGTTCAAGATGACAGAAATCTGAGGAGTCATTATTCCATCAGGCTTTCACTTATTTGCTCTGTCATCTGCCTTTGTGAGAAAATTCAGCTTTAGCTAAGCTTTGCCGGAGGAACAGTACACTTTTTCTGTTTGGTGCCATAAAGCAATCAATCACGCAGGATACATTATTGCTGTGAGCCTCACTAATGGAAAACGCTGCCCGTCTTCTCAGTGATTCATTGTTAATCAGCTCCATGTAATGCCTTTACAATGTTGACACAATATGCAAACAGCACAATGCACTAATTAAATGGGCCACCAGATAAACTGAGATTAAGCACTGTGCTTCTTAAAGGGACAGCTCACCCCTAAATCAGAAATACATATGATAGGGTGCGTTCACACACCAGGCTAGTCTGGGGAACTCAGTTTAGATTGGGCGGGGAATGCCAAAAAATGTCACACCTTCATTTGGTTCAGTTCACTTTCACACTGCACATTTTAAAGCGGACCAAACCGCCTGGACAACATCACGCAGTTACAGCTGCTCGTTTGGGGGCGGTATTGCCTGAAACGACTGCTGACCAGGAAGGAAAAAAGCACGAGGAAGAAAACCTGGCTCATCGATTGGCTAGGACCGAAAACAGTATCCATCTCCTTCAGCTGGCTTGGTCACCACAAAAACACCAAACACTAAAATGCAATGTGCTCTACGTCACTTCCTCTCTTTGGTTCGCTGGATAGTCCATTTGCATTTCCCAATGTAAGTGAACGGGTACTCAATATAATTGTCAGAATAATCCTTTTTGAGCCGTTCCATGTAAAATATATTCACTTTTTACTGAAGTCCACCGCAAATTGTATCACAGAGCAGAAGAAAGTGTCCATCTACTCATGGAAGAGAGGCCCGTGGTTATGAAAGTGCGAAATGTAAACATTAATGGCGTCCTCCCCTGCTGAAGTGTAAAGTAAATTTGCTCAGTGGTGCTAGGTGAGCTAGCAGTAGATGCATGCTTCCCTCTGCGTGGTGATATGGTTAGCGGGTGTAGATCTGTAGTAAGAAAATAGTTCCTACATGAAACTGCTCACAAAAAGGTCTGTGGATTATCTTGAGTAACCAGGTCATGATTTCTGGAAAGAGACATTGCTGTTGAGTTATTCAAATGTTTTTCAGGTTTTTTTCTTGGCACTTTGAGCACCACAAGCCAAGTGCCATCTCTACAGCCAATTTCACCAACACTCAGCAACTCAAACCAAAACAATCTAAACTGATAAACAGCACTACAGGTAAGAGAAAAAGAAAAAAGTGGGTTTTTTTTGTCCTCTCTATCAGTTTATGAACAAACTCATACACTAAAATGGAGCAGACACATTTGATGAAGGGTAACACAAGATACGGAGAGAAAAGGTTTCACAAAAACGCACACAAACCTGAGGGAAGGGATACGATCCCTGTGCATGTCATTCATACCAGGCTAAGTATGTGTGTATTCATGTGCAAAAGAGGAATGCAAAGTTTGGAAACCTGACACCACATCTGCTGCAAGTCTACAGTCATTCTTCATGGGTGCATGAAAATGTGACCTGATTCTGTTTACAGTGTCCCAGTGACCCACAAGGAAAACCCAGTCACAGAGAGCAAACTGGATGTGAGTGTACGTGTGACTTATGGTGTTACTACGTTCCAAGCTGTCTGGGCCACGCCATGAGTGGCCGGTAGACGTGAGCTCATACAATGGGCTTCTGTGTGAGGCTGGGTGATGGGGAGCAGAGATTAAAGGAGAAGAGAGAGAGGCTGAAATGGGAAGGGCAGCACCACACATCTATGTAAGATTGGACTTTGTAGTTTAACACATGGTTTAAAATACTGTAGGCGAGTCTGGAAGTTATAAGGAGAATGAGTTGGAGCTCACGCTTCGTTTCCACACAGTTTTGTGTCTGTATTTTTGTATAGTCTACGCAATACGCACCTAGTGTTCAACGCAATGCCAGCGCACAAATGGCAGAAATGTTATTTCTGAGTGTTGTTCGCCATCCAAAATGGTGGTATATGCACATGGAGCAGTGCAGAGACAAAAACGGGGCCTATAATATATGGCGACAAATAAGTGAGGAGGTCGACCTGTCAGGTGTGTAGCCAGTTTTGTGAGATATTTTACAAAAGCTAGCATGATACCAATGTTAGCTGTCGAACTTTTCACTTAGAAAAATGTATAAATTGAGCTGTACATTAATCAAACTGTTAGCTGATTCGTTTTATGCTAACTTCCTGTGGCACAGACAGTGCGTACAGTATGTCCAAAATCTGCCGCAAAAGCTCAATTTTTTTCAACGTAATCGAGGCAAATTACAGATGAAACAAATGGAAAGTTTTGTGGGTGGAGTTACGCAAACACGTCGGACATCATGGAGGTTCTCACAGGGATGAACGGACTTCCAGTTGACTCGCTTACATACACAGAGTTATGCGGTAATGAGGCGTTACTCTCTGCTAAAGCCACTTTTCCTGGGCTGCGTCACTTCACAGATGTATTTAGCAACTACATGATTAATTACAGTACAAGCCAATGCCTATCCAATTATAACACATCATTGTTTCAAATGAGTTGGTCAAAAAGCCTTTCGCAAACTATTGGGGTTCGACCTTTAATTGCTTAAGCGCACATGTGGCAAAACTCAACTACACCCAGAGCACTACGCCCAAACTCTGGCACAGAATGGGAAACTATTGGGGTTGAACCCAAACCACAAACCGCTGTGTTGCTTCACATCCCTGAAAATAATATGTACCCCGACTTGTGCAAGTCTTGAGCAGAAACAAAGGGATGGAACGAGGAGGGGTGGAAGAGGAAAACTGCTCAGTCCTCGTGTGTCACCTCCCTGCTTCTGAAATTGCCTCCCCTCCCATCCCTTCCCCAGCCCGCAACCACATGAAAGGCCTACTGGGTTGGGTTCCCATATGGTAAGGAGACAAGAGGGCGTATGTGTGTGTGTGTGTTTAGACGGCTAAGCTGGTTAAAGGGGGCTCCCTCCGACCTAGTGCCCCCAGCCTTGAGAAGCCATGCAGACAGCTGTTTTCTTGAAGAGCCTCTCACTCTCTCTCTGACACACAAACACTCACACACTCCTCCCTGCCCAATTAGGACACCCAGTTATGTTGTTAGCGACTGTTTACCATAAACTCCCCTCTCCTTTCTTCCCCCTCTCCCTTCATCCTGCCCCTTCCCCTCCTGACTGCTCCACTTTTCTTTTCTTCCTCTGTCCCTGCTCTTCAAACACGAACTCATTTGCAATGTCACATCCCTGAATAGACTATTATTTTATACCACAAAGAGCATAATGTGCAACAACAGAGGGGCTAAAATGATGTAAATGTAGTATCAGGACACATATGGTGTTTTTCCAATAACTGTAAATCACAAACTTGACCAGAAAATTACAGTGTTTCAGATACATTTCCAGACTTGTCAGAGCTGTGTGGGAACCGTAATATTCGGGGCACCCTCTTCTTATTTATATTCACAGTTTAAATATACAAGTAAAGATGCAGCGACTGCATCCAATGTACAACTCTCCCAGGCTGACACAGCCATGTCACGATACTAGAAATGTAGCAGCTGATTTAAATACCAGTGAAGTTCCATAATTCTTGTTACCCCATGAACATACACTCCTTTAACAGAGCAATTTAAATTTAATTAAAATTTAATTGATCCCTCATGATTTGCATTACACGCAGAGTATTTGCCAATGCAGGTCTACGCTGTGATTTTATTATGTTGGTCTGTTCTGTACACAGGGCATCTATTGCACGTCTGTTCGTCGTGGGAGAGGAATCCCTCCTTAGTCATTCTTCCTGAGGTTTCCTCCACCATTGAATGGGTTTTATTTTGGGGAGTTTTCCCTTATCCGCTGTGACGGTGCAAGGGACAGAGGGTGTCTTTGGGGCCGTACACATGCTACGTTTTTTGCACCCTCAAATTCATTGTTTTCAATGTAGACGGACAGCAGGCGCACTCAAATGCCAGAGCGACACTGCTGCAGCGTGCGCTTTACATCTGTCCCACGGATGACAGGCCTACACACTTATAAACAGCGCTAGCAACCTCTGACACGACCGCTGCGCTCTTGAAAGCTGGCTCAAGACAGGCACAAAAGTAGCACCTAGCGCCCGACCTCATGTTTTTCAGGTAGTTAAAGACACGGCATGTGTACAGCCCCTTATGTTGTAAAGCCCTATGAGGCAAATTGTGATTTATAATATTGGACTATACGAATACAATTTAAATGATCTGATCTGAACTGAATTGAATTGAATCGTGGGTGAGGAAACATATATAGCCGTTAGTATATTAACAAATTTCTCCTCCCTCCGTCGTTGTTATTGTTAAGCACGCTGCAGCATACACATAAGATGTAAGGACTGATCCTTTTCTTTTTTGTAGGCTATTTGTCCCGCCCCTCCTCCACTGTGATTGGACAGCCTGGGTGGAAAGTGACAGTGACGAGGCCTGCGTTTTACCCATTTTAGGTGACCGGAAAAATAAGGTCAAACATGCAGCGCTCAGAGTAGCATAGAGGCTCAGCACCTCGTCACGCTACTGGCGTTTGTAATGCCACAGTGCTCCAACTGCATAGCATCAAAAAATACAGTGGCCTCAGGCAAACACACTTTTCCTTTTGACGAGTCAAAGCAAAGCTGTCAATGCAGCTGCACTTTTCGCCATCTACCATGTGTTGTTGTTCTTTATCTTCATTTAATGGCAGAGTAGAACATTTGTAGGCGTATATGCTGCTCCTTCAGGTCCGGTTTTCAGAATTTTGGCATCGACTTGGTGCTGAAGTTTCAATCTCGTGACCTCCCTTGTCTGACATGCTCTGACTCCTGACAGAGTCCATTTTAGAAAACTGAAATAAACAAATAAAAACTACACCTAATGACGTCTGTAGATTTTGTAACAAGTACTGCCCAAAAACAAATAAATGCAAACATAATACTAGAGAATGTAGCGGCTTTAGCTTTGTTAATTTAATTTTTTTCTGTCATGTATGCACTAAAAAGTGGATCTATTTAAGCCACTGAACTCCTCACTCTAACCCGTTCAATTCTCCTTGTTATTCCAGCCGTCTCCAACACTTCTATCCTTAATTTCTATGCTCTCTCACCTTCTCAGCACCTCCACCTTATCCTCTGATCTCCGCCCCCTCCCTTTCTCTGCTCCCTCTCTTTCTATTGAGCCACTGAATTGTGACTGTAGAATGGTCAGCTTCCTGGGAGGGCTCAAGACTGGCCAAGAATCTGTATGTGTGTGTGTGTGTGTGTGTGTGTGTGTGTGTGTGTGTGTGTGTGTGTGTGTGTGCGTGTAAGTGTGTAACTGTGCTGGTCTGCCAAAGGGAATTAGCCTCTATTTTGCTCTCTCTGTTGTGTATAGCCCCTGTCTGACTCGTCAGCCTGAACGGCACACAGATCCGTCCAAAAAACGCTTTCAGAGTAGATGCATAAAACGACAGAAAAAGGGAGAGGACAGGGGAGTAATAAAGGGGAGTTTGAAGAGAGAAGAGGGAGGAGAGGGAGGGTTTGGAGGAAATGCAATGAGCTAAATACCACAGTGAGACTGAGGTTAAGTCAGAGAATAGAAGTGAACAAAGAGAACACTTCAGTGAACTCTGCCTTCATGTATTCTGTGCGAAAACCACAAAAAACTCTGCAAGGCCAGAAATTTGTCTCATATTTAAAATGACTGATTTTGTACAGTGGTCTGGCAGCCTGAGGTCAGCTAATCATTTCACTAGAGCAGGGCCCCTACTATGATGGTCTAAAAAACCACAAGCAATTCACTAGGATCATAAAGTGCCGTTAAAGAGTAATGATTATTTTTTATTTGTTTGTTTCTTAACTTTTTTTTTTTAAAGATTGAATACATAATTTGCAAAGGACAGTGAAGGGGAGTTGCCTAAAAACCATCCAGGGTCTTGAAAAGTGGCATTCTGTAGGCAGCATAATACAGGTAATAACAGTAATGCAATATACACAATTTGTATGTATCTGTCAATAACTTTAGACATACTAAAAAAGAATGACAACATTTTTTTTACTCACAGCTAATCTTTGTACAGTGCAGACTCCAGCTTACAGAGAATACATCAAGCAGCCAGCTAAGACGACCGCTAAGTTTAATTTTAGCCAATGCTGCTACAATATGCCATCACTGAAGTGTTAGTTGTGGTCATTTGACTAGTTTAAAACAAACTGTTGTTAGTTGTAGTGATGGCAACATACGTCAGTGAAGCCATTGAGTGTCACACTCACTAGTTTACGAACTCAATTTTGGCCTTTCTGGTAAACAGAAAAATACAACCATACATCAATCCAAGTTTCTCTCTTACCAAACTAAGGCTAGCTTAATTGTCTTTTTAACTCATTATAAAACACACTTTATTCACACTTGACAGTAACAAAAATCACCAAACATTAGTCTAATAAATAAATCTTTAATTCACCAAGTTAGATGTGACATATGTTGGATCTACATGCAGTTTGTCCCCATGGTCTCTCTCATCCTCTCAGCAGCTCTCAGTTGTTCTTCAGAGGCAGCTATAGTACCACATGTGTCAACAAACATGCAATTACTGCAATAATGGTACTACTCCACTGCTTGTTTGGTCGTTACTGCAGTGAGCTCAGGAATTGCCGCAGGTCGGTTTGTTTATATGGAAGTTTATACAGACGTTAGCCCACTACGATGGTTGCAATGACAACGGTGCACATAAGTGGCCACCACTCTGACCATCCTGCTACGTTGGTCCATTGTCTTCTCATTTATTTCTGTGTGTTTGACATTTTAATCAGTAACAGTGATCATCAGCGCCGACTAAAAATGAAACACCTGCTACCTGAATCTTTTACTGTTCTTTACTGAAAAATAAAAAAGAATGAGATAAAAGGTTTGATAAGAAGTTAATCAGCATCAGAGCTTTGTGAATTAAGCATCCAAGATTCTGGTACTCAACCCTAGTTGGAGGCTCCAAAAATTCTCTGATAGGACTGTTAACTGTATCTTAAGATGTGAAAACGGACTGTGTACATTTTTCTGCATTGGTTAAAGTTTGCGCCCTCAAGTTTCCATATGAATTATTTTTCAAAACTTAAATAACCACTGCATTACTCATACGTTCAGTTCCACAGCTGTGTGTAGGAGTCAAGATGGTCTATGGAGGAAGGAGGTCACAGACAGGTTGGTTCTGTTGCATTACTGGTGAATCGCTGTGCTTTGTTTCCTCATCTTTACTTTATGTATATGAGAGTTGAAGAGACAGAGGGAAAATAAAGACAGAAAGTGTGGGAGAGGAGATAACATAAAAGACTAAATGGCAAAACTAGTGAGAAGATAGCAGAGTACAGCACAAAGACCAGACTTATTCATAAATGATTGATAAAAGAGAAAGATTGATGGATTTCTCTTTTCCTCCCAGCCCTAGGGGATCTGACATTTCCATCCACACCACTCATCACTGCCTCAGTCTTTCCACAACAAAGACCTTCAGTCTCATCTCCAGACCTCCAGGGGCCCGGGGGCCCAGAGGACCTCTGCTCCCCCAGGGCCAAGAGCCCTTACTGGGCTCATTAACCTGCTTTCCAACCCCATCTTCGTCCAGGACCTTTGGGCCTCTAGAAGTTTTTCCAGCAGTCCCGGGAGGTTGAAGGTTGGGGGTGGAGTGGAGGTGAGGCCCTAACAGTAGGAGACGCAGCTGATGGGGCGAGTTCAGCTTGATTCTAGCAGACAGTAGGGGCGCATTGTTGGAGTAGTTGAAAGGAGAGAGGGGGGGTTTCTTTAATGTGGTGCTGCCTTGTTTGCCGCTGTGGGCCTCATTGCAGTTAACAGATCAAACGAAGGAGTAATGCTGAGAGACAGTTAAAGATGGTTCAGTGCAGTGAGTGGACGGACAGGACGAATCAGTGTTTAAAAAGGTGACAGGACTGAAGAGAGGATAACAGTGCTTTTTAAAGTTTAGATCATTTCAGGAATACAGATTCAGACAAATCAACAAACACCCCGACTTATCTTACAGAAAAGAAGCAACCCAACTTGAGCTGAAGCCATAACTTGGATAAAATGAAGCATTACAAGTGAGAACTAAAATTACACCCTCAGCCTCTGAACACAGACAAAATGTCTATCGCTCTGAGGTATGAACCGGATCCTTTACAGACGAAACTCGGTCTAAATGACATCACTGACAGGTGCACAATAATAGTTACCTGATACATGATACACAAGCATCACTGCACAGGACTGTTTATATCCTACAGGTGGAACCAATGCTCTCGGATCCTTTCACAACTACAATCATCGACCGGAATAACAAGTTTTTGGTTTTCAACTAACAGATAACAATGGGTATCAGTAAACATGCAAAGGATTTTGCACTTGGCATGAAAACAAACAAAACAAAGGAAGCAAAGGGATGCTGGTTAATCTGCTGAACAAAGGTACTGGCCGTTCCCAATGAAGATGACATTCAACGACGGATGGGGCCGACGTTTTTCTCGTGCATCACATCAGTTATGCAAAGACAAAAGCAGGGCTCGACGTTACAGCGTCCCGTCACACCAGGGACAATAGACAACATGGTTGGGATGAACAGACACCTTGCCAGGACGCCTTGGGGACAAAAGGATGCAGTAAACTCACTACTGAACCATAAGGGGGTGCACCATATTTTTTTCCTGATAATAATACATTGTGAACAATAAACGCTGAAATCGGGAGGAAGAGAGCTCATTAGCGTTAGCTGCTAACAGCTAACAGAGACTGCATGGAGTTACATTACGATGTGTTGAAGTTCTACTCAGTAAAAATGAGTATTGGGTAAAGGTAAATTATAAAGTTAACATGATGTGTTCAAATGTAATCTTGTGATGCAGAATGCATGTTCAGTCTTGGCAAGGTGCTGGAAACATCAATAACTCCAGACTGGTGGAAAAAGATTTTCACACTCTTACATCTATGCAGTGTTTCACTTTATTATTGAGCTTTCAGTCTATTAGACCTTCATCAGAGCATACGTATTTCATATTTCTACCAAATGTAATTTTTAAAATGTAGTTTTTGGCAAGACACTTGAATAAATACAGTTTTTTGAAGGAGAAATTTGTTGATGTTTTCACAGTAATATAAAATAGATATCAGTGAAGGAATTAGGATATATTTTATTTTGTAAAAAGACTTTTAAACCAGTTTTTAAATATATTTTTCATTTGTGGAAGAAGGTTGTATTAAGGGTTGTTTTACAAATTAATGTGGTAAAATTTGTGATCATTCAAAGTTTAATGGCAGGCTGAATGAATTTAAAAATGTTTAGAAGATTTTTTGTTTTCCTGGCATAAAAGGATGGGATCAATGACAACAATAACAAAACAAACAAACAAAAAAAAATACCTCTAGTTCCAGCTTTTCAATTGTGGTGATTTACTGTTTTATTTTGCCTAATGTGATGTCATTTTTCAGGCGCTAATCAGACTCGAACATAAGACACTAGATGTACGAAACTGTGACAGAATTTTTCATCTATTTTCCGCCTGTTTTTTAAAGGCAAAACAATGAACTGATTAATCAAGAAAATAAGCAGCAGATTAATTAATGACAAAAACAATCACTAGTTGCTGGCTTGGTTTGTATGTTTATGTCTTTATTTTACAGCTCAGTTACACCACATTTGACTTCATCTTTTGCCATTATGTGATTTGACACTTACAGAAATCTAAATACCTTCCCACATGTGCGCCATAACAGACAAGAAAGTTATAGAATGGTAACAGGGATTAAACTTCCCTCATCTTTAAAAAAAAAAAAAAAAAAAAAAAAAAAACAATCGTGGGTAATTAGTGCCCATACATATCAAGTGTTGTTGAACCATCATCACTGGGCATCTGAAACCTTTTGTGAGAAACACCTGGGGCGAGGGAACACACCTAATCAAACGGCTTTAATGGTAATAGCTTGCTTCACCCACTCGAGCACACACACAAACACAGACACAGAGAGAGAAGGTCAAAAGCACAGCTGAGTCAATATACTAACACACAAGCTGTCAAGAGTCTCAAGAGTCGACATGCAGCTTTGTGACCAAAAAGTTTGACCATTAAAATCCAAACACTATCACCCACTGAATCATTACTGAAGTACCTTGAGAACGGTTACATCTGTCTTCGGAAAGTTTTAGGAAGGAAAAAAGACACGTTTATGTTCATAATCTAAAAACCTGAATGTGCACAACAGCACAAACCTCGACGTCTGGGACAGAGCAAAACTCAGGCCAACAACAGCAGCAGCTAAACGGCAATGAGGCCATTTTAAATGAGCAGCACTCAGTCAAAGCACTTTACTGGAACTTGGATTAAATGACTCATTCTGATAATAAAAAAACAAGTGAAATGTCAACATTGGTGTAACAAGTAATTACTGATATCCATAATTACACGTCTCAAGTCCACACCCATCCTACTTGAAAACCAACAGGTAAGACACATGTACAAACACACACACAGGTTGTTTCCCATCAAGCATTGTCTGTTAAGCTACACACTCTCTCTTCTCTCCCCTCCATTACTGGGCAGTAACAGGAATGGGCATGCCGACTCCAGCAGGGTTTAAGGAGATTAACCATTCTGTAGCCGTATGAAATCATATTCCTCATAATCCCCATCACTGACTCCGAAAATCCCCTCTCACTGTGTGGCATGGGAGAGCCTCGCTAAATGTGCTCTCTTGTTCTTTTTGAACCAAACAGCTGGATGTCTAGAAGAACACTCTAACATACAGATGTTTAGGATTACAGAGGGCATGAGTATGTGTTTTAGGCAAGCACTTACACTGTTCAATAGCTGATCTGCACAAATAAAGGTAGAACAAATAGATCAGTAAATTGTGATGCATTCTTCTGCAATATGTTATTAATACACTGC
This sequence comes from Cephalopholis sonnerati, assembly GCA_019142605.1. Classification (NCBI taxonomy): domain Eukaryota; kingdom Metazoa; phylum Chordata; class Actinopteri; order Perciformes; family Serranidae; genus Cephalopholis; species Cephalopholis sonnerati. Next base: position 27,529,389 of record JAGQAX010000009.1, on the reverse strand, counting down.
TGTTGCAACATGTTTGTCTGCAGCTCTGAGGCACAGCACCTCTCTTTTTCTTCAGTCATTTTTATAACAGCTGCACTAAAGTGAGGAGGTTAAGTTGACAGCCCATAAACAGCAGCATGTACAGATGTGCTGTCATCCAAATGTGTGTTTTAAATGCTGAGACTGTATGTACATTTGCTTAATGACTTGTTTCCTCCTAAATACACTCTCACACACAATTCACTCCAGCCTTTTGAGCAACTAGAGGCATGTTTTCCCCTTTTAATCACACAGCTATTAGCCTATATCAGGGCCATTAAACTCTATTGTTCAGGGGACCACATTTTCACAAGGGTAAGGGCTCGGGGCCAGACATTTCCCTGAGCTATTATTCTCACTGTATGTACACTTGACACAACACACCACCACATTTTCAAACTTTTTTTGTTGCTACATTGCAATTTGCATTTACTATTTACATTTTTAAAACGTCTGCTGTCAGCCTTTCATGTCCTCTCCTGTCTGCTCTGTGTAAACAGCCTGCAGTCCAGTCCAAGTTTCACTTAATTTTTGTCATGTGACTGTTTCACTCAGTGGAGTTACAACTTCTAACCCATCATGTAATGCCATAGGGCCAAAAAAGATTTAGACTTACATTGTAAAAGAGACGCAAATGAGTGGATACATTTTTTTGAGCCTGCGAAATGACTCATTTCATCATCAAGATTTGATCCATGGAAAGTCTAGAAGAGCTGCATGATTAAATAATTTTATCCCCATTCAAATTAGCTACACTGGAAGAAGCCCACTCGGCTGGTGGATGTTTCTAGGGCGCCTGCTCTATGTGCCCAACGATGCAGCAGCAGCTGATTATCCTGGTAATTTTATACATGGCAGTTGAACGTTTTTGGCTTCATGCCCCACTGCCTCCATATGACTGAATGGGGTCCCGCCCCCCAACGCTGTATCCAGGTCTCGTTATATTTGTTTAATCTCCATGGTTCAGAGGCAATTAGGACAAGTGTATAGGTGCACTCTGCTGGTTTGCAGGTTTGTTGTGGCAAAATGTCTTTTATTCACATGATTGTTTTCTTGTTCAGGTTTAAAATGTTATTTATTTGTAAAAACTAAATCTGTAAAAACTACCTCAAGGTACTGTGTTTGTAAAAAGTCATTTTTAATAAACTATCTGTGCACTTACAAAGTTGTGAATGCCTCGTTTTAAATAGTAGGACCCTCGTTATACTACCAACGAAGTGTGGGTTACTCAGAGCCTTGTAGTGGTTTAATGGCAGCTATTTCGTTTCACCTGGAGACATGCCCTGAGTGCTAGCGGCATTAGCCTTTTGGAGGAATCGGCTAAAAACAGCCTTGTTTAGAATGCACCACATCTGCGCGGTTTTGTACCCAACACAAGATTCGAACTCGTGATCATGTACAATATATTCCAAATCCATTTCACACTGAAATTCCCCTTTAAGGTAACTGTCAGTTTGTGACTGGCTTCTAATGGATGCAGCTTGGAGTGGTTTCAATAAGACTAAATTCTATTATTAGTTACGAAGAAGCTACAATTTTAATCTAATAACAGTTCTGGTGTAACACACCCAACAGGCCAGTCATCATTTTCACTGTGAGAAGATATTGACATGGATGTTAAGGTGTCCAATACCTCCAAGTGTAGTTAATGTTGAGTTTTGGAGCATAAACTCATAACATGTATTGAAAAGCATCATCACGTTCCCACAGTACAGCTTCAAGGCTACTGACTTCTGTGTGTTAATGCAAATTATTGTTCCGTTTGATGTGTGTTTGAGTGTGTGTTTGTGTGTGCACAAGCTGCAACAGGTCCTTGATCCTCTCTTTTTTCTTTAGGCAACTTCCATGTTTAATAAACTGCATAAATCATAAAAACACTCCCATTACCTTTGCAGCATTCTGTGTGAGTGTGTGTCACTGTACATCTGTGTTCAGCATGGTGCAGAGGAGATATAGATTACACAACAAGTGGTTTAGATTTTGGTCTGCACTCATCCACACAGAGAGGGGAGAGAGAGGAGGATTTTAAAAATCGTCAGTGATTTATAAGGTTGTAGAAGAAAGACGACATTGTGCACATATGGGGATGAAGAAACAGATGACAGAGACAGAGAATGAAAAAGAAAACCCTGAGATTAGATGGTGGACAAGTGAAGAAGAAAATAAAATTGGTAAAAAATATGAGAGAAATAAGAGATGGGAAACAGGTCAGGGAAAAACAAAGAAAAGGAGAAACCTCGTATCGGTGTATACTAGGAGGACACACACACACCTGTTTTTCTCATATTCCAGCTCCTGAAACTTAATGTGGGCTGACCGACGTGACAGCAGATCTCAGGCCAAACATATGCAGGCATCACTCAACACTAAAACTCACACGGACAGGAACAGGCCATGTAAATAGTACTTGAGTAGTGTGTGCATCACGGGAGATTCTGATGGATGGAAGCTTTAAAGGGGACAAGTGAGTTGAAGTGCACACATGTACGTGCACACACACACACACACACACACACACACACACACACACACAAAAACACGCACACAATGAGGTCTCTGTGGACGAGGCAGACAGCTAAAGCTGCTACAGAGGAAGATTCAGTAGTCAGTGGGGATTCCTGTACAGAGTATGTCATACTTCACAATGACAGACGCTTTCTCACACACTCACACACACACACACGGCACGCAGTGATCTGGGGAGACGGAGTAAGACGGATGATGAGCCAAGAATCTGCTTCAGGCGAGAGAGGGAAAGACAAAACGTCAGATTATGGCCTATTTGTTTTGAGTAATTAATAGACAAATTAGCAAAGTCAATAAATCGAGTCAAGATGTCTGTATGGGTGTGTGTGTGTGTGTGTGCGCGTTTGTTGGACTCCAAAACATGCTGTATTTCCTGAAAGTGTTCAGCTGCAGGCTAAGATGTCCAAACTAAACACAACCAGTGTGAGAACAGAAAGAGAATTTACAGAGAAACTGAAGAGTAGGGTTGGGAAATATATCGATCTATGATATGAGACGACATATTGTCTTAGATTGTGGATATCATAATAACGTAAGTGTTATCTGTATTGTGTATTGATGCATTTATTGTCAAGTGGTAAACAGGTTGTGACATAATTTAAAAACTTTCCCGTCATTCTCAGTTGCCTGTAACAGCCCGGGGACTGACTCTTATGTAGAGGACCTAGGACGAGTTTTCCAGGAAAATCCAAAGAATGTGACGTTATGCACGTTCCTGAGTGCCTTGCTTCTCTTTAGCTCCAATATACAGCTGACAGTTAGCTGACGTCAACAAACAACCAGCAGCCCAACAACACAGAGTCCACAACTGCTGTGTTTCACTTTAAATCTTTTGTATATTTTGGTCCGGTGGAGACAGACATTCCCTCAGCGCCCTGTAGAAACTCAAATTCAGCCAGAGCCAAGACTTTTCACCTGAGCGTCGGTGGTCCGAGTCCCCGGAAGATCGGCAGACTTTCTAACTTTCTGTTACACGTTAGACCCAGCACTGCCGCTGTAAACACCAGGTTTGGGGCTTGCACTGGCTGAATTTGAGTTGCTATAGCACTATGGTCCAACCTGCCATCCGCTCTCCTCCTGGGGAGACAGATGAGAAGTGCTAGGTAACTAATTCTTGTCTCATTTGCGGTCTGATAAACAGTAAATCCATCAAACTGAGTGTTCCCCAGTGCTAAAAAATCCTTAGAGGAGTCACTGACATGTGAGATACTTTGTGATATTGTGGTTTTAGCTGGCTAATGTTGAATCAAGGATAACACAGCAAGAGAGAGACAGCAAGACAGGGAGGGATAGAGGAGGAGGAAACACTGGACTAAAACAACACAGCTGACAGGGCCTTTTATTTTTAGTCTCATAAATCTTAGTGACTCTGCAGACAGTAGATAGAAAGACAGACGCAGAGACTGGCAGGTCGCATGAATGAGTTGGTTGTTGAAATAAAGACAGTCTAAGCCACTGATTCTAAAGGAGGCAGGTAGCTCTGCATATTTGCAATTCACTATTTTATTCATTCAGTGCAAATTCTTTTTAGATAAGAGGCCTAAGTCACTAAAGATATGCCGACTCAATCAGTACTGAACAGCACAGCCTCCAAAAGACTAAGGCCTGATGGAATGAGGATGTTCTGCACGTATTCTACTGAACTATTTTTCTCTGAATTTAATAACGTGCATCTCAGCAAACTGTGGGAATGTTGGTCATGTTCCTTTATTAAAATACATCTGATGAAATTTTTAGAAAGCAGCTAATTAGTAAATAAATATGAAGTGGCCCAGAGCTATGCTAACGTTTACAACTGCAAGAAAAAACTGAAACAACCCAGCCTCATTCTGTAAACTGCATGCACGCATGTGTATTGTACGCACGTAGCAGAGTTATGCAGTAGGAGGCAGGGTGTGTATACACAGTATATTTAATAACCCAGGTCAACATGTTGACAATGGACCCTTTGACCATTGGCAGGAATTGAGGACAACAGATGTGTCGCCGTTCTCTGACACAAACACACAGAGGGCAGGGCGGTGACCACTACAGAAAATAAAGCCTTTTGAAACTGAAACAAGTGCCTGATTTATTCTGAATTATCCAGAGATTTACGTTTTTATCAATATAAATACTTGTGATATACTTCAACACTATCGCATCAATTACTGGATTACTGATTTACTGCCAAAGTAGAGTCTTACAAGCCATATTGACTTTTAAAGTGCATTTGTATGGTGTAATTACTGCCTCGTAGGTCTCAGGCATTGCCTACACATACAAATATTTTTGAAAAAGGAAATTTTCCTGTATGTTTTGGCCTCTCATTCACACACAAACAGAGTTTTAGACCACTAAAACCTTCATTTAAATTTAAAAAAGCCTTCTAAAGTGCAGGGTTTTTGGTTAATTTGTATTCATGTGGACAAGTTAGGTGGAGCGTTTGGGTAACGCCGACGTAATCTCCTTCATTTGTGAATGCCCTCTGTGTGATGAGCATGCGCCAACAAAAATAGTAACAATGGCGGACAACCTGTTTGTATATGTTTTGTTGGCGCTACTTGGTCTGACGTCTTCTTTGCACTTAAACCTAGTATTGCTGCACTTTACAGACAAACCGAGGCGTCTGCTTTGCCTGATGTTTTTGCTCCACCTCAGCATCCATGGTTTAAAGTCCACCACAAACAATGGTTTTGGATCATGTCCAGTTGAACTAGCAGATGCTGGGACACTTTCCAAAGTGGGATTGTTGTGGATGAAGAGTGGAAGGAAAACATTAAGCATGTACAAAGCATCACTTGTATCTTTGACTGAGCTTCGACATCCTTAAATCGAAGGGGAATTAACGGTGATAAGATCTCAGATAGGTGTTTTCAAAAAGGTAACATTAGCGTGCACACTTTACTAAGCAGCTAATATCAGCAAGCGAGATGTTTTGTAAAATGAAGGTTGCGTGGAGAGAATTCCTTTTTAAAACAGAGGGGGAAATATCTGTTTTCAAAAATATTCTGTATACATGTAGACAGGGCTTTAGAAGACTCGCTAGGGAAATAATAAACACGACTCTCACACAACAGTGACAAAACACCCTGCACCACACCACCACCATCTCTACCAACATTGCTGACAGTTGACACACATGTTCAACTGACTCAAATCTGGGACTTTTCCATCACAGTGGGGAAACCAATCTGCCTAAATCCCAACTAAATTAACCTACTTTTTCCATTTACTGAACATTTTAAATATTCATTTAATGTTCTTTGACAGAGCGACTTGAGACGAAGTCTATTGCTACACAGCAAATATCACAAGCAACCGAAGAGGAGATCAGCTGGCAGAGTCATGAGTTGCACAATGCACATGATAGAATAAACAAACTCTAAGATGACTCTCAAATATTAAACATTACATCTGCTTGCCCAAGACAAAACCTTAATCACTCTCGTTACTAAGCTTGTTTATTCAGCTGAGGAAATTCCAGTTGTCTTCTGTTGCCAGTGTTTACAAGACTAAAAATATGCTTGAAAAGAGCCAAGGAACAGCTGTTTCAAAGGATTTATCTGCCAGTACAAATATAGCCACAGCTCCACCCCGACTTGTCATCTTCCCATGACCAGTTTTAAGTGCAAATATTCTGTTTAATCCCAAATTCAGCTTTTGCATGTTTCATTTAGACTTCACAACAGACCCAGTGGCTCGCTTTTGTGACACATGTATATTGATATTTCAAGTATGATTTCTACAGCTTCTAATCATGAGGATGGCTACAGGACGTACCACTCGCTACATATGTGTGCACGGGCCTGTGTGTTTCCATGTGAGTGTTAGTTTCAGTGGCACAAGTGACAGATGTGGCAGAAAATCCCTGTTTATTTTTCCTGAGGCGGTCATAGACTCAGAGTGTATCCGTGTGTATGTCTGTACAGTGTGTTTCCAGGCCTTGAGTGCAGTAAAGTGCAGAAGCGGGACAACAATAGCCTTTATGTTCCTGTAAGATGAGCTCCCACCTGCTGCAGGATGTCATTATGTACTGCATGGATGAGTGTTTGCCTGTCTGTCTGTCTGTCTGTTTGCCCGTCACACATCACTGCTAAACCGTAATATTAAACAGGACATATTAAATCCTAACTGTCGCTGCCATCAGAAGTGGTTATTGTGTGGCTTTACAGGATGTCTGCTGTTAACTCCATCAGCTTATGCAAAGTTACAAAACAGGTTCACTTTGGTGCAGTTACTGTACGCTGTAGTTACTACGACTACCCATGCTGCACACCTGTGACATTTATACCAACAGCAAACAAGGGCTTTTTCCAAGATGCTGCTTTTGTGATGGGTGGAACCGTACAGTTGCTGTCATTGTGTTATAGCTGTCACAAAAAGCCCAGACATACAACAGCCACACTAGAGGGAAAGGCTGACTCTGAAAATGCAAGTTTATAAAACGAGTTATTAGTAGCAGGTCAGTTCAGTGCATCAGAGTGGAATTTAGCTGACAAAACAAAAACGAGGCACGAGGCTCAGTGTGCCCATGATGCATCACATCCATACAGCTGCTAACAATCTCTATTGTGGAGACCACAGAACAAAGAAACAGCTGGCAAAATGAACAGTTGCATATCTCACTGATGGTGTGACCTAAATTTCACAGCTCATCTCAGACTGGCTGTAAAGATAAAGCTGTGTGAAAATCAGTGATTTTAAGCAGAGCTGACATTAAGTGACACTACCTAAACACAAAATGGATCAAAGGATCAGAGCTGATTGGATCATTCTGCACCTTAAAAGTAATAAAGGCAGATCTATTATACAGTTTCAGCAAGTCTGCTCCAAGTAACTGTAATGTATTACTAAAGCAAATTTTTACCAACTTGCTAAGGCTACCATACAGTGCATGATGCATCATATTAAAGCACCTTGTGCAGGTATCTACACAGCATTCCAGACCTGAGACTTCAGTGACAGACACAGGCATATATAGGATTTTTAAAAGGTAATCTGTGATAAAATTGTTATTTGGCACTGTCTTTACAGATTTCTGTGGATTTAAACTGACATACAGTGCAAACATCACTCATGTCTCTTGTCTCCCTGTCTTACACCGTGTTCACACTGGATGCAAAAGTCCCCCGATATGTCAAATGTTGCTGGCAGCTGTTTGTGCCCCTTTGTGAGCCGTTCACACCAGAAGCGAATATTCTCTGCTCTGGTTAGCAAGCAGTTCTGCTCCTCTGCTTATTTCTAATCACACTAGAGCACGGCTCGGGCCGCATTTTCCTGACTGAACCTGGCCCGAACCAATCAGCCTTTCTGATATTTAAGTCCGAACCCGACCCGAGCCTGACGCAGTTTGTTACCTGACATAGTTATTGTTACCATGGTTACAGCTTGTCTGTTTACCCTGATCACACATGGACAGTGTGTAAATGACCATCCAAAGGCTGCTGTTACACACCGTCAAACATGCCGCTCGCACAGCAGCGCAGCACAGCACACACACTCAGTTGGAGCGGAGCCTGTGTTGCGTTCAGGCGTCGTTACGTAAAATTCCAGCACTAGAATAGGCCATAGCACAACACAGCAGCACGTCAGGTGGACCGAACGCGAACCAAACCAAGCAAAATTTCTAATTTGTTATCGGGTATCCACCCTCTGAGTCACACAGAGAGCTCTGTCTCTGTTTGCTTTTGTGTATGTGTGTGTCTGCTAGTCACTCTCACCCTGTTTAGACACAACTGACAAATATGTGAAATACATAAGCATGGGGTGCATATTCTGCAATTTAATATATATCTGTTATATCAGTCATAATGTTATCATTGTGTTTTCTTCCCTGATTTGCTCGCAGCTCAATGAGGAAACAGACCAGAGGCTGGAACTATTGCTGCAGATGATGAGCCAGCCACGGAGTTCGGCACCATGGCGCATTTCATGTCAACAGCCAAATTGGTTGACATGTGCACCAAAAGGAAGCAGGCAGCGCTCCACGGAAAATCGGCGCTATTCAGGGTGCTGCTGCGTCCAGTGTAAACCCAGCATTGCAGTACAGCACTATATCTACAAGCAGTTGCAGCTGCCCCAGTCAGCCCTCCTGGCTTCCCTGTAATTCAGACAATGACATCAACAACATCCCTGAGGTTTCCTTCATGTACTGGGTGGCTCTGATTGGGTATGTGTAGGCTAGCACAAATGATTGCAGACATTTACCAAATCTTACTTAACAAACTAGGCTACTGTGAACCATGATAATACATTCATGAACATGACTATAAAACTGCACAGACAGAGGAGGAGAAAAAAGGTACAAAGTAAGAAAGACAAGAGAAATGTATAGAGCGGGATAAAAACAGATTATAGGAGAGACAAAGAGCGAGAGAGAGATAAAGGGCGACCAGAGGCCTTGTCTTTGTTGTGGTCAGTGTGGCGGTGTGAGGGCGGACATCAAAGTGCAGAGGATGGACAGAGATGAGAGGAAAGGTCTGGAAGCCATATGAAACAACAGGAAGAAAGAAAGGGAAAGAAATATAGGACAGGGAGTAGGAGAGAGGGGCGAGAGGAAGAGACTCTAAAACAGAGGAAGGAGGGAGGGAAGGCTGAGGCAGAAAGGGAGAGTGACTGACAATGGAATATGCTGAAACATCATGTCACATCTGTGCACGGGCTCGCACACACAGTCACACACGCTCAACTCAAGCTGTGAAAATGTTTTGTCAGATGTTGTATGAGAATATACAATCCTCCAAAGGCGTATTTGGTCATTTTTAATTTGCCTGGTCAGAAGTTTGGGGAACAAACCAGGGCGCAGGCTCATCTGTTCTTAACAGATTTCACATACGCTCGGCTGTCAGTTTAGCTCTTGTTTGGCTCTCCAGAGGAAACACAATTGGACCTGGACATCTGGCAAATTATGATACCTTTTCTCCAAAACAATAGCTGTGTAAAATCTGGACCACAACCTCGACTTGAACTTTCTGAGTGCACTTTTCAACTGCAAAATTCTTCAATATGTACAGTAATGGAATAAATCTAAAATCCACAAGCAAATAGAAACAAATGTGTGTATACTGTACATTATATATTCAACACTCCTGCAGTTCTACCATACTAAAATGTAGAAAATTGATGATCGATTCTAGGTTACTTTAGCATTTCCCTGGTGGTTAAACCAGGCAGAGAGAGGAGAGAAAAGGGACACAAACATCTGCTGTACCAACTGTGTTTTTAAGTAATTAGGAAAGTGTGTCATCAGTGGTAAAGAAGTGAAAAAGAGTGTGTGTTTGTTTGCATATGTGTGCATCTACAAATATAACCATCCGGGAGACAGAGGGATATCCCACTCCATCTCTGGATCCTCCTCCTAGCAGAGGTCACCACAGTGGGAGTTAAATCTTGCCCATCTCCCCGGTGGCTGCTTAAACCCTGGATTACCTCACACCACCCACCACTGCCAACTTGCCGATGTGCGAGTCCTGCCTCTGGCTCGTCTGACTGTGTGAACACAGGCACGTGTGTGTTTGTGGACGGCAGTAATTAAATCTTCAGAGACTTTATACTCTGTATGGCATGTAACGCTTTCACATTTAAGACCTCAACTATCAGTTCAGTCAGAGGACGATGTGCAAAACTAGCCGCGAGATAGAGCCGTAAACTGACTATGAATGCATAAAAACAGCCAAGTGTCATCATCTAAAGCTGTCATCACATAAATTGCTAAAGTACACGAGCACAGAGCAATCTGGTATTCACTGACTTCCAGGCAGTCTGCACAGGCTTAAGACCACAGCTCCAACCGGGGCTTACACACAGTCACACACACACTCAACTCTAAAATTAGAGAATCTTATTAACTTTACTGTCTCATATCATCAAGAGCAAATCAGTCTCTGACAGATTTAGTTTTATGAGGCAGAGGAACTGTAGGACAGCGCTAAGCAGAGGCAGCTGGAGTCTGGACATTGCATGTGATGATCAACAAGTACTTATGGCAACACTGACGGACTGCTGAAGGCAAAGCAAGTGTGTATACATCCACAAAGACACATACGCAAGAGAGTTTTAGGAACAGCTCTTGCATTCATCAGTCATCGCCCTCTTCCTCCTTTGCATTTTCACTCCCTGACACTCCTTTATGAGATGGCCAGGGCTGCGTCTAAATCCCGGGCAGTCTGCTCAGAGGCGTGAGAGAGGGTGGCTGCATGTACACACACACACAAACACACACACAGTTCAAGTCAAATGCAGTTCAATACCGATATCCCTCCACTTCTCAGAATGCTTCAGCCCTTTCCCACCCTTTTCCCCTATTTTTCTCTCGCTTTTTCCTCCTTCTCCGTCCCTCCCGACCCGTCTCTTTTGTTCCTCATGGGACCAGGTCGACCTCTAGAACCAGGCCAGGCTACCCTCGCTGGAACGAGCCCTGTGGGAACTGACTTGTGGATTCTGGCTGCGTAATGACTGCTCTCTATACATGAATGGAAGGGACCATGGCGGGCCTGAGTGAATAGTGACTAGGGGGAATTGAGGTGGGATAAACAGGGTGTGTGTGAGTGTGTGTGTTTGAGTGTGTGTGTGGGGGGCAAACAGGAAAAGAAAACGGTTAAAAAAAAAAGATAAACAGCAATTAGCTTATTTAGGCATGACTGCGCATTGTTATTCTTTGTCATGTGATAAGGCGCACCGCTTGGATCTCATTCAAGTGGCTCAGTTTCACTGTCGTTATCGTCGTGATTGAGCAACCTTGTTTATGCACAAACACTCATGGCCTGTGTGGTGCCAGCGTGAGCCAAAAAATGTCCATCAACAGACAAGCCAAGTGTGTGCCAATGCACATGTGCACGCACACACACACACACACACACACACAGGTCCTTGAGAAGGCACTTTAACAGGGCAACACACACTAAAGATGATGGCACGCTACTGATGAAAGATTATCGTGCAAAGACATGCATCTAAAAATAACTGAGGGATGTGGGGAGGAATTCACAGGCTGTTTGTATGTGTGTCTATGAGAGGAAGATTGACTGTGGACATTAGCAGGTCAGCTGGAAGCATGTGTCCAATCCAGTCTTTTTTTTTCGTGCTCAGAGTGTGTGTGTGTGTGTGTGTGTGTGTGTGTGTGTGTGTGTGTGTGTGTGTGTGTGTGTGTGTGTGTGTGTTTCAGAGCCCCACAGCAGCAGGTAGCTAGTGGGCTTCAAAGATATTTGACAGGGAGGCCTTAAGTCTCTTACAACTCCAATTAACCTTCACTAGTTCGACCTACTTTCAACATTAAAATAGCGTACTCCCTATTCAACCCAGTGCTATATTTGGCAGAGGAGACTTAGTGTTAAATATTTAGTTGAAGGCAGTCTTCACTTAAAAGTCAAAGTTGTGACATGTCAGTGGGTGAGGCTAAGAAGTCTTCTGCTCAAGGCCTTTCACACGGTGCAATTTTGGGCCGCCCTACAGTAAAGTTGAATATCGTGAGAGACAAACAGGGTTAAATCTCACGTTGTCAATCAAAAGCGGTGAGGGTAGCTCCTAAAATTCACTTTCGAAAATCTGTTCCTGTATTTTCCCTGGCTGCAACCAGGTCTATCTTCTCCTTCAGCTCCTCTTTTGAGGTTTTTCGATCCACACAACTGTCAACACTATGGTCAAAGCTTGGTTATTGTTTTGCTATTTTTAAAACATGAGAGCACAAACAGTGGAAGACTTAAATTGATGTTTGTTTGGGTATTTTTCTATTTACATTGTAGCTCTATGATTCATCTAACATGCTTCAAAACTTGGATCGTACCTTCTGGCATAGATTAGGGACCAAGACTTAATCAGACTCACCTGGCACAGTGTGACAGGCAATGATTTTGTAAGATTGTTACTGAGGCAATAAACTAGGACAGAGCGGTGTCTACCAAATTGGCATATAAAGATGTATATATATTTTTTCTTTTATATGTATATATGTTGGATATTAATTATCATTTTTATTTTGCACATTTGAGCCCATTCACAGCCCATCCTCATCTACTCATCCAGTCGTTCCTTACTTTTTCTGCCATATAGCCCATTAGCTACCTCATTAAGCAAATTATCTGATTATAAAAAAAACATTTTACATACCAGTTATAGTGATGTAATGATTTAACTGCAGAGTAAACCAGTGATTTTTTTTTTTAAAAGGCAGTAAGCCCAGTGAATGTGAGTGGATATTGACCAGTGACAGTGGCAAATATTGACAATGGCAGCGACAAACGTGGTCACTAAAAAAGGTACTACTTTGCCCACCTGGCAGGTAAATATTATGATTAAGGCCATGTTTACATGAAAACGATCCGCTGAAAACAGAATAATTTCTCATTTTCGTTTTAAAAAAAGTTCCGCGTTCAGAGGACAACATCTTGATAACAATCTCCGTGCACAAAGATCCGCAAAAATGACCAGAAACGCTGTAGTATACATGCCAGGCCAGTAGTTGGCGGTGTGACTTTGTCATGAAACAACAGATGCCTGCGCGCAGGCACTTCCTTCTACAGAGCGGTGATGTATAAACAAACAAAATGGCAACTGCACAAACGTTTGTCTGGATGGACGACGAGGTGGAGTTGCTGCAGTAAATCTACACTTTGCTGGAGAAAATTCAGAAGAGCGAGCAGCACACACAGAGCTCAGGAGTCCGCCACTGTTGTTGTGATGGTCGACTTTCTTACACATGCCTAATGACTGGAACCGTAATGCGCATGTGCGAAAAGTCTCCGTTTTCAGAGGAACTGCATATTGCAAGTTTACATGACAACAAAAACGGTACTGAACCCGTTTTCAAAATGTTGCTTTTTCAGGCACCCAAAACACCACTGTTGTGTAAATGATCAGCCAAAACGCCACTCAGGTTTACCATTTTGGGTTAAAATCGTTGTCGTATGAACAAGACCTAAATAACTTGTTTTTTTTGTAAGTCAGGCGCAAGGAGCTACTATAATAATTAGAATAAATCCATTTGTCATGTTTGCGCTCTTTGGCTGACACTCCTTCAAATACATATTCATCAGTTCTGAGGAGCTAAATGTTTGTACCCTGGTATCCACCTTCAGTTGCACTCACAAAATCAATCTGCAGAATCAGACTTGTTACTTTTAAAGCGCACAATGGATGCCATTAGCACCTCGAAAACAGGGCTGTTAAATCACAGTGTTGGGCCCAACCCTGCCTTACACCATTCAGGATCCAAGACAGCAATGTAATGCTGCTTCTTTTCACTACTATGGACACAATGCTGGGGTCATCCAGAGTTGACCTGAAAACTGTTTATCTTGATATGAGTCACAGTACTTGATAACATTTTCTACAAGCCCTGCCTGTTCTTAAGCACAAGAATAATTCTGAATCTTCTCCTCTTAGCTGTAAATGTTCATTAACTCCTACAATCCTCTTCTCATATTCACAAACAGCATGATGTTGTTGCCATGGATGCACCTTGGGACTGTACACAGTCTTCTCTTGTTTTTACTTCCAGCATCAGTAGCTGAGTATACAGTAATTATCTTGTCATTGTCTCTCTGGTCTTAATGTCATTTATACATCAGGGTGTGGCAGTAGCGATCTCTTAGTCAGACATAGCTGAGCTGACCCTTGTTGGCCTGCAGCAGAAAAAAACCCAAACCAACCACACTAGACTTTATTTAAACTCTTGACTCTGGAGTGTCAGGTGTTCCCCTCTGAGGCCGGAGAGAATGACCTCCGACCTGCTGACCGGCGCTTCAGCACAAATGGATTAACAGTGGCATGACATGAAACACACACAAAGAGAGGAAGATCCCATTTGCCTATCATGTGCCTGTTCAAACTGCCCCTGATTATTACTCTGGCTGCAAAGGAGAACAAACATCAAGAGGAGACACTGCACACACTCGCTACGCCCTTCCCTCAATGTCAGTCCCACAGCATATAGAGGCCCCTCTTTTTGCCCCTCACCCGTAATACGATCCATCTCCGACCCGAGGTTAGAGTAGGAATCCTAACACACAGTAGCTGAAGACAACAGACTCACCGTTTACAGTTAAATGTTTACATGCAAACTACATGATAATATGATTACATAATATATTCCTTTGGGCCTGGGTAAATACTGCAAATGTGTCACGAGCTCTCAATGCTACAAGAAGTAGTTAACTGTGTTGATTACTACTGTGTAAACCAGAGCTGCTCAGATACTGATACCAGTATTGGAAATGTCTGAACGCCTACAATACCACCTAAAATACTGAATTGGGTATCATTAAGTCTATGCACAAATCAAATAGCATGCAATTTATTAACAAACTTTAAAATAGTTTCAAACCAACATTAAACTTCATTAGTTTTCCTGGAAGTCAATTTCATCGTCACCGCTTTAAAACAGTTGCCTACACAGCAAGATGCGCTGTGCAGCTGCTGGCAACTACTATTTTAGAGCCATGAAGAAGAAGTGATTTCCAGTAAATAACGTAACACCAGCCACCAAAAATAGGTTGTGAATTTGGCAATATTTAACACAGGAAAGTCCCACCAGCAAAAAGGCAATGTGTACAGCATGCAAGGCTATAGTTAGTTTCCAGGGGTGGCACAAGTGTTGCCATAACACCAGAAATCTTATAAAGCATTTAAAAACACATCACATTAACAAGCTCACCAAAGCAAAGGAAAAAAAACAGGATGAACTGCAATAGCAAACATTGATAACTGCATTCCAACACTGCGAAAAATTCCAGAAGCAACAAAGATAACAAGCAAAGTGTGGTATCACTGCTCAGTTGATCACATCAGTATTCAGGTGTCAGAATCAGTATAGGAAAAGGAAAAAATGATACTGGGCCATGTCTAGTTTAAACCAGAGAGTAAGAAGAAGCTGCATGTCTGTGGATGCTTTGTTTCTGCCTTATCCATTACCCTTCATTCAAATACCCATTCAAAACTACTCCACCAGCTGCTCTATATCATGACACAGCCAAATCCTGGAGTAACGCTGGGGGGCGATTTAAAGGGCATTCTTTAAAGACAGGTGTTTGTGTGGAAAAAGTTAAGAGTCGAGCAAACACGCCTGTTTTGTAATGCATCTGAAGTCAGTGCTTCTGTGCGCACAGCGACGGCCTTGGGGCTGTGTAGGAGCTGGCAACTACAGATCGCTGAGAACCACACACTGCATTCCTGTCTACTCTCTCACACCTTGTCCTCAGCTGCTAGCCTGACGTGCACTGAGTGATTGAGTGAACGACTTCAATGAGGCAAAGCTTTAAGAAGGAACTCCCAACCCCACCTAGAACTGCATCTTAGCTTCAACAGGTGCAGATACAAGAAGCAGTCTAATCATGCCGTGCCATGAAACAGGGGATTTGTTAAATGTCTGGTAGCTGTCATGTAAGGAGAACCCCCTAAACACAGCAGGGTGGAGTATCAGTCTGTGTGTATGTGTGTGTGTGTGTGTGTTCAATCCATCGCTCATCATACATCACATTTGTTTATGTCTGGGAACTGTCTGCTCATCTTATCATTTCCCTGCAACAGGTTTTAATCTGTGTGTGTGTGTGTGCGTGTGAGACAGAGAGAGTGACTCACAGTCAGACCAAAGGTAGGGTGAATAGATACGAAGGACAGTAAATAAGGAACAAAAACCCATGACTCAGGACTTAAGTCCTATTCCGTCACCAACGTTCAGAGGAATTTGGGCTCGTCTGTTGAGTCCTACTTTGCAACATATTTCAGAGGCAAATTAGATAAACAAAAGAGCCATGCCAGGAATCAATGGGAAACACAATCCCCAGGACCACATAACAACCCATCGAATAGGAAGCAGGGGTATAAAGACTCGTGCTCTACTACAGGTCTGTATCAGACCAAACAAAATGACAGCCCTACCTCTGAGTTTTTGCGTGGCTGGCACAGTGACCACAGTCTGAGTTAATATATAACCTCCGTGTGTGCGACTACAGGAGGTAGCTTTGCAAGGGCAGCTAAGCAAATCACAAACCAACAAAGCAGCAAAGGGAATTGATTTTCCATTTATCTTTAGGTCGACCAACTTTGTGTACATGCATGAAACAGCAAGACGAAACAGGGGGGGAAGGTTTGTGAGGCCTCCTGTGATCTCTGTGTCCTTTGAAGACCTGGACACAGATGGTGAGTCCGTTGAGAGGAAATCCATCATTTCTGACGGGACTCAACACCCCTATTAACATAAGTCTGAATCATGGCAAACACAGTCATGTGTCACCGGTCACTCCTCCCAGGTTCTTTGAATGGACAAAATGTGACAGTCACCTTAGACCTGACCAGCAGCGCTCCACACCAGTGACTATATTATGACACAGCAGCTGAAGTCCAAATGAAAAATACAAAGTCAAGCTTCTCAAGTGAAACCTAACTTCAGATTTATGTCAGGAATTCATCAATAGTGAGCAATAATGTCACACAAGTACCATGGTGCCATATATGTGCAGTTATAATATACATATTGTGTGTGTGAGTCTCAATTATGAGTTTATAGTGACTCCTTTGGTTTCACTACACTATTACTGTTGTGCAGTATTGCTTTGGGGACAGAAAATTAGAGATAGACCCAAGCTCCCACGCTGCAGACTACAAACTAGTCACAAACTTACGGATTTTGATTTTCTTGGGGTCAAACTTGCGGACTTCACCCTGCAGCTTGTGCAGCCGCCCCTGAATCCTGCAGGACCTCCTGAACACCATCCCTGCCTCCATCTCGATGCCCAGGAAGATGTCGCTGGCATGACGAGAAAGGTCGGAAAGTTGGTGAATTATGTTGGTCAGTGTGTGACAGCCAATCTCATCCAGTGACGAGAACAAAACGGGTTTTCGCAGTTTGCGTCTCCCGGTTTCTTCCCTTGATATCCAGCCATCCCTCGCCGATAACCTACTAACGCGCCGCGGCTCAATGGTCCTCTGATGAAAGGGCATGTTTATTTCATACCAATAACTCCAGCGAGACCGAAAACTGTTCACGCATTAAAAAAAACTTAGAGCTTTAAAACAAATCCAAGACGCATCGCCGTCCTGTGGCTGCGATCATTTGCGAGGCTGAATAATCCTTCAATCCCGCCATATTTTTTGTTTTCCAAAGCATGGGACTTTGTGCTGCTGTACACTGGAGACGTTGCCTCGCAAAGTCTATTCAAATTCAACCAGACAGAGAGCAGGCTGGAGAGAGCAGAGAAAAAAACACAAGGAAAAAGTAGGAAAAAGTACAAATAAAAACCCGGAAAATACTACAACCACCTGTAGCAACTGGAGCCGGAGCCAGACACACAGAGGGGACTTTACCTGCCTCCCTTCGAAGAGCCAGCAGCGGTCTGATGGAAAACCTGGACTGGATCTCCTCCACACTGACCCGAAGCACAAACTGAGAGGTCTGCAGGAAAAAAAATACCAAAGTCACTATTTTATTCATGCTCTATGAACCATTATGTCTAATAATCATTCATGTTTAATCCTTCTTTTATGGCAACCCATATAATTTGGAGTAATGAATGATAAATTAATTACAAACCTTTCATTTCTTTAATTCAGTTTTAAACATAAAGTTGAAGTACCTTGCAAGTCAGTGGACTTTGTGTTAATTCATTAGGTATTTCCATATTAAATACACATAAAATGTGGGAATACCACGTTAAATAAATGTTAAATAACCTAACAATACACTAAATGCTGACTAAACCCATTAAACCTGAGCTTATGACATTTAACGATACAAAACCTAAAACTATATGTTGTTAACTATACAAAACATATATTTTTGGCAGATGTATGGATGAGGAAAGGCTGTGTTAGGGGAGTGCATGTTTATTTTGTAAGACTCGATTGGAACTTGGGCTGTAAATAAACTGGGTTTTTTATTTATTTATTCAACTGAGTGGTAAACAGACTGGGGATCGTTGTATATTAGTTGTAAATAAATTGTCTGATAATCATTCACGTTTAATCCTTCTTTTATGGCAACCCTTATAATTTGTCGTAATAAATGATAAATTAATTCCAAACCTTTCATTTCTTTAATTCAGTTTTAAACATAAAATTGAAGTACCTTGTCAAACTGAGTACAATTTAAAGTAACAGGTTCAGGCA
This sequence comes from Cephalopholis sonnerati, assembly GCA_019142605.1. Lineage (NCBI taxonomy): Eukaryota > Metazoa > Chordata > Actinopteri > Perciformes > Serranidae > Cephalopholis > Cephalopholis sonnerati. Next base: position 27,510,765 of record JAGQAX010000009.1, on the reverse strand, counting down.
AGTCGATGGATTTTGTGTAAATGTATTGGACACATTAAATATGGATATACCACGTTAAATAAATGTTAAATAACCTAACAATACACTAAATGCTGACTGAGCCCATAAAACCCAGGCTAATAACATGTAACTATACAAAACTATAATTATACATTGTTAACTATACAAAAAAAAAGATTTTTGGCATATATATAGGTGAAGAAAAGTTGTGGTAGTGCATGTTTATTTTCTAACACTGGGTGGTTCTTGGACTGTAAATAAACTGGGTTTATTACGTATTGATTTAATGGTGTGGTGAAAAGGCTGGAGATAGTTGTATATTAGTTGCAAATAAATTTGTTGAAATAATATATGAGTTAAAAGAAGAAATGTAAGAAAGGGGTAGGGACATCAAGTTTTACTTCTACCTTCTCCTTTCCAGACACTGTTATCTTTGTCTTGTTTGTTTTTTATTATGTTTTTTTATTATTAATATTAATTTAGGTTCAAACTAAAGTGATTCATTCATTCATATATTTAAAGTTTTTAATAAATAAACCAATTTAACTCAGAAATAAGGACATTATAATTACCTGCTGGTGTAATCATGTGACACAATCGCTTGTTTCCATAGTTAGCTAACCTAGCGTTAGCATAGCCAAATTACAGAGTAGTTTAAGCTATTTATGCTATAACTAACTTATAAGGCTATTTAGCCCTATAGGTTAAGATTTTAGTTGACGTATACTTGCAACTAACAGCAAGAATCCCCGAGGGTTTGGAGTTTTTAATAAATAAACCTAATTATATGGAAAAATATGAGCATTAAAATTACCTCTCTGTGTAATCACTTGACACAAACAGCTAGTATCCGTAGTTAGCTAACCTAGCGTTAGCATTGCCAAGCTACAGTGTAGTTTGAATAATTTATGCTATAGCTAAATAATTATGGTATTTAGCTAGTTGGGTTAAATTTTTTAACTTAACATATATTTGCAACTAACAGCGAGGATTCCAGAGTTTTATAATTTAATAAATAAACCTATTTACATGGAAAAAATTAAGAGCATGACAATTTCCTGTTTATGTAATCACGTAACACTATAGTTTAGCAGCAGCAGCAGTAGCAGTTAGCTAACCTAGCGTCAACGTAGCTAAGTTAAGGTACTGTTTGCGTCGTTTATGCTAACGGTATAGCTAACTAAATAGTCAAGTTATTTAGTAAGTTAAGAGTTGATATGTGTACATATGATATATGTAGAGCTAATACGAAGAAATACTGAAGGGTTGGGGTTGTTAAATTAACCTAAATAAAACAGAAATGCTAACATTAAAATCACCTTATGTACTTAATTATGTGACTCAATAGCTAATGTGTACAGTTAGCTAACCTAGCGTTAGCATAGCCAAGTGAAAGTGTTGACGTTATTTATGCTAACGTCATAGCTAACTATTAGGTTGTTTAGGTAGTTAGGTTAAGAGTTAAGTCAGCACATGTTTACAGCTAACAGCAAGAACTTCCGAAGGTTCGGAGTGTTTAATAGATAAACCTAATTAATGGGAGAAATACATGTATTAAATTTATCTGTATGTGTTACCATGTGACACTACAGCTAGTTTCCGTAGCTAACCTCGCTAAGTTGTTTATGCTAAGCTAACTAGTATGGTTATTTAGCTGGTTAACGATAGCTGTCAGTTTACAGCTACCAACAGGAAATCCTGAAGGCACTGGCATTATTGTTATTATCTGGCGACTCTTGAACTGCTTGTGAAATTTGTCTGATATTTTAGCAATGACCCAGAAACATCCAAATGGCTTTTTACAGGTTAAGCAAACATTAGCTTAGAAAAGCCGCACAAAGCGTTAGCCTACAATATTTCATTTTAGACAAAGGATATGTTCGTTGTGTGCTCATACCGTTTTAAAATATCCCCTGGACAACACATTCTCTGAACACTTGTCTCTGATATATCTTCTCTGTGTGTACAAAGCATGTTTGTTCAGTCCACTGCCTGGCATTTCCATCATTGCTCTTTAAATTCCAGAGAACAAACTGTCATCATTGATAGCATACCTTTTACCCAGCTCAGCTTTTAACTTGAAAACTTGTGGCCGTGGATTCCTTTGAAAGTCTGGCAAACAATATCCAGTTGATAACATGCGTCTCTGTAATTTATTGTGCCACCTGGTGTCTCTAAGTGAACACAGCAGCTTCAAAGGTGCATCTGTGTGACATTACATCCAGGAAAATATTTCCTCTGTCAATGTTGTCTTATTACTCAACTAACTGGAAATCTTCTCATTCCTCTCCTGCGGTGTAAACTGTGGCAACAGTTTAACATTACTCAATATCAAGAGTGCACAGCGCTGACACTGCTGTCCTGTGAACACATGGACGTCTCATGTCAGTGTGGAAAACAGCGGAGGCAAGGTGGTTTGTCCTGTTATCCTGTTTCACATTGAGTAACATCCGCATGTGTCCTTCCCTCAGCACAAAATGTGTTTGACAGGAGAGCAGCAGGATGATGACACATTCACCACTGGTGGAAAAAAAAGGAACAAGTTCATACTGTTCCGTTGTTCCAAGGCCATTTTCAGTGTCCTCGCATTCCCAACATTGCTTTCCTTTTTGAATGTAATCCTCTGAAACTGTAAGCGGTCTTACACTTTGTAGCTGATTTAAAACAAGAAGGGAGAGCACAGGTGGATCTAATAAAGGTAACAAGTGCAGCCTTAATCAGTGTTTAAGGTTACACCTGTGTTTATAAGTCAAAGTATCTGCTATAGGAGCAACATTAGTACTTCTTTTTAACTGTTTAAAGGTTTAGTGTGCAGGATTAGGGGGATATATTGGCAGAAATTGAATATATTGTGTTTTTATTTAGTGTATAATCACCTGAAACTAAGAATTTTGTTTTAGTTGCCTTCAAACGGGCCGTTTATATCTACATAGGGAGCGGGTTGTCGTGCACTGGGATCCCTGAACATAGGGATATTCACATTTTCCCATCAGCTATCATAGTTAGCAGCTCCTCCGCAACAAGAGCGTTGAAAAAACACTAATTATTTTCACATTAAACTTATTTATCCAGTGTTTTTAATCGGTTAAAATCACCAAGTCTGTATGTTTTGGAGAGTAAGAGACCTCTGTAGATAATTCAGCCCCAAGTAAAAACCTCCTAAACATCTGGATCTTCAGTTATCAGAGAAAAAAGATAAAATATTAGCAGATGCTGGGCAAGCAGCCTGTCTCTGACGTGCCAAACATCATTGGAGAAACACTGATTTGTAAAGTGAAACTGCTTTATTCAGCATTTTGCTGGTTTAAATCACTGGGTCAATTTGTTGTGGAGAGGAGGAGACCTCCAAGGGTAATTCGGCTGTCAGTAAAAACCTCCTTAACATCTGGATCAGAAATAAAGTGAAAACACATTATCAGAAAAATTGCTCGTAGTGGTTATACCAGTTTTAATCACCTGGTTGTTTTGGAGAATAAGAGACCTCTGTGGATAATTCAGCCACCAGTTAGAGCCTTCTGAATAAACCCTGAACACTGAAGAGAAACTTACACACTGTTCCTTTAAGCCAGTAAATCAATTAAGTGTTTGAAAGCATTAAAGCCTCTCCATACAAAAAATAAAATCAGAATGGAAAAGTAAACAAACTCCCCCATTTGTAGAGATGAACATAAGTTTAATCAAGATTAAATATATGCCCAAAAAAGATCTTGCAACTCATAAGAGATCCAAACAAGTCAAAACAATACAAAAAGATGAGCTTTTCTGTCTGTCATGTCGATAGAGTCTTACAATTTTATACTTCCTACGAGTTTTGGACTTTCATTCGGGGTAAAATGTATACATATTTGTCATTCACCATATTATACAGTGCATTGATTCTCAAAACCATTGCCTTCTTCCACATCTAAAACCCCCATACATAAACTCATTTATAGAATTATTTACATACAAGGCTTGAACAAGTCGACTCAAACCAAATTTGGTGAGCGATAATAAGAAAAAACAAACATCACACATCAGAACATAAGGGAACTTTCTTAAACTTTATGGCTCGGTTAAGCCATCGTGACATTTTGATACACAAATCACCAAATGGAGAGGAGGCAGGAGTGGCCTCAAATTAAATAATACGATGAGCTAACACTCAGCGAGGGCATTGGAGGATTACTCAGCTTGCAAGTTATTCCGCCTCTGTGTCTTTAAAGTTTGGTTGCGTACACACACACGAAAATGTACAAATACAGCTAAATGAGTAATAATGTGAACCCAAATATCTCTGATGCCTCCTGCACACATTGCTCATAATGCACCGAGGTGGGAGGTACACAAAGCAGGCATTATCATGTGTAACTGAACAGAACCAATCTAAAATATGGCAACAAATTAACTCAGAGGAAAAAAAAATCTGAATACACTTGGATGTCACAACTGAGTTAGTAAGCAACCACGTCACCAAAGACACAAAAATAAGTCTACATCATCTCAGTTTATTCACGATACCTTACTTGAGATGACACTTTGAGTAAAGTCATACAAGGAAGAAAAAAAAACAGAACAGCAACACTGTATTCTGTGTAATGTTTTGACTTCTGAGCGCTGCAAAGATGTAACAGTGTCATGACCTCGGAAACATGGCATAACTTTTACTGTTGGGTGTATCTGTGTGTCAGAACTGAGTACAGCATCTCCGAACAAACAGAGTGATGAACAAAAACACCTCCCAGGTATTAGTAATATAACTTCTGTCGTAATACTAGCTCCTCTCTTCTTGATTCTGTCATGAGGAATTGATGAGAAAAGGACAGATGATGGGATAATGTCATCAGTTTTGTGGAAACAAGACACACAGATAAAAAAATATGTGGGAGAAAGGGAGAACAAACATTTATTTAGTAATTTTTAAACTTGTTGTTCTGTATCACACATTGAGATGCTTGTACTTATAAAGCCAGAGAGTCACTTTTCCATGTGCATCGTAAGTTTATACTCACTCGTTTAACACTCATGAGCTCACTCACTACCATGGAATGATATGGAAGCAAATACGAGACATGAGCATCTTTTTATGGCTACTTAATATTTAATATTGAGATTTAAATACAACTAAATCCACAGCATTGAAATGTATTTATTTATTTTTTGAAAACCATGTATCTGAATTAATTTGTTCGTAATTCTGCTTTTTTAAATTAAAATGTGGAATTTCTTGATTTGCAATTTCAAAAGCTGAATTTGTGGGGGGGAAAAAAGAGTTGAACAAAAAATGCTGTATTTGAACATATTTTTTTCCAATGGTCACAAATTCAGATCCAAAAATCCAAAACATTTCAGAATTTAAAAAAAAAAAAAAAACAGGTTGCTCAAATTCAACTGGTCAAATTCAGATCTAAAAATTCAAGTGGAAGCTAGAACATCATATGCAATCAAGCCTGGATATTTTTAATAATCAAATCTGTTTGATGTTTAAGTTTTTTTTAGAATTTTCTTATATCTGAATATAACCAATCACATTTGAGCTACCTTTTTTTTTTTATTCTGAAACTTAAATTTTTGGATCTGAATTTGTGAACACTAGAAAAAAAAACATTCAAATCCAGCTTTTAAAACTGCAAATTACTTTTTTTTTTATATTTCAATGACATGAAAAACTTTTTTTTTAAGTAAAGCATTTCAATGCTATGAATTCAGTGGTGATTACATTCCAATATGACTATTAAGTAGCTGTTAAAATTCAAATACCTATGTCTCTATGCTGCTTCCACAGTATGACTTCTTGCCCGTCCTTCATAAATTTTGCCAGTCGGCTCCATTAAAAAAATCTACTCCTGGTGCACTCTGTCAATCAGATTGTTTCCAGAACTAAAGGTGAGAGACAGCCTGTTTTGAGGCAGGCATAAGTGGAAAAAGAGCACTGCTTCCACCGAACATCCTCTCAGATCTTCATATATGCACGGTGGCTAGGGCAGAGAATAACGGACTTCTGTTTTACAACAAAAAAAAGATGATTAAGTCTGTGTACAATGGTGTTATTAATGTGTGTGAGAGACTTGGCAAAGACCAGAAACTCTCTGTGGAACAGAGGCATAGTGTTATGAAGTACATTTGCAATATCATTAGATTTTCAACATTGTCTGTGTTCTCGTGGGATAAACAACCACTATTACCACCAAACAGGAAACTCACAGAGTGCTGGACTCGCCGGGTTTCTGTTCACGGTTATGAAAGCGTCACTCAGGGCAGAAGCAGCCACAAGGCCACGCTGGACAGTGTTGGGCTGGGGTGGTGACAGAAGAGGAGCCCAGGGTGAAAAGTGGTAAAATACAATGTGAGCGCAAAGTCCTACAGCTTGGTCTATGTGAGCGCAGCGAGGACAGGTGGTGGATATACGACAGGGCTCCGAGGGCTCGATGAGAAGGTCTAGCATGGGTGTATCTTGGGACACGCATACACATACAGTACACACATACATATTAGTCCAATCTTCAAACTAGGGCTCCAGATGTGTCTCTTTGTCACCCTCTGGTGGTTTTGTCCAGAATAGATCTGGTATCACTTTCTCTTTCTCACACACACACACACACACACACACACACATACATACAGGCTGCCGTCGCACAAATCTCCACCTACACACACACACACACACACACACACACATACATATATGAACAAACACACTCCTTGGCTCCCCTGTGTCTGTATTCAGGCTTATCTGGTGTAGTAGACTCTGTAGTAAACACTCTTGGAGCGCCAGAGTGAATAGGAGTTGTCAAACTTGAGCAGGTAGACTCCGCGCCCGGGGTACTGGTGGCTGCCAGCGTACACCTCCTCATGACAGTCCCGCCGGTACACCGGCACAATCTCATCCACCTGGGGCTTCCCCGCCTCCTTCTTTGCCTTCTCCTCCTCACTGGGAGGATCACCTGAGGACACAGGAGCAAAAAAAATAAATCAAGCTGCGATAGAAAGCAGGAGGGAACCAGCAATGAGTCTCATCTTTATAAATGACGCACACACACAAAGCTCCTTTTAATAGCGTCACTGTAATTATGCAAAGCTATCATTAACCTTAATATTATGGAGTTATACTTGTGCTTCAACCCTTTAAAATGTGATGGGATATTTTGAGCACTGAAAAAAAGATTTTAGCAAGCACATAAATTATAATTTGTAAGCTGTATTTTTGCAATAATATCACCAGAGCTGCAATGATTGGTTAATGAATTGATTAGTTATTATTAAATTAATTGCCAACTAATTTCATAATTGATTAATTAGTTGAGTTAAAAAAAATCTCTGATTCCAGCTTCTTAAATGTGAATATTTTCTGGTTTCTTTACTTCTCTATGACAGTAAACCAAGTATTTTTACTAATTTTATTTTATTCTTTGTTTTTGGCTTTTTGCCTTTTTTAGACTTGACAGTCCAAGCATGAAAGGGAGAGAGAGGGGGGATGACGTGCAGCAAGAGCCACCAGCTGGAATCGGACTGGCAGCAGCCGCAGCAAAGACACTACCCTCGCACATGGGACACCCACTCAACTCACCAAGCCACGAGGTGCACTGAAAACTGAACTTTGAGTTGTGGACAAAACGGGACATTTGAGGACATCATCCTGGGATTTGGGAAATACTAATCGATATCTTTCACCATTTTTATAGACCAACAACTAATCGATTATTCGAGAAAATAATCAAGAGGTTACGCATTAATGAAAATAAATATTAGTTGCAACCCTGACGATCTTAAATACTTTAATTTGAGCAATCAAGAGTCTATTCTGAGCTCCAAACTGTTTTTTTTTTTTATTTGTGTGCACACTGCACACTACGGCACAGATCTAATACCATATGATGTGGCCTAACATTACACCATCTCAGACCCCTGTAGGAATCAGTTTCTTACTTACAGGATCAAATCTGAACAAAACTTGTACGTTTACGACAGAAAGCGACACAAACACACAGTTGTTGTTACATTAAACATATACACACAACCTCTACCCCAGCTTACATTCAGATGTGAAGTTTGAAAGAACTGACATAGCTGCCAAAGGCTAATCTGTACACTTAATTTAACTAACAAAACCATGCCAATCCCACGGCACAATATTGCCTTTATCTTATCAACATATTGCCACAGTTCCATTTCTATTCACACCACTGCTCTGGTTTCCACTTAAGAACACAAGTAGGCCTTCCTCTGCCTCACTTAGGACTATGAGATGTTTACCTATGGCGTAGCAAAGTTCTGAACTTTAAATAAGAATATACTGTTTGGAAATCTAGTTATTCATTTCTCCTTTGACCAATGAGCAAAACAACCAAAAAGACTCAATAAAACGGACATTTCTATTCAAAACAACTGTTTCTGAGGTAATGATGGAACTAAATAGCCACCATGACGTGTTCATTTTCCATAACCGTTTATCCTGTAAGGGATCGCGGGGGTGCTGGAGCCTATCCAAGCTGACACTGGGCGAGAGGCAGGGTACACCCTGGACAGGCCGCCAGACTATCACAGGGCTGACACATAGAGACAGTCAACCACACACGCTCACATTCACACCTACGGACAATTTAGAGTCTCCAATTAACCTGCATGTCTTTGGACTGTGGGAGGAAGCTGGAGTACCTGGAGAAAACCGACGCTGACACAGGGAGAACATGCAAACTCCACACAGAAGGGCTCACCGGACCAGGAACGTTCTTACTGTGAGGCTGCACCACCGCGTTGCCACCATGTCATGTCATTAAATAATAGAGTATGTCATGATAGTATCCATAGCAAATGGCTGTGTACCTAAAACCATAAGGGCAATGATGACCCATCTTTTCCATTTTCTATCCAATGGTGACACAAAGGGAACGGTCAGTAAATTAAATTTTCAATTCTTGGAAAAACATTACATAATGATGAACACATTATGGAAAGAGAGCCAATACCCAGACACAACATCATGGTACGTAAAACTGACTTTATAAGCAGATATTGTCACCAGGAGCTGTGTTTGTTTTAGGATGGTCCGGCATGGCTGTCACACCTAGAAATATTTTGCATCAACACACCGCAGGCTTATTCACACAGCCTTTCCACCCACGCCTCACCTTCATCATCCTCGTCCTCGTCACTGGACTCCGACACGTGTACACTGACCGAAGCAGAGGCAGCGTCCGTCCACTCGAAGAAGACCCCGAAGCCGATGTCGTAATAGTCCGTGGCAAACTCCCAGAACAGGTAAGAGCCTTCCTCGTGGGTGGGCACACGCACTGTCACCACCTCGCCACGCCCCACTGTGATCACGCTGTCTGCGTCCTGCCGGATTTTCTCCTTGAAGTCCTTGATCTGTGGTCGTGTCCACATGGAGGGAGCGGCTATGACTGGTGGGGAGTCCGCTGTGATTAAGGCACAAGAGACGTCTTACAATCTGTTGTAAAAATCTGCTAATGCAGGTTTCATGTTAGGTAAGAAATATTACATTTTTATTTCCTAACAAGTGATTTCCTCCCATCATACACGGACTGAATGCCACATTAGTTCACCTAACAGGCCACTTGTTTATGCGTGTATCACAGAGAAAAAAAAGAGACACAGAGAGCATGTGTTTATGTGGTCAGTCCTTCGCATACCAGCCTATCTATCCATCTTTCCTCAAAACAATATTTTGAGAGTGAACAGCCAGCCACAGTGGATTAATTTGGCTCAGGATGTATGTGTTGGAATGAGACCAGTGCCTTGTTCACTTCTAGTGTGAGTGCTTACTTTCCTGTAAGCAGAATGTGTGGTTGGATAATACCTAAACCAGCAGCCTATCATGTATCACTTGTTCCAGCTCTTCTCCTCCCTGCCCTCCAGGTCACATCAACAAGGACACAGCAGATAAGAATCAGGTTTCAAGTTTGGTATAAAGCTTTGTTTGTTTGGCAGAGAGCTCCCCCTCTCTGCCTTGTAGCCATAAGCTATTCAATAAAGGAAACGGAGATTCTTTCTGCATGAAGTCAACTCCAGTGGTTCGTGTTTTTTGAGGCGATAAACATCTACGGCCCACTAACCTAATAAAGGCCCGTTCTCTGAGACCTCCTCTGCCGGCTCAGGCTCTGGCTCCCGGTCCATGCTCTCCGAGTACGAGTCTGACTGGCCTCCATTGACTGTAGGGGTTTCCTCGCCAGCAGGTGGTGAAGCTGCACACAACGGTCCCGCTGCCGAGGCAGCGATGGGTTCGCCACTGTTGAAGCCGCTAGATTCAAGGGTGCCCTGCACCATGGAATCAGCCTGCATTTGCTGCTTCTGTAAGGCTGCCTGAGACGAAAGGAAGACAACACCGAGTCAAGACATTGAAATCCAAACTATATACATAAACCAAGAATGTTACATTTCTACACTGCTGTTGGGACGATTACAACTCCTGCTTTCATATGAATTACATTTACATTCACTTCACCTTTATACTGTCAACTTACTTTTACATACTTATACTTGAGGCACAGATACACCAAACCAACATCAAAGAACTTGTGGCAACTAAGAATTACTGTTGCCTCATGTTGCCCATGTCTCGGCGAAAAAGTTGCACTTGAACACAACACAAATTAACTTCCACTCCCTTTCTGCGTTCACGTGGAGTGTCCACCACATGAAGTGCCATCCCAAACCAACTAGTGAGGAGTGGGAGTGGGTTATTAAACCCTCCAACACTGAGCCCACACCAGTGCCGACTCACTGACCATGTGTAACGCAGAACTGTGTTTGTCGTGAAAGACGCTCAGTACAAATAAAACTCTATGAAACTACCCTTTGGAATGTTAACTGTTCAAACTAAAATAGACATTTATTATAGTCATACAGATGTTAACAACTTCAATGCTACATTATATTTAGGATCAAATATACACCTCTCTAGTCTCTATAAAATGGTGGTCATGTTTATTTTGTAACAGTAACTGTTATTAGTGTAGTTATGTAGTATTCGTCATTAAAAAAGGAAAAACAGAGGACCAGCTCGACGGATTCAAGACGCTAGTTAGCCAGTTAGCACTTTAACAACACAACCCCATGTTTAAAGTACAAAGGATATTTATCTTGCACCGGCAAACATAATCGTACTTAATACAACAAGTTTATTTTGTTCTCGCGCCCTCTGTACGCTTGCTTTCCTCACTTCCATTTCTCTTCTCATGCACCGAGCTGAACTACCAATCAGTGATTTCATACACCAACGACTCAGCCAGGTGTGAGGCAGATTCAACATGCTGAATCATCTGAAAAAAAGCCAAAAAGGGGTCAACTAGGGCCAGTAGTGCAGGACACGACACAGAAACCAGGGTGACAGATGCTCACCGATGGTCTGACATTGACCAATGGGCGACTGTTGGCTTGGTGTGTCAGGGCCCTTACTGTCTTTTTACATCCCTGTATATATACATTTAGTACTTCCCATTATCCATATATACACTTACTACATTCCTGTTTACATTACAGCAAAAATATATATTATTTTACTTTTTTTTATCCCCATGTTTTCACGTCTGCACTATTTAATGTCTTAGAGTCCCAATTTCTACTTTTTTTTTTTATAGGTAATGATCATTGTGAGAGGGAGCCTGAGATCTAAGATTTTCATCAACATTACTGCTTCTCTGTAATTGTTGTACATGTAACAATAAATAACTTGAAACTGTATCCATGTAAGGCTGCACCATTATGGCTGAAACTGTCATTCTGGTGAGTTTGCTCAGTGCTGCCTTCATCACAATGCCTGATTATTTTTCCATCTTTTGTGAACATGTTGAACAGTCTCTGAAATGGCACTTGGCTCAAGCCCTTTTCTATTGTGAACCTCATTTCCATCTACGCAAATGGATTCAGTTATAAATCTTTTGTCTGAGTCGAAATTTTTTTTTTTTTTTTTTGCAACAAAGTGTCATCACACCAAATGAAACTTAACAAACGCAGAAAAGTAAACCTATCAAACGTAAATATCTCAAAATATTACCAAATGGTTTCCTACATGACCTGTTCTGACTTAGATTTTGATCACAGCATTTGCAGGCATTTGTGGTTGGCAGATAACTGTTTTTAATTTACTGAGGATCTTCAAAAGAAATGTTGCCAATACCTTAAAACTTCCCCAAAATCAATCGATGAAAGTCCATCTCTCTGATAGTGATTACACAATACCTGTTGCTGGGCCAGCTGGACCTGGTAGAGCTGCTGCATGTACTGCTGGTAGTGCTGCTCCTGAAGCTGACGGATGAGGCCCAGTTGTTGCTCGGGGCTGTTGGGGTATTGCTGCGCAGCGTACTGTTGGAACTGCACTGCTGTCTGCGCATTCAACGCTGCCATTATCTGTTGTCTGGAAAAAATAAGACAGGGGCAGAGTTGGTGAGGAAGGAAATACAGGAAACGGAGAGGAGACAATAGGGGACAGTGGAAAGTTGCTGGGGTTTCAACATGGAGAGATGAGTGGCAGGGAGTAAGGACTGCCCTCTGTGGACCTGGTTTCAGCTGAGCACTGACGCTGCTAAAGTGCCTTGCTTGACAATGAATCTGTCACAGCTCCAGAGCTGAAAATACAATATCCCCGACGATATCAGTGTCAGGGAAGTGTGATGATCATGTAGAAGTCATGCTGAAGTCAAATCGATATTTTGCAAACACACACAGTGACAGAGACACGTACTTCTGCTGCTCAATCCGTAGCCTCTCCTCTTCTGCCTGTCTCCTTTCCTCTTCCTCTCTCCTCAGCCTTTCCTCCTCCTCAAGCCTCCGTCTCTCCTCCTCCTGCCTTTGTCGCTCCCTCTCCTCCTCCTCCAGCCGCTGACGCTCCTCTTCTTCTTTCCTATGGAAGAGCAAAGTAACAAAGGATATTATAAATTGTGCAAACAGTCAAATAGATAAAAAAAAATTAACTCCATCAGTCAATAAATGTCCAGTATTTCCCCTAGTGCTTCACTATTTTCATGGCTGCATATAGGACAAACTGAACCTAGTCTGAATTTAGACACTGAAGCAGAGAGACCTCCCTCGTGGGAACTGAAGTCGAGCACCTTACCTTTTCCTCTCCTGCTCCTCCCTTTCAATCTTGTGTGAGGTGACGTAGGGAGCAAAGAGGTTACAGCACTTGTTCAGCAGTTTGACAAACTCCACCATGGCCTCCTCCTTCTCCATGTTACCCAGGGAGGCCCACTCTTTCCTGCGCACAGAGCGACAATGGATGTGAGGATAAATTATAAAGGCAGGTGGGTAAACTGGGCTCAAGTGTTTTTTGACTTCTTTTTAGATGACACAATATAAAACAAAACAAACAAAATATAAACTAAGATAAACAAAAATATAAAGAACAAACAATGAAAACAACATTTTTACAATCCTAACTCCATTTTATAATTCATTGCAACCACAAGATGTGAGCAATTAGTCATTCATTCATTCAATAAATAAATTTGAAATACTAACTGTGTGTCAATAAAACAGGTTATCTTACTTCAAAGGTTTTCATACTTCTTTAATACATAACGGGATGATAATCTCACCACAGGTGTTTCAGGACAATTAACACACCAAATTACTGGAATGTCTGTCATAATTCAAAGGTTACACCCACTGGCACACACACACACACAGCTGTCTGCCAGGGTTACCTGCGGTCGTTGCCCAGGACATCAAAGAAGCCAACCTCCGGTGAAGCATCAGGATTATAAGGACCCAGTAACACCTGTTTGTGCAGAGCGACCAGTCGCAGCTTCTCCTCATATGTCGGGTGGAAGGCTTTTCCATCCTTATCTGAGAGCAGAAACGTGAACGCAATGAGTTTGCTTTGATTTGTTTTTATATCCAACAGTGAAAAATGTTTGTGAATACCACAACACGCCTTTGTGTCTTATTACAACATGGTGGCAGCAACAGCGGAAGCTTTTAGAGTTACATATTCTTTAAACACTCTCTAACTTAATAACATCCTCATGGCAAGATTACTGTAATCACAGAGAAACTTATTTAATCCAAGGTAAGGCAAGGATCAGATTTACGCATACAAGTTATGCAACTAGACCTAACCCTAACTAACTTGAAATACATGACTACAAATACAGAGCACAGATTACAATCGCACAGAGTGGCAACTGGGGCCCAAACCTGTTTGCACAGTCATCACAGGCACTTTGCTCTAATAAATACAGTGCAAATCCCCAGTGTTTAAAACTGAAAACGTGCTCAAAATGTTTGCAAAGTAACACAATTAGCGAGAACTTGCCTTAAAGCCACAGAGGGAGGGATATACCATTAATCATTTACATTTTTTGGATACACTGTGCTGTTGACTGACTTCTTCTTGACAAATCGGCTGCTGAATAATGAACTGAAATGAGGCGTTGCTCTTGAAACTTAAAACAGATGTTATAGCTGGTTATATATCGCTGCAATATATTTTACAAGCTGTCTTTTGAGCACAAAGCATACAATAGATAGCTAGTGATGACACTGATATTAATTGTGTCTTAAAGAGTCAGAGTCTAGGATTAAGGGGGATATACTGGCAGAAATGGATGTATAATAAGAATGTTTTCTTTAGTGTATAATCATTTTTGTGTTTCTTTTACTTTATAATGAGCTGTTTACATCTACGTGGGGATTGGGATCGCCATGTTGCACCACCTTGTTTCTACAGTAGCCCAGAACGGACAAACCAACTGGCTCTAAATAGGGACATTCATGTTTTTGAGTTGTTACCAGCCCCTCCACAATGAGAGCGTCAAAAAAGCACTGATTTTTTTTTTTAACTTGAAACTCCTTTTTTTGGTGTTTTTACTGGTCCCTGGGTATGTTTGGTTTGGGGAGGAAGAGACCTCTGCCTCTAATTCAGCTCCCTGAACAATAAACACTGAAGGAATTCTAACTGGGAGAAGTTTCAGCTAGTTGCAATTTGCAGTCCTCACCACTTGCTGCCAATCCTACTAAATTTTACACACTGTTCCTTTAATTCAGATAGCCTTACAGATTGTGTGCATGGGAAAAACAACTAAGTGCAAGCAATCCACCACTTGCTCGTTTTATTGGATTCCCTGCTGGAGTAGTAGTAGTAGCAGGGAGTGGTATATGGATATGAGGAGGCAGTTAGGCTGTAAAACAGGCTAGTGGTCATACAACCCCGTGAGCAACAAAAACGTGGTGCACTGTGAACTGGTTTTAGAGATGTCAAATGGAAACAATGGGTCGGAGGGTCTAACCGGACTAACTAACTCCTTCAGCACAGCAGGGATCTGTCAGCGTCTGATTCATCACAGAAGGATCCCTGTAAGCAACTGACATGCAGGCTGCATCAGTGGCAGGGCAGGGCGTGTTTAAAGCTCCCAAACAAACCGCTATAAGCCACCACTCAGATATGATGGGTAGCTTCTTACGTTACTTATGTTAGTTGATGGAGCGGTCGCATAACAAGCCTGATTGTTCTGCTCACACCCAAAGAAAGGTACACAGAAGACAGACAACACCAGAAAAACAGCCGGGTGGAAACGCTCTAAGGCCACATACAGACACAAATGGACTACTCGGAAGTGGTGTGCTTATTTTACCCTTTAACAACCGGCTAACAGGCCTGTTAGCAGCGTCAGCTACTCGTTAGCTTTGTAGCTAACGTAGAGTTGCGGCTGACAGCAGCAGCCCCGGCGGTGACAGCTAACAGCTAGCATTAGCAAACGGCTAACCCCCTGCCAGCGAGAGAGATTCGCCTCTCCATTTAACGGTCGCTTCGCACGTTAGCTGCTCCTGCGCGTTAAAGCCGTGACATTTAACAAACGTTAAAATACCTTTGAAGAATTTAAGGCTCATTCCGTACAGCTCCAGCAAAGGAAAGCCCCATTTCCTCTCTATCGCAGATTTGGCTGTCTCTCCATCTTCGCCTCCCGCGGCACCCGGCGTGTCGGTCTCGGGTTCCGCGGGTTTGGGGTCCGGCTCTTCGACCGGAATCTGCTCGCCCTCCGGGTCGGGACTGAGGGTGAGGCCATCGATGGAAACTTCGAGCCGGCTGGAAGTAGCGCTGTCGAGGTCGCCGCTCTGAACCTCTGTCGCCATCATGTAGACTGTCAGCTGAAGCGGCCACGTACCTACTTCCGTTTAGTCTTGGCGGAAGTTCCGGGAGGTTTTTTTTTTTTCTTCGATGTAAATAATGACGATGCTTTAACTTCAACCGATAAAAGAAACATTTAATAGATTAAAAAATATATTTATTAATATATTTATTACTATAGTTATATTTTTTTTACAGATTTTCCTCATATATTGCTGTAATTTGAAATCAACATGACAGATACAGCAACGTAATTCGCATTCTCTTGTTTACTCAGGACAGGGGTGTTCAAAGTGTTTTTTAATTGGGGGCCATATTAGACAATGTGAAAATACCTGTCGTCCAGCTGCTTCTTTCATCATATGTTTTGTTAAAAATGCTAAATATCACATACAAATTTGCTTAATTCACTGAAAAAGTATTCAACTTTCCACCACTCATGAAAGTGGCGGCCCTTGCTGTCGACCTTACACCCTTTTGCTGTGGCCGTGTCAGCTACCTAGTGCTCCTGAAATGATCCATGAATCTGGATCGATACATTGATTGCAAAGTGAAAATTGCCATACATGTCGTCATCTGTGAAATAAGCCTATATTTCAAAATTCCCATGGCAAGTCTGTGTCACCATATCTATAGAAGCACACCTCCTTCATAAACATTCAAACAGTGCTAGTGGCCAAGCAGATAATGGCAGCCAAGAAAATCATAATGAGGACATTTACTGATATCGTCTCATATCGATCGCAGACCCTGAATGGAATCGAATCCAAATTGTATCGTAGCAGGCTTTGTGATATCATATTGTTGTCCAAAGAATCAACATAATATCATATTGTGGTTAAACCTGTTATTTACACCCATACTACCTAGCAGGAAATGACTGCTGCAAGGTAACCATTTGTTTGCTTGTGTACCGTCTTTGTGTTCATGCAAACACATTGCATCTGCCTGCATAGTTCCTATTTGGTGCACAAACTGCACAATAGTCCTGTCATCGTGAGGTGAACAGAAAACAGTGCAAAGCGATCTAACTAGATTAACCAATATTGTGTGGCAGGCCACCTGTAGTATGTTTTGAGCCACAAGCCATTTAAAATTGGTCCACAGGTGGCTGAACTTTGGACATTCACACAGCAAAGTGGCCATTATTTCAGCGTGAACATTAACATTACTTTTATATGTCACTACAATATGTATATGTAATCGTAAGTATATACATAACACATGATGTAAAAAACACACCAAAGTTCAGTCTGTTCTTAAGATGTTTCACATAATGTATTGAGATGGCTTCTCTTAATTATTCGATTTTATTCTCTGATGTTTATTTTACATAATATAGTGTAGGGGCACCAATTCATCGGGAAAAACAGTTTAGCCTTTAAAAGAATCTTGGCTGCAGTTTAGCCTCTCAGTAGAATGGTGGGGATGGATGATTTTCTGTTTGATTCTTTTAGTAAATATGAATTATAGCATAACAAATACTGGACTTTAAAGGCAAATAACAGTACAAATATTTGAGAGTTTACATACATAAGATATGTATGTAGACAGTCCATTAAACTGTATTATAATACACATTACTGCTGTACACACATGTTCAGAAGATGTGTACACAACAACAACCATCACATTCACCTACTGCTCGTAATAATATGTATCTCAACACTAGGCAACTTTAAATATACTGTAGCACAGTAAACATCCCTCAAATACACAAAGGCCAAACTCATAAGACAGCTGACATTTTAACATATACCTGCAAAGCTGTGAGGATAATTTACCTGTCTGTCTGCAGGTTAGATGTATAGTGGTCAGGTCAAACTGTGGGTTAAACAGTAGTCAGACTTACAAGGTGTGAACGTGCTTTTGTTTGTGTCTACTGAGGCAGCTGCCAACTGGAAATGGCCGGTAGAGAGTCCAAGGTGTTTTCACTGTTTGATGTTTGGGAGTGCAGTCTGTTAACTACAATATATCTGCATGAATGAATGAATGAATGAATGAACTACACTCTTTTAGTTTAATTTAAATGTCAAATTTCTATCAGGGGCTGCAAGCTGAAATTTCTAACTAAATACAAACATTAAAGCAAAAGCATGTTATCATTAAAAGAATGCTGAATGCATTCAAACTGCACAGCTCTTTTATTTCTGACAGATTTTCCACTGGTCATGACTGCAGAGCTTTGTTGCCACACATGAATGTACGAGGCATTTACTGTTCACCTCTCAGCCCTTTACAAAAGATCAGGAACTTCAACAGCCTGATTTTAGCATAGCAATCTGGTCTGTGCACACCGGCAATACCCAATTAGGGCCCTCAGACAAAGCAGCCTGTGAACTGTGAATGTCTTTACCGACAAGCAACGTCCTACCTGAACAATGCCGTGTGTGTCAAAGTACAGAGATCAATAAGTGCTGCTGTGGATCTGAAACGGCACAATGGCTGTCAAGTCATTTTCCCACAGAGATCAACAAGAGAAGAGAAAATCTTTGGTGGTTTGGCTGCAGGTCTCGACCAGGATGTGATAGTTTAATGCTAACATCTTACAGTCTGCTCCATGTGAGGTATACCAGCTGTGTCCCATAAGTCATATGAATCAGGGTGCAGTATGACAAACACTTGCAAAATGTCACCCCCACACCCATGGTAATTAAATATAGAGGATGAACTGTGCCTATAATTGTCTACATATGTGACATAAAGTAGTACATGTTAAAGCTCTCTCCTGGGTATTTTGCTGCTCTGCATTAGTTGTGTTCTTCCTGGTCTGTACAGTTTATTCTGGCTCTGATATTTCCGCTTTATGTCTTCTCATGTAATGTGTATGCCTACATGCAATGCTGCTTTCCCCCTTTTTTCATTTGTGTTTTTTCATCCCCCTAGTATCTGTGATTTGCACATATTCATCTCTGCTGTTGTATTTTTTTTTTCTGTTTTACACCCTGTTCTGCCAAATTAAATAAAATATTGTGTTTTAAAAAAGTACCTGTGATCATTAAAGCTCATTCTTGTCCAAATACGTGTGAACAAATTAGTCTGTCTGTGGTGCTACATGACCTCTTGACTTGATCCCCCCCCCCTCTGAAACAAATAAAGGTGACCCATTCAATAACAAGTGCCCACTCCTGGATACTTTTGAACTGAGGTTTGTGTATTGAGATTAACTTTGTTGCCACTGAAAGGGGGCAGGAAGCATCATTTCCTACATGCATCAGTGCTGATGAGCAGATCCTCTGAGGACCTGGATCTTTATAAAACTAAACATGTTTTTCATTCAGTTCAAATTTAAGAATTTCTTTGGGGATTACCGTAATTTTAGCTCAACTTATCTTAGATTTCTGGACATATAACCCATAAAGGAAAGACACTATCACCATTGAAGAAATACAACCATGTAAAAACAAGATGTCTAGTTGCAGAATCGCAGTCAACAATACAAGACTTGAACACATTTTGAATGGTATATGTATATGCGTTCCTGCTATACTAATAAAATATGCTCAATATATGTACTCTTTATGGTATATCATACAAACACATGTACACAAATATCTAAGGTATAGAGAGCATAGGAAACTGACCACATAACATAGTGTATGCCAAATTGCTCCAACAAACAGTTGTTGAAATATGTTTACAGTCCTTGCAAAATAATTTGAACTTTGACTGTTAGAAACAGCAGAAAAATCACTGCAGCCCTTGTGAGGCTCTAACCCGTTGAGGAAATGGCAGTTTCCGACTGTCCCTCTTTGAAGGCTTCAGGTCCATTATTGCTTCATCCATTCCAAAGCGGATAAATGTTTTCACTGCCGATGTGTATTGCGCATGCAGATTCCATTAAAAACCCCTTAAAGAGACATGCGGCCGCTCCACCGTCCCAGGTGTGATGCCTTCACACCTCCAGCGGCCTGCAGACGTCTGAAGTCAGTGCGCGGCCGCTGCAGTGCCAGCCGGCACCGATGGTTCACCCATTCACACATACAGGCAGCATCACCTTTGATCGCGGGGGGATTTAACCCCAGAGACACGCAGGTCTCAAACTTCAGTCAGTCGCTGGACATAAGAGGTCGAGGATCATGTCTTCAGTTCATGGGAATATGCGCGTTGGGGATCTGAATCATTTCCAGATGTATCATGACGGACCTCTGCAGATCAACAGCATGGGGAGCTCAGGTTGGTGGCTGGCAGTTTGCGCACTGTGCGTAATTTACGCACACGTCCAGAGACGTCTTGCCTGCTTTTCCACCGTTACTGACTTAACATTCTGTATTTTTTCTTTTCAGATTACGGATCCCCAGATGTTGCAAACTACTTCAACTCTTCAAACTCTGTACCGAGGGCGGAGAAATGTGTGGCAATACTGACCCACAGGAGAAAGAGGACCAACTTCACCCAGCAGCAGATCGAGGTGCTGGAGAAAGTTTACTCAGACACTAAATATCCTGACATCTATCTGCGAGAGAGACTGGAGGCTCTGACCGGCCTGCCGGAGTCCAGGATTCAGGTAATGTCTAGTTTAAATCATGAACATGTGCAGTGATTTTACAATTTATTAAAAAAAAGTAAAAACCGCAAGTTCTTGTAGAGTGTTCAACTGTCTTGTCCCCACATTTCAGGTGTGGTTCCAGAACAGAAGGGCCAAGTCTCGTCGCCAAGTTGGCTCATCGGTGTCCATGAAGGTCGCCAACCCACCAGCAGCTGGCCCCTTCAGCCAGCTCCAGAGCAGGATGGGCCCAGAGAAAGGTAACCACTACAGTCATAGACTTTTGTTTTAGGCCCAGTTACTCTTTTTTCACTGCAGCATCAAGTGCTCAGTTGTTTTCTCCCCACAAAAATAATAAGTTTAGTCTTTTGAGACACATTAGATAATGAATATGGCAATTTGCTGCTGAATTATCTACCTTAAAGAGGAGTTACGCCAATTTTCAAAAATTCATACACATTATTTCCTGTCAAGAAATATTAGATAAGATGAGCAATTCTCTCCAAAATCCAAAAACTTATGTTCTAGCACTCAAATTTGTGATGTTACCAAGTATAAAGCTGGCCCCCAGAAGGTGCGCCTGGCTCTGAAGCCAATTTTCATAGAGGCCAAACAGTGTATAAAACAGTCATGTGACGCCCTGAGGCCCAAATAGCTTACATGGTGGAAGAGACTTTTGTAAATTAATGGACAAGTTTTTTGAGCATGACAGTCTCTGCAATAACTAATTTCACTATCAGTATTTGATCCATTTGGTCTGATAACATTTGTAAAGTCTAGAAGAGCCACATGTTTGAATCATTTCAACCCCTATTGAAGAGAAAAGAGTGCTGAACTGGAAGTGGTCAGCTAGGTTGGTGGAAAAAAAAAAACAGTCACAAAATCAGACTCCCATTCATTGTCTACGAACAGCTCTAGACTTTGCACTTGATGTCATCGCAAGTTTGAGACTTAATTCTCTGGTTTCTGGGCTTGAAAGAGGAGCTCATGTTCACAAATACTGAGTGAACTTTACCAGGCCATGGAAATAACCTAATTGAATTCTTTATTTTGGTGGTGTTGCCCTTTAATGAGTGTGGCATATTTCTCTTATTTCAGAACTAACTGCTTCATTCTTCTTTTCTCTTTCAGTTTATGACAACAATCACGGAGCTGAGGCACACAGGATAGGAGGTTTTGGACTGGAGGACAGTTTCAGACCCTACACTGCACCAAAACACAGACGACCCTCACAGAACCAGCATGCCCACCAAACCCGGCAGCTACGAACACACGCCCATCTCCTGCATCTACGACAAGGAGGGAAGCAGAGTGAAGCCTGAGCAGATGCAGCGGCGCGAGCTGAGTGTCAACGTCCCGTGCTGTAACGTCCATCTGTATCCCAAAGAGAGCGAGCATCAACTCAAAATCGAAGCCAACATGAGCAGCAACCAGGGTGCAAAGGTTCTGGTGGAATATGACAACTTCCCACCAAACAAGACCATCGGACCAGAGATGAAGGTTGTGATTCCTCCCATCCCCACCCAGAATAACTTCAGCAGGTCATCACCAAAGGATAATGGGTGCCAAATACAGTATCCACATGTGAGGGCGGCAGGGGACAGGTTCAGTCACTTCTCCCCGATCCATGCCACCGAGGCTCAGGACTTTACTGACTCTGACTCTGACTGGGAAAACGAGGCCATGGCTGGTTTTGGCGGTTTTATGTGATGTATCATAAGAGCTGATGTGAGACAGCTACGTGTATCATAAGAGGCCGTGTACAGCTGTTTGTCTGTGTAAAAGGAAAATGTGTATTTATTGTAAAATAGTAATAAAACAGTTGATTGGTTATGCCTGTTAATAAAGACTAAAAACTGGAGA
This sequence comes from Cephalopholis sonnerati, assembly GCA_019142605.1. Taxonomy (NCBI): domain Eukaryota; kingdom Metazoa; phylum Chordata; class Actinopteri; order Perciformes; family Serranidae; genus Cephalopholis; species Cephalopholis sonnerati. Next base: position 27,488,353 of record JAGQAX010000009.1, on the reverse strand, counting down.
TGCTGCTTTGCAATATTATGTTTAATATAAAAAGACGGAAACATTTATATACAACTGCCCTGAGGCACTCTCATATACAACTTTACAAAACTGAAAAAGGAGATTCTCTAGGAAAAAACTGTTGAGTTGAATTTTTCGGGCTTACATCAGTGATGCAGGCTTAGTGTGGGGGGAGGGGGTTGCAGCAACAGCCATGCCAAATCTGGAAACGCTAAGATCATCTTAGGGAGTAAAAGGCATCAAAACCCCAGAGTTCTCCTTTATAAAAATACCAAAATCTCTTTTCAGTGCACACAAAATTACAAAAGCCATTTCTGAATACACAGCAGAAATGTTAACGACAGTCCTAATAATCAGAGATATTGTACAATTATCTACAATAAACAACTTTATAAAACATTCTTTAGCCTCCCTGTGCTTACCATCAGTGGAGCAACAGAACACAACACTTACAGGGGGGGAACTTTAGCAAAATATTGTTTCATAACCATACACACCTACTCAAAAATAAATAAATATGAACTATAAAAACTGTAAGAATCAATGTTTGGCACGTGGAACCAATAAATAACCATTGAGAGTTTTGAGATGTGGATTTGTGGCGATAGCTAAAGGTTCTGTTGGACTTGTGTTTGATGGGGTGCACCAACATTTTCATACAATAAAATGGGTGGGTAAAATACTTATGACATCCTCCCTTCCCTTCAGCACGAAGCGTCAGGGGTCTGGGGCAGAACTCTGAGTTGTTTCGCTGGGACATCCAAATTCAGATTGTACGGAGGTGATCCACAACATCCACGTGAGCTTTTTGTGTTCGCAGTCTTGTACCAGTTCAGGTGGAAGCACCTTCTCAAAAGACGATATGAACGTACCGCACCTCTGCGTGCGTGCACCTGTGTGTGGTGTGGGTGATGCAGGTGCTCAGACTGCATTGGTGTTGTTGGCAGAGAATGCATGCAGATTGCCCAGCTGACTAAGGCCGCTCTGGATGTGTGCCACGTGGATCTCGACGTTATTCTGAAAGCAACTAGAGACACAAAAAGGACAGTATGAGAAATGTTCAGTACTTGGAGCTTGACTGAATGGTGACTGGTAGTGATGCTAACTGGGATAAAAATATATATGGAGCACCAAAAGGGACATGAGGGAATAAGTAGATAGGTTAAAAAAAAACAGAAAGATCAACAGTTTTGCGTTGTCACACAGAACTTTTGTGTTTCCCTGAGAAATGTTTTGAGTCTCCATGTGTACCTCATGTAGCAGTGCAACATGCAAAGGGCTTGGTGGAGGTGAGTATAGCCTAGATCAGTGATTCCCAACTGGTCCAGCCACAGGGGCCAGATTTCTCCTTGGTCATTTGTTCAAGGTCCACACAGTTCAATGTATTCACCGTTGTGCTTGCATTTGGCCATGTCGTTGGGCTGTCATGCAGCTGTCCGTTAGTGACTCACTCTACAGCAGGAAAGGCCACTTCTCAGTAAAAGCTCTGTTCAGGAAATTCACTGTACTTCAAAATTCATTGTTTTTTACAAACTTAACACGTTCACGAGGCACTTGCAGTCCATTCAGAATGGACCCCGGGCTCACTTTTGGATCAGGAACCAACAGTTGGGAACCACTGGACTAGATGAACCATCTAGGCATTTCCTGAGGTAGGCTAAGGCTTTCAGTTTGCTGAAAGCCTTAAGGGTGGCGCAGCTGTTTCAGAGCCATGAGACCAGTGATGCGACTGGCTGACAGTTACATCACTGGTATTTAATAGTCTATTTAATTGGGTATTTAATAATCACCATGATTGTAGGTCTCATAGATCTATATTTACCTTATCTAAGCCCTTTGCAAGTTGTGCTGCTTCAAGAGGTGTACATGGAAACTTAAAACATTTCTCAGGAATTTCAACAGAAAACTATTTATCTTTTTTGTTTATACCCCAATTATTATTCTCCCCCATGTCCTCTTAGGGATTCGTAGCTATGCACTTGACACAGATAGACAACTATGAACCATCCCTTCCATTGTTGGGTGTAGTGTGACTTAGGGCCCTGATCAGACCAAAGATTCCCAACGAGACGAGTTGAAACTTGCAACTACTTGTATTTTCTCCATAGCAACAACTTTCTGTACTTTCGTACTAACTTAGAGCTTTTCAGGTACAAGTAACGACTAAGTACTTTGTTTTTTCAGTATGTGTATAACATGTGCTCATACAGCCAGCGGCAGCAGTGACCCTCCGCCTGACACCAGCACACCATGAAGATGGAGCCGACATATGTGTTAACAGCTGTCGGAGCCTGTCATCTTTACATCGATGACAGGCTCGGCGGAGATGAAGGCCTGCTGTCAGAGAGTGCCTGCAACAAGTCAACACGCCATCTGCTGACAGTTGTAACTGACTTGACCAGCTTTACTTCACTATAACCTGATTGGCTGTTGAAACAGGTGACATGTCTCAAGTTCTAAAACAAGCCACTGGCGACTTGACAAGCTGACGGTGCGTTCCATTTGCACTGGGAAATTGGAATTTCTGTGTTTCCAGTCAGGGACTCCCCCTGAAGTCCTACTTGAAAAGTCGGAGGAACCTCACCAACTCCAATCTAAAAATCTAAGATGGCTGCTCCATATGTCAACCGTAGTGAAAGCTGTAGTAATATACGGTCTTTAACATCTTGATTTTCCAACTTGTTGAATGCAGTCACCATTCTATCATTCCCAGCTCAGACTTCCAAGGTAAACTGAAATCAGCATGAGTTGCAGGTGACACCATCAGCCTGCTTGGGTCGAGCTCAGACAGTTTCGTCTCGTTGTAAACCTTTGGTCTGTACTGAGCTTAAGGAAGTGTAGTTACAAACCCTGCAGGGGCTTTTTACCTGAGGTTGGAGGGATCAATTGATGCCTTGATGTCATTAAGGGAGTCTGTCAGAGATTTAAACTCAAATGAATTCAGGTCTCCTCCATCTGCCAGACACTGAAAAAAGAACAAGATAAAACCGCACAATGAACAGATTTTCAAAGTATCGATTTATTTAAATATTCTTCAGTGTAGATACAGAAGCTGTTAAAGAAAGTTCACAACAGGCCGCACAAAAAAGACCAAGTGCTCTGAAAAAAAGACGCTGGGTGCAGCATTTGTTCTCTAGGCAGCCACATACGCTCTCTCCTCGTTGGGAATAATTGAAAAAAGATGCTGGCACTGAGAAAAAGAACGTTATGCGGACACTGGGCCTTAGAAAATGTGTGAGCAGAACTGAACACAGCTGAGCTTCTAAGTATCCCTTACCTTGATCTGTAGCAGCAGAGCAGTGAGGCGGGATATGAGGTGTGTGAGGCTGGGGTTAGTCACACTCTGCTGTCCGTCCTTCAGTGAGTTGCTCAGCTGCACCATCTGCTGGGCTTCGTCTTCACAACGCCGCCGCAGCTCTGTGGGATGGTCAGCTGGGACCATACCCTGATCTGGAGCAAGCTGGACGGACAAATGGGAGATTTACATCTTAAACAAGGCACTATTTTATTCAAATTGGTTAAGACAGATCAAGAAGTAAGATGCTATGAATATGAGGACAGGGCTTAAGCATATCTTCCTCTATTAGCTTCAGGGACAGTGATTAGTGATGGCACTGAAGTGTATCTACTGAATTACCTCACAGCAGAACTGCTGAACTTCATGAAGCACCTTGTTGAGATCTTTATTGAGCTGTTCGAGCTCAAGCACTGTGGTTGCATACCGCTTCTGAAAGTCGAGGTCAATAGGCATCGAGTACGACTTCTGAAACACAAAAACATAATCATCAGTTTTAATCAGACTTCGTATATGCATCTCAGAAAACATTTAACAGGTTTTGAAGCAACTTTTTAAAATTAAATTATTAAATGTATAAATAATAAATATATTATTAAATGATGACGACTGTACCAGTTTCTCTGCCTCCGTGTTCATTTCTTTCAAATGCTTGATGTGCTCTTTCTTGATCATGAGGATCTTGGACAGCCTCGTCTAGACAGTCAGACAAAGGGTTTGTTTTAAAAAAACAACAGCCTTGTAAGGTTTTTGGATGTCAGATTTTAGTATTCCATTTAACAGGCACTATTTACCACTTGGACGAGGAACTTGACAGGAAATCCTCCCAGAGTATCTCCCTCAGCACCAGGCAGTTTGTTTCTCCATGGTGACTGGTTGATAAGAGGGTCATTGTCCTGTTATATTAAAAAAAAAAAACAGACAATGAAGACATTTGTATTCATAAGCAGTCCAGAGGAAGAGATTCGGAAGATTCAACAAGAGTTGCCGTATGGTGCCCACTGTTTAAAGTCAAAACTGATCATGTTCTTTTTATTTGTTTTGTTTTCTTAAGATTTAAAGCTCAAACTGATTCACAAACATTTGGGATTTTTTTTCTGCGATGACTTGATTCGATGTGACACTGTCTGAACTGTCCTTACTCATTAAATCCTACCACTGACACACAATTAAATATACTTTTGCATCTTGCATCAATACATTTACAGCCCGAAACCACCTCAAACTTATTGGCTGCCTGTCCAAGTATATGTGGCAGTAGTCAAAGCTGCTCACAGTCAACAGGCAGATTTAAACCAGTACCAAACATCACTGACAACTGTGAGATACGGGGAACAAGCGTGATGACGCAGCACCTGTATATCTGTCATTAGATGTAAGTTTACAGTACCATGAGGACGGGAGTGGTAGCGGACGGGTAAGGCCCTCGAGGCGGAGTCATGAGGTTCTGCATGTAGCGTGTTATCCGATGCTTCTGGGCGAAGGCTGAAATGGGCATAGTCTCATTGGGCTCATTGCTCTGGAAAACACAATCATTAAGAATGTATTGTCACATTTCTTTAGTACAGCTACAGTATGTCTCTGCGTTTTTACGTGCTCTATATTCTTACCAGGACTTCGTAGTCAGGCACAGTGTGTGTTCCCAGACCACTGCGGTCAAAGGTGACACGATAGGTGGCAGCACTGGTGTCCACTGCATCGATCTGCCCTGTGAACAACCCATCATGGACGCCTCGGAGTCGAGCTGTTGAACGAAATAAGAAACAAAGTCAGAATTCGTACTAATAATATTGTTCAGATCAGTGTGGGACCTCCTTACATGTGCTATGGTGTTTCAATTTCGATATCAGCCATACTCCACATAATGATGCAGTTACTGTGATTAGACTATGGGTCTTTCACTCTTAACAGTTCTCTTATTTGATCATCACAAAATATGTGTTTGACGCCTGCACTCCTTCCTGTTGTGGGTTTTTTTGTAAACAGTAAAGGGATAAAATTACTCTTCTGTTGGATTTGCCAGGCTTTTAGGTAGGTAGGACACCAGAGAAATACTGAGCATGTAAACTGGGGTGCTCTGCAGGTCATTTGACTGCAATGATGATAACAATATAAGATTTAAACAGAGCTGTCTGGCTGTCATTGTGTGTCAGTAATCTTACCAGTGACTTTGGTTCCTATGATGAGAGGCAGAGGGATTTCATCTGGAAGGTCTTTGCAGTTTGAGACATCAGACAGTTTTCTTTGCTGCAGCAGACGCATCTTCTGCCTCTTCTGTCTCAGCGCTGTCCGCTCCTCAGCAAAGAATGCTGATGAACACCTAGAAGGGACAACAAAGCACAGTGCCGCAGCATTTATTTTAAGTTTTTGCTTGAGGAAACAGCTTCATAAAAAATACAGAGAGACAAGCTGTTTCACATACACTGAAATGTCTGACACAAATGAAGACAAAAACTGATGGGTTAAAATGGTGAAGCATGAAGGTTAAAGATTCCAACATACCGTCGAGGTTTCCCCATCAGTCTCCTGATTGTTCCCCACTCAACCCTTGTCAACTTTCTTGTTTTCAGGTTGGGGAAAGTCTCTTTGAGACACAGGCAGAATTCATTGTCACCCTCAAAGAGAGGTCTGGAAAGGAAAATAATACACAACTTAGTTAACACAACATTGTCCTTAAGCATTGCTGACATCTTAAACCACGTTCAATTTCATTACGGATAATCATAAAGCTCAAACATTGTTAACGCGCCACAGAATTGATCACACTTTTTAAAAAATGAATTGTGTTCTCCTGGAGGTTGAAGTGAGACTTTACCTGTCAATATTGGAGTAGAACCATTCGTAGATGCACCATTTGTGAGCTTTGGGTAGCTTAAGGAGGTTTCTTAGTCTCAGCCCTATTTTCTGGGATGCCTTCTTATCTGGTGTCACCACGTTAGAAAATTTCTGTAAGAAAAACGTTATCAAACAGTCATTCCACATACAGGGACATGGGTATTATGTATGTTAGGCAAATTGAAGATCTTCAGTAGGATTATCCCACACAAATTCCTCACATATTCTTCCACTATGCAAGACAGCAGTAAACGTCAATAACTTCTTGCTCCCTCAACCAAGCTATAAAATAATTTTAGCTTGAGTGGCTCAACTCTTGCAGGGTCAAGCAGATGACTAGCCCGTCTGCACCATTTTTAAAAGGCTTGCTATGTTTACCTCACTGGCTTTAAAGCTCCTGTTTAACAAAGGAGAGGCAGCAGTATGGAGTCAAGTTTTATTCCAAACACCAGTCTGCTCCTTTCCTGTAACAACTTAGCAGCCTCATTGTTTTCTGATGGATTTTGTTCTGATGCATTTTGAAGTGGTTATTGCCTCTTTAAACAGACCTTTAGTGGTGACACTGACTGTAATCTGATGAATGACTGAATTAAGAATGTAATTAAATAGCCAAGGTTAGCCCAATCACTGGGATTCTCTTGTTTTGCTAGTGTAGGCTGACACTAGACAGACCCATTTTGTGCTTGTTCACACCAAGGACTACATATACAGTAAAAGTAACAGTGCAGCGCTATAAATCACTCTCATGGTGTGTACTCTTTACCTGTGGTGTGGTGCTGACCCTTTGGCTCCTCCGAGGGGATCTGGATGGGAGACGCTGCTGGGGTGACTCATCCTCCTCTCGAAACAAACGGCTCCTCTTTGAGCTCCGTGTGGGCTAGAAAGACAAACGTGGACAGCGATTCCAATTAATGAAAAGTGCCAGTAATGCTCAGAGAGTAAACGCCTTTTCATAGCAGGCACAATTATTTGTGTGTATTATTCTTTCGTAACTTCAGAGAAATCCATTTAATGTGCAGTATGAAAAAAATGTATCTGAACCACATTAATTGCTTTCTGTATGCAAAAATGTGGTTTAATCAAAGCAATCCTGCAGATACACATCAGATTCAGGCAATATGCATCAATCATACTCAGCATGTACCCAGGCAAACGTATGCAAAAAAAGTGGGAGGGTTGCCAACTGTCAGCTTCTCGTTTAATACCCCAGAGAGCGCATGACATGCCATTCTGACACAAAGAATTTTCTGGTGAGAAGAAAATATCCACCTCAAGCACACTGCCATACGTTGCTCTGGGTTGCAGTATTTTCTACACCACCACCTGGTGTGACAAATGTTCCCAGAGGGGTCCCAGACTGCTACTGACCTCTACGAATACTGACAACAACTTATCTTGTTGAAAAACTGAACATGAAAATACAGGTTTAAACAAGACCAGATAGAATCTGATGTATATGAAATACATGTACCTTCCAGACCTGCACTTCCAACCAACTCACTCATGTGAGAAGACTTCTTGAGGCAATACAGTGTTTCCCACAGAATTAGAGTCTAAATTTTGAGGTTTTTGTGGATCCATGAACCTGGTTTAGACAGATTCTTCTTTTCCCCTCAGCAGCAGTTTGCAGAGTTTTGAGTCACATGGTGGATAACTGATCAGTCAGTCCGATCAGAGCTGATCAGATCAAGTTGATGGAGAGGGGCAGCTGATTGTGAGTGAAAACAAACTTTTAGACTGGAAATTTGACTGTCATTATGCCTGGCGTTCTGCTACTTCATCTGTCAGCTGAGTACACTCTTCGCTGCGAGAGTGCAGACGCAATGAATACCCAGATCACATATATATGTACACACACACTTTTTTTCCCCCAATAGAGCACCTAATGAAGGGTCCAACTCCAAAAATAGAAAATCAAAACATGATGCTAAGTGTTTTATCGTCACGGGTTGCCACAAATAAATGAATGTGTGGGAAACCCTGCAATACATTCACGTATTCAGCTGGAAGAGATAACTGCAAAGAAAACACTCTACTGTGGCTGATAAGATCATCAAAGATTGATCTTGTGATCAGCATAAACAACAGATCCATATCACACAAGAACACCTTAATTACTGAGTAACAGACAACATCGTTCAATTATTCATAACTATGAAGACTGAACCTCTTTGAAACAGTCACACTTGTGCCTCTCAGGTCCGACATTATGAGCAAATGTGCTGTATGTGAATGTTGTACATTTTAATGTGACTGCTCTCTCCTGTAAAAGAGATGAATCTCAGGAGACTTCCTTGATAAATACAGGTGAAGTAAATAAAGACTTACAAGAGCCTACGATGTCTCTACTTTAATTTGCACATTAAACATTAGAAATATAAATCCCACATTAGAATATGAACTTTGTTCATTACATGCTTTCAAACCATTAAAAGTTACTGAGATTTTTTTTTTAATCAAAGAGCCAAATGGAGTTGAAACATGTAAATATGAGGGCGGTAGTTCAAAAACATGTTTTATGCCCTGATCAGATATGAGGATGGATGGAATTTTGAGCACATACAATGCAATTTAATACATAAACCCTGCAAATATTACTTCATAAAGTTAATACTTTCATGCAGTTTAAATCTAGACTGAGATGTGTTTATTCCACTGTATGGAAATTTGGTAAGTTGAGGTTTGTGTTTTTTTTTTTTTACTGCATTATAAAACAAACTTTTTACTTCATGTTTTTAAGCTTAGGATTCCTAACATTGTGAAGAAGAAGCAGAGGAGGAGCTTTTGTTGTGTACATCTCTCTCTTACCGTGTCCATCGTGAGGGAGGAATGACGTCCCCTGGTGTTGTGTGCTCTTGGGAAGCTGTTCTTTTCATTCAGAGTGTTGGACAAACTGCCCTCTACAAAAAAAAGGAAGAAGATGTAAACGGAATGTGCCTGTACGTGAGCAAAACTGCAAACAAAGCAATTTATAAGGACAATTAGTCCCACTAAATCCCTGCTCGCATCAGCCACAAATGTAAGGTAGTGTGGGGTTGCCACTAAAAGATAGATAGATAGATAGATAGATAGATAGATAGATAGATAGTACTTTATCGATCCCAAGCTGGGAAATTCTTTAAAAGCCTGCAATTATGGTGAGACAACACTTTTAACCTGGAAACCTGTGGCATGTGCAAACTAATAAACACACAGACAATATCAAATTAGTATTATCTTCATGACCATGTATAATCCTGATTCGAAAAAGTTGGAACACTGTGCATAGCGAACATTTGAAAATCCGTTTTAAACATACAGTGTATGTTTAAAACATATGTCCAATCCAGCTATTCACGTGAAATGTATACCAGATATTGGTATTGATTAAACTACACAGCTAAGGAGATGGTTCCATTTCCATCCATAAAAATTATGTGAAATAAAATGGAATGACACAGTAAAAAAGTATTGAACACGCTAACTGAAATTTATTTAATACTTTCACAAGCCTTTGTTTACAATGCCAGCTTCAAGATGCTTCCTGTACGAAGAAACTATGCGTGTATATTTACAAAAACATAAAAATCTAAACATCAAATATCTTGTCTTTGTACTGTAGTCGATTAAATATAGGTCTAAATGGATATGAAAATTGTCCTCATTTCATTTATTTACACAGGAAAGGAATTAAAAGTAACATTGTGTGTTACAGTTATAACTGGCCTGACTCAGTTAAAAACTGGTTTTCAGCAGGTTCCTGTTATGCAACCAAAACACATTACAATACAGAATAAAAAAAAACATAAATAACATAAATAATCAAAAACAATCAACAGAGGCAAAACAACAAAACATTGGCAGCTACATAGATAATGCAGAGTAGCACACCTAAGTGGAGTCTTGCTTTGTTTTGTTTGTTTAGGGTTTTTGTTGTTGTTGTTTTGCCTCCTTTTGTTTTTGTGGGTAAAGGCGCAATTTTTATGTACTATTAAACACCCTTATTATGTGCATGTGCCATTGTTTTGGATTTCTTGAAGGATGGTACCCACTTCCATACACAAGTACTTACTACTACTACTACTAGTACTACTTAATTGTTCACTGACAGCACACTTTAAAAGGGGGTTGTATTTGTCTTAGATACATATGTTTTATACTACTGTGTACCCCAACAAAAAGGTTTTGAAAAATAAATAAAAGGATATATGTTTTTGTTTGTGATTAACACTGCATCCCAACTTCCAGTGGTTCCCAGTGTGCTAACAGGCAGTGCCAAAAACAAGTGTACAGAAAAATAATTACAGTTACAGCAAACCTACCTTTTAGACTGACAAGTGCCTCTGCTGAAGAGCCTGAGGAAGAGACAAATTGAGCTACATCAATCTACTGTAACACACTGATGGCATTAGACTATAAAATGCTGTAAATATTTTACATGAACATGTCACAGTGGTTGAAAGAGTAATCAGGCAATGCTCTTAAGTTTCAAGTTAACGTGATCATTTAAGCTATCAAAGAAAACGTCTGTAAATCGCTGACATGTGTGAGAGTGTCCTTTAAACATTGACAGCAGCCGAGCAGGGTAACTGAAGTTAGATATAGCTAGCGCAGTCAGTTAGGCCTTAACCCCCAATATGAGCTGTCAAGCACGGGCATAACATCAGCTGGACAGATCATATCTACGAAATGAGCTACACAAGCTAACCTTACACTATGTTACGACCCGGAGATAATATTTAGTTACATTAACCACGTCCACGTCGACGGAAATGACTATTACAGCTGTTAACGGCTAAATAACTTGGCTGGTTTCCCTTCACCAGATTGTCAAAACGGTACACAACGCGTTACCATGTAACGTTAACCAGCGTTAACCGACACTAAATATGAGGAAGGTGTCACCGAAGACTAAAAAACTAAGCCCAGAAAAACAGAAAGCTAGTAGCTAGCGTGTGTACTTTGGCAATAGAGACGTTATAGCAGTCCTTTTGTTATTGCTGCTTGCGGTCTAAGGCTAGCAGCCGTTAGCTCGTAGCTAAGCTAACGTTATTTGTTTACCCAGTTGGGCTAAAGTAACTTGCTCAACTCCAACACTAGCTATGGTTAGCCTCTCGTGCTAACGAACGTTAGCTGACTTGGACAGACCGGTATCTCTTTGCGACTAAAAACGACTTTATGAACTCTGTCCAATACGTACGATATTCGTTACATGGACAACGATTGCAGTTTATCACCAAATATTCACTTTACCACTGCGGGACCGCTGCGTGTTTACAGTGCAAAACTCCTTGAATTTGTGTTGTTACTCACTCTCGTCTAACAGCTGGTCCATCTCCGCCATCTTGAATTAGCCGCGCCGCTTTTTCAAAGACCTTGTCAAAATGCATTCTGGGTCGGGACGCTATCTGGAGGGCGATTTGAGAAATAAAAATCTTTTAATTTATCAAACCGATGGTCGGAGAATCACTTTGGATCGTTTATGCATACGCACAATTACATTCACTAAATATAAATACAACTTTCCGTACAGTATGTTGAGGGAAATACTTGGAAAACCGTTTCATATGCAAAACTGGAAGTCAGAACAGGCACTCAGCATCCCTCCATTGTTTCATACAGCACTTCAGCTAAAGGTTCAGTGGGTAACTGTTATAAAAAATTACTTTTTGTCATATTTGTTGAAACAGCCACTACATCCTGTAGTATATGAGACAGATAATCAGTTTAAAATCACATTCCTCTGGCACCTTGTAGTGCTTTTAAAGGCATTTGCAAGTCTCCATTACCTGAGAGAAAACAACCAATATGCACACAATAAGCTTGCTTCAACTTTCACTTTCACAGATGAAGGCAGACATCTTCTCTGATTGGTTCTTTTCATTCAGGCCTGGCTCATGCAAATCATAGATTTATAACTGAGTCCTCCAGGGATGACATTTTTCTGTAGGCCGACACAGATGTTAACCTCACCCTAGTTCCCTCGTTAAAAAGCCTATGTGATTTTTCCATTAGATTCTAGCAGGTTCATCTGCATTTCTCCACCATTTTAGTCATCTTTAGCAACTCTTGTACTTATCTTACTTCTACTGTTACTCTATTAGGCACTGGTTTTTGCTTTTTGCTCCGTAAACACCTATTATCTTGTACATTTTTTAATATATTTTGAATTATATTTAGTACTCCATTGTTTTAAAAACTAGGCCCTATGTGTGACCGATGACCCCGGGGTCACTGTTTGTTACTGGTTTGTGAACGTTAATTGTTGCTACTGTAATTTGTGTTACTATAATTTGAACGATCTCTGGCACAAGAATTTCCTTCTGTATAAATAAATTCTATTGAATTTATTTGCTTCATTGCTAAAAATAAAGTCGGAGGCAAACAGATGTTTATGATACTTGCATGTTTTGTTCAGCAAGACAATCTTGACAAATAAACACCACTTTCATGATTTTTAAGCCTAAATGCAATCACCAGAAGAAAAACACTCACATTACACTGTAAATGAACTACACCATGGTCACCACAACAGCACAGCTGTAAAACCTGGTTCAACGTGATGATGTTTTGTAGTCTCATTTAGCCACTTGTTAGCACCCACCTTTTTTAGGACACATAAAAGCTTAAAAATTCACAAGTTGAGTACTTGCTGACATATTTTACGTCATAGAACAAAACATTAAAGTCTCTTAAGCTTTTGTTAACCACAGACCTTATTTCAGGCATCTAACCATAAAACCCATTCAAAACCTCCTGGGGCACTTTATAATACCTGGATATCGGATGCCAAGATGGCGCCTATTCATTCCAATGGAATTGCTCACCTGGCGCACATGGCAAAAAGTTTCTAGCTTCCGGGATTACTTCCGCACTATGTGGCCGACTGAATATGCGCAGTAGTGTTTCTCCTGCTGGCATCGCCCATTGTGATGATGTTATGATTTTTTAAAACACTTTTCTTGGTTTGAGGAAAGTTTTACAAATATAAAATCTCAATGGATCAAAAGTTCAGAAGAGAGCGCCATAATGGACCTTGTTTGCAGTTCCAGGTGTCCTGTCAACAGTTTTACAGACGTCTCTTTTATAATGGTGGCCTGTGGGGAAAATATTTTTCGGGCCACAGAGGATTTTTTCGTTGCAATACCGCAGTGGCCACTCAGAAATATTGGCTGCAGGGCTTAGCAGTATTCTGGGGACCTGTTGTAAATGTCATTCAAAGCACTACAAGGAGCTTCAAGATCCAGCTTCAAGGCCAAGCGACCATCCTGCTGAAGAAGTCCCTCAACAGTATCTGACCCTGACCTGCCAAGGTTTGATAGAAGCAAAGAAAAAGCACTTATGGAAATCAAATATCTCATAGTTTTAAAAAAGACATGCAAATATATATTTATTAAGACGTAGGCATGAAATTTTGAGAACATTTTTATTGTATTTGAGGTAAGCGAGAAAAACACTAAGAAAAAGTGTACCACATACCATGGCAGTTGCTTCTTTTACAGAATACTTTGCGTAAACACTAACCACGTTCACTTTTTATTTCGTTTGTCAGTAAGGAAGACAGCTCGGGAGACAAACAACAGAAGAAATATATACACGTCAAACCTTGTACAGTATCTTGAAACCCAACAGTCTAGAAAACGTTCTCGTCAGTGGCTACTGGTTTGTGTATGTCTGCAGACTGGTTGTTCACAACTCAAAACTCCTAAACTTGCAGTACTAGGCCTTATTAACTAGAGAGTTATTAAAGAATGACAAAATAAGCTCCATCTCAAATTCAAGATGACCACATGAGCCGGAAAACTATAAACATTTCCTGATGTCCATTTCTAAACCAAAACCTTTCTATGCAGAATGCACCATGCGTCGACCACCATACTGAGCTGTAATATCTGTGTCTGTCTTATGAGCAACTCTGAAGTAGGTTTTGGGGTGCCTAATGTGTTACTAAGGAATGCTGGCAGCTAGTAAACCTGATGAGAAAGCAATAAAGTGACTAGAGGTTTCCAATGACCATTGTAAAGCGTGGTATAGGCATCACTCCTTTGCCAAACATCTTCTGTTGCAGAGAATGAAGCCGAGGCGTTTGGAGGCAACAGTGGTCTTTGTTTTCGCTGAAGAGGGTTCAGACGCAGCCCCTCTCACCACAGGGACGTCTGGTAGTTAAACTTGATCTTCAGGAGGTACTTCATGTTTATCTGCGCCACGTCATACACAATGTACCTGGAGGAGCAGTGGTTAAGGAATATGACCAACACACAAGAAGTAAGAGGAAGTTTCAGGTGTATTACAGACATGAAAGGTGAACAAAAATAAGATAATCCAAGATCAGAGATAGTGAGCAGACAGGCCTGTAGGGTAAATCTTACATTTTGTGACTGACACCAAACAGAGAGCTATCAACTCTTGTTTATGGCTAAAATTGTAATAAATGTTTCTGACATCTGTCACTTGCGTCTCACTGGAACAGATTCGCTTCCATTTTATCAAATTTATCATCCACGTGTCTCACAAGACCTCCCGCGTATTTTTACGCTAATTTTGTCACATTTAATGAATCATAATTTGCACAGACAGCTGTTTAGATCACACAAATATAATTTACTTATTAACTCTGTCTACACTGATTAATTAAAGCTCCCAGTCAGTCTGCGCGTGCCTGTTTCACTACACACAGATTGCCCTCACTTGCTGCAGTAGGCAGGAAATTAAATCAATAAATCAATAGATAAAACCACTGCTGATTTCCTCCCATGGAGCCAATATGAAAACTATTTTGGTTTAGTACATTTTAGCCGTCACTCAGCTTAGGTGAAGGCAGTTTAGGACTGTTCACTCAGCTGCTCTTAGTCGTGGCCAGATGGTAACCCTACATCTGTGAAACTCTGGTGAGACGCTTTAAAATATTGTCTTGCTGTCTTGTGGTGTGACAAGGCTGTGGTTAGGGTCTGGTTAGGTTTAGGCACAAAAATCGAATGGTTAGGGTTAGCCAAAGAAAATGGTTTGAGTTAAAATGATCACTTAAAACATGGAACATGAAATCTTGTGGGAGTTTTTGCAAATCAAGGGTTACCATCTAGACACAACCTTGACAGATAGCTGGGACGTTAACAGGAAATGAGGTCAGTGTGTTTGTCAGAGTATCAGGAGGTTAGAAGCTAAGTAATACCACAGAGATTCCCCAATGGAAAACATCCATTCAAGATCGATCTGATTTTGGAATTACAGTGGCAACATTGGTCTAAATTCAGGCTGAATGTTGTTGCAAATTGAGTCAAATCAAAAGCACAACAGTGACAGCTGCGCCTTTACAAATTAGTGATAACAAAAATTTAACCTGAGACAGTTATTCAGACAGTTTCTTTAGTCCTTTACTTACTTTAGCTGCTCTGTGTTTTTACTGTTTACTTATTAGACTAATCTTTGTTTTTTTTGCCAAAGCATACACAGTATATTGCTTTATGTTTTTTTAACCGATGCTTCTTGTTTGCACTGTCCCATTTACTGCTGTAATTAATACAAATTTCCCTGCTATGGTACTAATAAAGGATTATCTCATCTTATTTTATTGTCTGGAACAATATGTACAGGCCAAGTCTTACTCTGCACTTACAAACTATTAATTTATTATGTGGCAAAGCAGGAAACGTGGGGACATTTGAGGGCAAAATTATTATTAAAAAAATAAACCATGAGGTCAGAGTTAAAGGATACTCGTTGTACAGGAGACTTGTGTCATCAATGTTCGTGTGGACTCCTTTTCCCAGAGGCACTTGCACTCCGTCTAAAGTGACAGATGCACTTGGATCGGGAGCAGTTCTACCCAAACCTACAAGAAAACAATAAGTTAATGAATGAAAGTCTGAAGCAAATCACAAACACAAACTTCTAGTGTATTATTAACAAGAGGCACTGGAGTAGCCAAATGTCCTACTATAATAGATGCAAATCAGCTGAATAACACATTATTAAGTAAATATGTCCCTGCCAAAACATTCTTCTAACAACACATAGACAATCAAAATTAAATTTGCAGTGACTAATACTGTTTTCTCACCTTTAACACTGTGCTTGCCCTTAGGTAACTTTGTAATGTGGGACGCCTTCTTCAACTCGTGCCTGCGTTAAAGAAAGGCACATTATTTTATATTATCATCACATATTTTTAAAGTACAAGACAAGGTTGATACTTTGGCTTTTTTTAAGATCTCAGACGGTCACTTACATGTTACCCAGGGCGACCTCGGCCAGCAGTATAAGACCTACAGGGTCTGACTGGGAGGTGTGACAGTAGTTTGCACTCTTGGACACCATGTCTGCGAAGTACACACCTTTGCCGAACATGTAACCAGTCTGGAGAGAATAGAGCAATACCGCAATGTAACACAGGACTGAGCAGGAGAAGAGTCGACTAAAGACACGACAAAACACAGGTACTTATGACAGCGAAGACACTGTGGAAAAATGGAGAAGCAGCCTAACCACAAACAAACACTCACCACTGGTGCCTCTGGAGGAGCGATGCGAAGACCTTGAGACATGATACCAGCGTAGTTGGTGGTGCGAGAACCGTGCCACAGTAGCTGGCGATTGTGTAGCTCCTCGAAGGGACGGTACCGTTGGCGCTCTCCCTCTCGAACAATTTTGAAGATCTAGAAGATGGGGAAAAGTCAGGAATCGCAGTGAAATTATAAATCATGCTGGACAACAAGGGTACCAGTATCAGTAATTTAAACAGATTTATACAAGCTAAAAATTTGCAGCAAAATATTCAAATAAAGTTAATGTTTGAACAGTTTCTCCCAAATATGACTTACCTCTTGCACTTCCAGTGTGTAAGTGTTGTGTGTAGCAGCGTGGGTGTTCTTAACATAGTCGCAAATAATCTTAGCCTCATCTGAAGTCTTTTCAACAACCTGGGAAACAATACAAAGCACACTGTCATCTATCCGTACATTAACTCTTTATACAATGAGCACAGTGAACATTGTTATTAGGTTGAAATGGAGAAAAATACATCTTACACACTGTTCATAATTAAGAAAGAGTAAAACATGGAGTTAGAGTCCTCACCTCAATCTTGGTTTTGAGTTTCTCATAGTTGATGTCGATGGGATCTCTCTCGTTGTCTTGGGCTCCTCCTCTCAGCAGACTGTACGCCACTTCAATATCCAACAGGTTGTCCAACATCTGAACTTTAGCCTGAACAGTGATGTGTGTGGATGTTGTGAGATCCAGTTATACTCCATCCATTTATAAAGCAAGACAGACTTGTACAGTAGGATACAGTAAAATACAGTGACTGAGTTTACATGCACAAATTCCTTATGAGCCATTTACACGGCCAATGAAAAATATTCCACCAATGTTCCTTTTTACAAACATACAGCTGTGCATACTCTGATTAACGTGTCCTAACAAGTTTATCACATCAAAATATGAAGAAGGCTTTTGTTTGTGTCATTTTGCTTCTTTGTGTAAAAATGGATTTAAAAAAAGAAAGTTTTCCACCAGTGGCGGACACAGCTTTACCCTTCGATTCCTTCAACCACCTTCTTGAAAAACGGTGCCATTACGGTATTTGCACATGTCCAAAATGTATTGATATTAAAAGTAGGTGTGTTTCTCCTTTCGACCAGAAATGTGGGCTTTTCTTTTGGGCATGCATCTCTACCCCAGTCTTGCAAACTGTTGGTTTGTGTACAACGCATCCATGACAACGCACAGAGCTAACTGTGAACAGGCAAGAGGCCGTGTGTCGCAAACAGCAGTAAGAAGCCCAATCGAGATGCATATTCTGAATGCACTGTACACATGTTGAAACACTGCTCCAGATAATAACAACGTCATATCCCTCATGTCTTAATCTAAAAATGCTACATTCATCAAAAGGCCTAAATCAGAATACCAAAAGAGAATATGCTGTTTACATCACCTGCATCAAATTAAGAATATTGTCACGTTCTAAATAATAGTGGAATATTAGTGTGCATGTAAATATACTTAGTGTTTGTGTCCTTACTTGAATGTAGTCCAGGCTGCTGAGCAGTGGAGGTTTCTTCATACCAAAGTCGTGTGGTATGAGGGTGTAGAAGCGATTGGAGAGATCCAGGATGTGAGCCTCGGACATAGAATCTGACACAGCCTGTGATAAACAAGACATTACCAAAGACAGGCCGCATGGTCAGAGAAGAACATACATTACAGATATCTGGTCCAACCAGTGATACAGAGGCACTTCTTGTCTTTGTAATGTCACGCATTCATTCATTCAAGTGTCTAACTGAATTAAAGGGGAGCAGGAAAAGGGAACTGAATGTGTTGAAGTGGAGTCCTATAAAGAGGTGTCTCAATAGAAAGGTGAACACTGAGACAACCTTCCAGGAGGGATTGTCAGTTACTGACCTGCTGTACTTCAGTGAGGAGAGCGTACGCACTCTGGATCTGCCTCTTACTCAGCTTTCCGAGGGGCATCTTCTGGAGGTCAATCTGGAGACAAGGAAGGAGAACAAGCTGTACATACTGTATGTGGGACACATAAAGGAATAATGCGCACACTGGGGTTGTATTAATAGGTATAAAGCTGAAGACACAATGAAAAAAACATGATTCTATTAAGATGCGGATGTGGAGTTTTGTAACTGTAATTTATCAAAGCAGCAAAAAAAGATCTAATGTGATTTTCTTTTGTGTATGCAGCTTCACACAAAATTAAAAAAGTCTTACCTCAAACTCCACCATGGCCTTCTTCATGCTCTCTACATCAAAGATCATCTTGATGAGCTCCTGGACGGGTTTGGCCAGCTTGGACTTGGCGCCGGCGGTGGCTGTCAGCCTCTTCACTGCTTCCTCATCCTGTCAAAAAACAAAAACACCAGAGAGAAAAACAAGACCCAGTCAGCTACAAAAAATATACATACTGTCAGTTGTCTCCTTTCTAGCTCTGTGAGTTTTGTACGTACCTGTCCATAGTCAATCTCCAGGGGGTAGAACTTATTGGGATATTTGGTGAAGTTGGAGGAGCCCCAGTCGTTGCCTGTCTTCTCTTTGTAGACTCCCAGGAAGTTGTCCAGGGCTGAGTTTTTGTCATGAAACTTGTCCAGCTTGTTGCCTCCGATGGTGGTACCCACTCTGCCCCATGACCTGAACACCCAGTACCTGCACATACAAGAAAGAGATAGTTGAGCTAGAATGATTATTCTGACACAATTTTTCCCTTTATGGCAAAAATGACAGGAAAAAGGAAACAAACTTAGTACCACTGCACTACAGCTAGCAACCTAAGACAACACATTGAGTGTAATATGTACGGTTTAAATAACCTCTTCACAATAAACCAAGACAGTGACATGACTTTCTGCCGCAACACTGACCGTTTCTGTACGTCATCTTCCAGCAGCTGCAGTTTATAGTAGGAGTTAGTTCCTCTGACGATGTCCACGAGACCCAGCGTAGCACTGTACATCTTCCCGCTCTGCTCCAGGACATGGGCGCTGTTCTCCAGACCTAAGAAATAAAAAACATTAGTCAAGATTAGAAGACAAAAAAGGGGACAGAGAAAACATGTTTTCAATGCAGGGTGCTCATGGGTACCTGAATCTGGATCCACAGCAGCTCCTCCTTTGACTGTCAGTTTCATCTTCTTGGATTTGCTTCCTCCTTTAATGGTGTGAATGCAAATATTCATTAAAAAAAATACATAAATATACACAAAAAAGTCCAATCCTATAACACAAGGCTAAATAAATCACCTCTCTAAAACATGCTCTAACATTTAGATAAACATCTGTGACCACATGCATTAATAACAGCAACACACATCCATTACCTTCCTCCTCCTTCACCCTGCCTGTGCTCTTGGTGGCCAACGCTCCAGACTTGGAGGTCGCAGTTGGAGCTTGAGCCTCGACTTTGACCTCTGCACCCCAGGGCGAGATGGCGTGCAGGGAGACCAGTTCCTGGAGGGCTTTACCCGACGACTTGATGTCTGTGAGGAAATCCTCAGAGACCACGCGCACGCCAGCGTCCCTCACTTCCTCCATTTTCTTACTCATCTTCTCCACCTCCTCTGTGAAAACACAGACATAAGACAGACATCAAGTCAGCAAAGTTGGTATTATTGTATTGAGGGCACACAGTGGCCCACATTTTGGTAATTGCATTTTTTGATTGGTTACATACTTTTGGTGCTGAGGCACACAGAGGCCTTGGTGGCTGTGCCGGTGATCTTTCCGCCCAGCTCCTCAACGAACGCCTTTAGATCATCCTTGTTCTTGCTCAGTTTGCCCACAGCCAACAGTTTCATTCCAGTAAGAGGTTTGTCTATGGACAATAACACAGATATTATAAAATTCAAAACCATTTTGTGTTATGTATTTAAGAAACGTGCCAACTAAACTGATAAAGCAGGACAGATATTTATTGCAAGTGCTACTAGCAGGTAGTAAAAAAGCAATAACTAGGACAAGCCTGAATTAAGAGTCTCCAACAACCTTTGAATGGATACAAATAGTTTATGTTAAATTTATGCTCTGGAACAAAAAACTGTTCTGAGACATGTCACTAAATATGCAAAAAATATAGGAAAAAATGTGATAATTTTATTTTATATATTTATTTTGTTTCAAGAACTTTGTTTTTTTGCACTCTGTATTATGACAAGATCAAATAAGCCTTTTGTTTATTCAAATAAAATTTTAATTCATATTAAATGCAACCACTAAATCAAATCACAAGCTCAGCACTCAGAGAGGATACAAAATCCAAATAACATATTTCAATATTTGCAGTATACTGATGCCTCAGGTATCTTCACTAACCTGGAGGTGCTCCCTCTGGCAGTCTCTCAGTCGGAGCACTTGATGCACTCGCCAAAGGTTCTGCTTTGGCTGCGGTGACGGTTTTGGTGGGAGCCTCCTTCGGGTAAACCCTGTCCTGACGCTTGAACTTGAATTTTTTCAGGAAGGGAACTTCGTGGAATTCCTAAAATGATAAGTCAGAATATTAAGAATAGGAAAATATAACGACAAAACGTGACATTTTCTTGATTATTATTCCATGATGCAACATTAGTTGCTACTGAAGGTTTAGCCTACTGAAGGTATACCCATGCTACTTTGATTTTTAATGATCCTAACACTGAATAAAGACCAACCCTGCTGTACAGGAACCAGTGAAGGGAGGCAGGGAAACTGCTCATATTCAGCCAGCTGTGTGTCATTACAGAGTGCAGCTGAACGGTGTTTGGCTTCCCCCGGAGCTCCTTGCCCGACAGCTGGCAGCCGCACGGGGATAAGCCAAACACAGATCATCTGCGCACAATGTAATGACACACAGCTGGCTGAATTAAAGTTTCCCTTTATATTAATCGCCTTCTGTCTTGATCGCCAGTGATGTGGTGATTCACTTTCACACTGTCATCTGTAGCCTATAATCTTTGGAGTGCAGTTAGTTACAGTGTGGGCTCCCTGCTGGCTCCGACAGCTTGGTTGACCATCACAAAGGGGCAGGGCTTAGCGAAGGGGCAATTGCTATACTATGAAGAGCCAAAAGGAGCCCTGAAATGAGGTGACCTACCTTTGGGATGACCCAGTCTTTGCGTATGGGTGTTGGGGTTTTGAACACACACTTTGTCCAGGCTGAGATGTCCCCTGTGCAGTAATAAGCGTCGCCTTTGAACACCAGCTGGCCCTTGCACTCCTTGCAGGCCTCTAGTGCACCAAAAGCCATGCCGTCTGCCAAGCAGTCCACCACCTGTTGATTAAACAACACATATATGCTCGTCATGGCAACTTGAACAGCATCAGGAACTGCAGAGGCCACAGTTACAGTTGTTTATTTGTTATTCAAACACTAAAAGACAAAAGAGTGGACACTTTCTCCATCAACATAACTGTCTGGATTGTTTTCAATTTTATATAGAATGTAGTGGAAGGTAAATAAGACGAGGCTCTCTTACATTGGACTCTCCAGAGGGAACCTCCTGGCCATTTGCAATCAGCAGCTCCTTCATATCGTTAGTTGAACAGAACTTCCTCAGCTTGTCCTTGATTCCCCAAATCAGCTGGCTTTGGCTCTGCAGATGCACAAAAAACAACACAAACATAACACATTAAAAACATAATGTGATTTTTATGCTAAAACAAAATGAAGGAACATAAGATACCTTCAACTGCTCCTCCAGTTTCTTCTTCTCATCCTCTTCCTCCTTCTTCTGTTTCTTTGACACTCCATCCACGTCATCAGCTTTACGTTTCCTGAAAGACCAAACAGGAGTTCAAAACTGTTTTCTTCCAAACTTTTGTTGTTTTCTTAATTATTCAGCACGGACAAGAAAAACACTCCAAATTAACTTCCTAAATGAGGCCAAAAGGGATACTGGAACAAACCCAAGATTTGGAACAAACAAACCCGAGTCTGACACCTTTATTCATTAGGCAAAATCATTAGGGCCCCATCAGTTAATGGATACACACACACAAGTAGGTACATGTCTCCACAATCCCAGGTGTCAGTGCTGATATCATCCACCCTGCCCTGACAGGAAATATTCATTAGCCTCCCTGTGAGACCAGACAAAAACACGGACCAGTTAATGACCATCCAGCAGCAGTCAGTCTCTGCCTGATCCCTCAGAGTGCAAAAAAACAAGACAAACATCCCTTGTCAGACGACAACTGATATCAAGAGGGAAGAAGGGAATTCTATAAAGAAGCGCCTTCCAGATTTGTTCAAACAGAGATGTGCATGTAATGTGAGGACAGGTGTGCGGTGTCAGGACAGCTGCTTGCAGGATGAAGACGACAGAGTCTTTAGTTTCTTGAGTAGTGACACTTTTAAAAGAACGGCACTGCTGTAGACTGGTGAGTAATTTCACTGCTTTCTTGTCCTCATCTTGTCACTGAGCTGTTAAGCTTGACTTCTAATCTAAATCTCTTTGTTTAGGAACGACCATGGAGGACACCACCGCACTGCCGCACCTCTACACTTTCCAAACTACAAGCTCATCCTATCCGCCTTCTCCTTTCCTGCAGCCTTTCCAGAACTCCTCACCTCCTTCCTTCTTCAACACCACCTCCTCCCTTCCCTCACCCCCGCCTACTGACCTGGTGATTTCCCCAAATGTGGCATACATGGCGGCTGAGCTTATCATCGCCTTTTTCTCCACAATCGGCAATCTGCTGGTCTGTGCTGCCGTGGGCCTCAACCGCAAGTTACGCACTGTCACTAACTACTTCCTGGTCTCGCTCGCAGTTGCTGACATCTGCGTGGGCTCCATTGCCATTCCCTGTGCCATCCTGACTGACATTGGTTTACCGCGTCACAATCTCTACCTGTGTCTGCTCATGTTGAGTGTTTTAATAATGTTCACCCAGAGCTCCATCTTCAGCCTGCTGGCGGTGGCTGTGGAGCGCTACGTGGCCATCTTCATGCCCTTCCGCTACCGGGTCTTGATGACGCCTCGCAACGCCGTGTTAGTGATCCTGACAACGTGGCTGCTAGCCTTTCTCATCGGGCTTGTGCCTCTGATGGGCTGGCACAAGACGCCGCCTGATTCAGGCTACTGTTTCTTTGTCTTTGTAGTGGACATGACCTACATGGTCTATTTCAACTTCTTCGCCTGTGTGCTGACGCCCTTGGTGATCATGTTTCTCATCTACGCTCAGATTTTTGTCACAGTCAAGCGGCAGGTGAGGCGCATCGCGACCGAGCAAAGCGGCAGAGGGGAGGGACAGATGAGGGCTGCGGCCAGCATGCGCCGAGAGATGAAGACCGCGACTTCGCTTTTCCTGGTTCTCTTCCTCTTCACAATCTGCTGGATCCCGCTCCACATCATCAACTGCTTCCTGCTGCTCTGCCCTCACTGCCCTGTGCCGCTAGAGCTGCTGCTCACTGCCATCATCCTGTCACATGCTAACTCTGCTGTCAACCCCTTCCTGTATGCGTACACCATGACGGCTTTCAGGGACACCTTCAAGGCAATTTTCATGTGCTGCAGGACGGTAGGAGACAGAGAGGCTTCGAATGCAGCCAGTGGTGGTGAAAGAGGGCGGGCGGCTGTCCAGAACGTGTACCGGAGCTGAGATCACAAACTCTGTCAACTCTATGTCACAAAATAAACCCCTTAGCCCCTTTTACACTGCCTCTTCAAGGCAGGAATGTCACGCCATTATTCTGCCTTGCCATTTTATATTAAAGATACAATCACAGAATGCGGGGTCAGAGTTGTCTCGCCTTTCAGCCAGTAGCGAAGCTAGTAACAGCGCTGAATCAACGTCTGTGTAAAAGGGTCAGCCAGCAGGATGGGACCACAGATGGGATAGGTGTGACGTTTTGACGATGTTTTATGTGTGCAATTAACTGCCAGGAGACTTAAAAAGCAGATGATAGCAGTTAGCAGCTAACGAAAATGTGCTCAAATTGGGAAAACAATGAGGTCTGGGAGCTCCTTACCCTCCGAGAAGAGGACAAGATCAGCTGCCATGTAACGGGGACAGTAAATGATTGTTTCTGCCATGTTATTGCCATTGTTATTGTTTATAAAGGCGCTGCTGAATGTATGTTATGTGTCAGACAAGAGACTGACGCTGTTGAGTTAAACATCATCATGCTTCCCAGCTGCCAGCACGCTGTCTAGAATCACACACGGTGTCGCCATTGTTTGGTTCTGTGTAAAAAAGCAAAGGCGGCGTAAAGAAGGGACTTCGTAGCGGCCCTGTAGCGTGATCTCTGTGTAAAAAGCACTCTGGTCTCACCCTTCATTTTTGACAGCGGGGAGCCTCTTCTTAAGCTCCTCCTTGTCTTCTGCCCGTAGTGCATTAAAACCCTTCAGCTGAGCGGCGCTGTATTCAGGCTTGAAGACCAGCTCCTCCCGACGGCTCACGAAACACCCGGTGTGGTACCAGCGGTCGATCAGACCCAGCTGGGGCTTCTCTGGGTCCACGGTTTTCTTGGAAACACGAATCTGATCCTGAAGGAGAGGATCACAGACTCAGCAAGAGAACAATCCCATTTGATCAAACGTACATGATAGCTAAGACATGTGTCACACTGAATACACTGACAGCATTTTGAACAGTTTTCCTGTGTGCAAAAAACAGCGGCTGCTAACCTTTTCTATTTTCTGATCGCAGCCTTTGCACGTGCTGCGGTTCGACTTTGCATATTCAACTGCAAAGTCATTCAGTGTCTTCTCTCCTTTAGCGCCACTCTTCTGGTCCCCTTTGCCTACAAGAAGGAAGTCATTCAATTTTAATTTTCAAGACAAACCAGTGGTAATCAACTTATAAAAAACAATATATCTATATATGTAAGATTTCTGAGGATAAACAATATTTACAAGACCAAATATTAAAACAGGATGTTGATTTTGTGTGCTGACAAGGACGCAAATACATGTCAAACCTCTGTGAGATACTACAGTGTACAGAGATGTTTTATTTTCTATGAACCTGTGTTTCTATGTTTTTACTGATAAAGGCGAAACACCTGCTGATAACTGGTTGGAGAATTTGTTCACTGCTTGCTGTGAGTTGCTGCTGCTGCACTGTCATGATGCATGATGATCCGTACACCCGTTTGACAGAGCAATGTTCACTCTTTGCATAAATGTAATGAGCAATATTTGCCAATCAACCTAAACAGAAAAGACTTAGTCAGCTCATCAACTCAGGGTCCAGAGGTCTGAGATGACATTTAATTATCTGCTTTATCATCTCCATGAAGCCACGCTGGGACTGTGCATCCTGTACGTGTTGCATGTGGCAATATGACATTTTAATGATCTATTAAGACGTCCCGTAAGTAAAATGCTAACAGTCAAATACTGACCTCCTGTCGCTCCACCGCTTTCAATGGCCTTTTTGACCTTCTCCTGGTCCTCCCAGCGGAGGTCAGAATACCCGGCGATATCAGCTGTGGACTGAGCTGCTGCTCGCTGCCAGAAGCAAGAGAAGTGGTGCCAGTGGGGGACCTTCCCATCGAACATGGGTGACTGCCGGACAAAGAACAAATGTATGGTTACAACAAATGTGAGATGATCCAGCTGTGGAACAGACCCTTGAATAAGTCCTAACTGCAGCTTCAAAAAACCATCTTAAACTGGGACATTTTTCATTGACATTCCCGGTCTTGTAAGGTAAAAATCTTTTTTAACAAATTCCCGATGTATCAGGAAAAATGTTCTTAAATTACGAACATATTGTCTAATTTTTATGTGAGGAGAAATTAACCAAGAGTCAATGATCTTTGTGTGCTCAGTTAAATCTAGGTGTACTATGAAGGGTAGAGAAACAGGTTTGTTCAGTGGTAAGACTAATGACAGAGTCCATTTTATGTGCTCATAATTATGCTGGCGTACCTATGAAGTACATTATATTATAATGTACTTCATCTCTAATGACTTACTCTGATTGGATGGTTTAAAAAAAACCTGAGTTGTGTTTTATGAAAGGAACTTTTCATGGCAAAGAGTTTGAGAGAGGATATAAAACTCTTTGTTTGCAATGTTTTATGTTAGAAAGTTATATACTTGTCTGACAAATGTTTTGCCACAGCAATATTATTTTGGGCATCTAATTGAGCTGGACACTTGTGTGAGCATGACACAAAAGACCAGTCATTCTCAACCTTTTTGTGTCAAGGACCCTTGAATTTATACACATCAGGTCATAGACTGCCATTTGGTAGGATTTCACTTCAGGGACCTTCATCTGAAAATACTTTTTGATATGATTAAGACCAGACAATTTTACAGTTGTCAGCAACAGTTGAGGAGACAGCGCCGGAGGAAGTGAAACCTGTGATCAGAATAGTCACTCCAACGCTGCATTTATGAGCTCCTCAATTCTTCCAAATCCCCGATTTGGGAAGTGGTTCTTCCGACTTTGGTGTGTTCATGAGCTTTAAGTCATAATGTGGAAACAACACGGACACTACAAAGAAGATGTGTTGTTGTTTTTTTATTGCTCAGATCATTTAACAACACATTAATAGAAGTTTGAAGCTTTATATTACAGAGTGATTTTGTCCCAGACTTGTTGCTGCACCAGTACATCCCCAAAAATGACTAAAATATTGCTTTATCTGACCAGATTCTAATAAATAACTTTTCCCACTAATCTAGATCACTCCACATGAACTAGCAATAAACGGCTGCAGCCTGATCATATCACAAATTACATGTGAGCAAAAAAATTGACATGCAATATCTGAATTATTAAAAAATGTATTATCATTAACCGAACATTTATGTTTTGCGCCATATTTTTACAAATGTGACATCAACCCTGGCAACTTGTGTACCAGCAATTTTAAGCAGATATAGCTGCTGCTGGAGCCACTACATGACCTGCCCATTAGCTACATGACCTGCTGACCTGCCAGTCCACAATCAGCCCCCTTTGCCCCTTGGCCTGGAGGCAGGAGCCCCAATGAAAATACTAACTTAGCCATTAGGTGGCTGTGAAGTATTAGCCCCAAAAGAAGGCAGGTTAAGGTTAGGGCAGTGGTTCCCAACTAGTAGGTTGCGACCCAAAAGTGGGTTGCGGGTTTTTTATTTTGAAGTGCCATTTCCTGCTGTAGAGTGAGTGAAAAACAGAGACAGCAAACTAGCTTGAGAAATAGCCGAATGCAAGTATGACGCTGAATATATTAAACTCTGCAGAGCCTGAATTACTGAGTAAGGAGAAATCTGGACACCACGGCTGAACCAGTGGGTTAGGGTAAGAGTTATGGTAAAGGTTACATCTCATCTTCATCACATCACATGAATCACATCTTCATGTATACAGACTTATACAGTGGGTTATTGCCACCTTTGGCCTCATATCTATTCACTGCAGCACTGCATTGTAGCAGGATTCAGCTAACCATCACGATGGCGAGTTTGTCTTACACTAGTAGGGGGCGTGGTTTGAAGGGGCGTGTCACGCATGCTGCAAAGGTCTGCAGCTACACACCTCAAAGTTTTCACCAACTTTCCACATTGTTGTTCCAGCTCAAGGTGGTGTTTACGATACAATTTGATATACTTTATTGTCCCTGTAGGTGAATTTGTCCTGGACTCAGGAGCTTCACGAGTATAGCTGCTGTACAATAATAGTGCAGAAGCATACACCATGTAAAAATACATAAACACATACTACACATGTGCATTTGTGTGAAATTTCCCAGCCGAGGTCTCATTTGTCCGATTATCCCGACACCACATGAATGCACATGAATGTCCCACGTTGTCTACGGACCCCCAGGAACTCCCCTAAGGACCCCTGGGAGTCCCTGGACCCCTGTTTGGGAACCACTTCAGTAGACAGCTACTACAATGAGGAAGAGTGGAGATATTTAGACTACAAGTACCTTGCATCTGATCCACACAATGGCTTATTGTAATGTGGTGATTTAAGTGATGAACCTGGGCCCCTGCTGACTTGACTGGCCCTCAGAGTGAAAAGTCAAGTGGCTGAGAATCTGCTCCAGAGGCCATGATGAATAAGGTTTCTGATCCTCTTAGTTAATTAATGCTCTGTGGGGCAGCAGACTGGCTTTACACTGAGGTAATGATGCTGTTGTGATTTTGGCTTCTGAGGAAGCTGCTCTCAGACATTGCGCAGTTTTAGCCTTTAAATTAGCCTCAGACTGCATTAAAAATATGTTCAATAACGTGAACCCAACTTTAATGAATAGCAGTTGTGAGACTCCGACACAAGAAGGGCTCAACGGCTCTTTGTGATCAACACTCAATAGACAGTGTCAGCCATTTAAATGCTAACGAGGGCCTAACCTCACACAACTGAAACCACATTATAAACTACTGTTTTCAGCCTCCTGTTGTTTCATTATCAGCCACTACATCCGCAGATTAAACCTCCTTATTACCAGAAGCTAGCCTGTTGGCAGTAAGCTAGCTAACAGCGCAGGTTTCCTCAGACGTCGCTACGTTACCTGCACCATGATGGCCATCCTCAGAGAGTCCTTCGCTATGTTTTCTTTGCATTTCTTACACGACGCGCGGCCGCTTTTAGCGTACTCCGCCTTGTACAGCTTGTCCTCCTGAGACTCCGCCATGCTTCTGTTTCTGATATTACAGCTGAATAAGATGAGGTGACTGTGAGGCGAACTTTCTCCGGATGACAAGGAGCCACAACAATCAATGCACAGAGAGGCGAAGCCCGCGTGCCTGCACGGGAACACAGAGCGGAAGCACGAGGGAAGAGCTCTCACTCTGTCTCTGTTTCCTGATACCAAAACATCAGAGGACTCACTTCTCTTTCTGGTCACACTATAGCCTGTGTACACGTACTGGCCACTTTATTAGGTACACCTGTTCACCTGCTTGTTAACTCAAATAGTCTGGATAGTCTGACAAAGAGAAAATATCCATCGAGTAGCAGTTCTCTGGGTGAAAATGCCTTGTTGATGCCAGAGGTCAGAGGTCAGAGGAGAATGGCCAGACTGGTTCAAGATGATAGAAAGGCAACAGTAACTCAAATAACCACTGGTTACAACCAAGGTCTGCAGAAGGACCATCTCTGAAGCAACAACACGTCCAACCTTGAAGCAGATGGGCTACACCAGGTGCCACTCAACAACAACATGAAAGCATGGATCCATCCTGCCTTGTATCAACGGTTCAGGCTGCTGGTGGTGGTGTAATGGTGTGGGGGATATTTTCTTAGTCCCAGCTGAGCATGGTTTAAACACCACAGCCTACCTGAGTATTGTTGCTGACCGTGTCCATCCCTTTATGACCACAGTGTACCCATCTTCTGATGGCTACTTCCAGCAGGATAACGCACCATGTCACAAAGCTCAAATCATCTCAAACTGGTTTCTAGAACATGACAATGAGTTCACTGTACTCCAATGGCCTCCACAGTCACCAGATCTCAATCCAATAGAGCGCCTTTGGGATGTGGTGGAACGGGAGATTCACATCATGGATTTGCAGCCGACAAATTGTTGTCTCAGATGAAAATGTAGAAAATGATCTTCATATTTTCCCCCTCAGTGTACATGTTGGTAGTGAGACACTGAAACAGCAGTTAAAGAGTCCACATTTACAGAAAAAATAACTCAACAGTTAAATTTAAGATGAAATAAGAAAAAATACTTTTTGACGACTGGAATATTTCTCAAGAGGGTGGGGTGATGGGCATATTTCTTAAATCTTGGCTGCCCCATTTGTTGTGGCTCTAACCTTTGATCAGTTACATTTAATATATATTCAGATGCGTCTTGTTGTGTCAGGGCCATTAGACGCCAGATTTGTGCTGCAGTCATGTTTCTACTTGAGTGGATGCCTCTGAAAAATCTGAAGACCACAGACAAGACTAAACCATTTTCCAACAGCGGAGTGATCCATCTGTCACTATAGATGATCAAAGGGTCGGCTGCAGAAACCCGCGCGAGTTGCAGCCAGAACTAATCGAGTCCAGAGATGAGAGTCAGCAGCAGTGTGTGCAGACTGGAGCCACACTTTGTTTGAAGAAGGGCCTGTGTTTGATTTTATAACAGGTGGGTTGACCATTTTATAGTTTAATCAAAACGGAGCAAACATCTTAATGATGTCATATATTATATTCAATACTCCAACATGTCCCGACTTGTTTTCACTGATAAGGAGGCCCATTACTGCCAATGTGATGAAGAAAAAAGATCCTGTAAGTCATTATAATAAACAACTTTCCGGAAATAAAGACATAGTGTCTCAAAATAATCACTTAGGATATAAAAATAATGAATTAGTGTTGCAAAAATAATGAGAAGCTTTCTCAAAGTAATGATTTAAGCCAACTTAACTCGAAATAATGAGAATGAGACTACCAACTCATGACTATGTATCTTAAAACAATGAGAAACAATACTAAGTCATTAAATACTAAGGATATATAAATATCAAGGTGAGGACTGGGACCATTTTCAGACAGGTCATTTTTACCAGTTTGACACAAAGGGACAGCAGAGACAAGGTTTCCAAGAAGTAACAATAATGTTTATTAAATATATGGACTAAAAACAAGGTGTAAAAAACAATATTTGTTGGTGACCATAAAAACATAAGTGACCTGAGTCCTGGGAGAAGCTAAAACTAGAACATACAAAAGAACGTGGCTGTGTAAGTTAAGAACTATTAGCCAGGGGGGAGGGTAGCTGTCTACCAAGCCAGGGGGAATTTAGGGGAAGACCCACTTAGGCCAATGCACCATTACACACGTACACACACACACACACACACACACACACACACACACACACACACACACACACACAGATATGCAAAACTAACTGCTGTAGAATGAGTGAGAGAACAGACAGCTACTTGTCAGAGACAGCAAACTAGCTCGATGACATGGCCAAACACAAGTATGATACTGAATATATTCAACTGTGTAGACCTTTAACTGATGACTGAGGAGAAATCTGGACCCTGTGACTGGACGAGTTGGGAACCACTGATTCAGATCATGGATTAATCAGTATTAATTAATATTTATACACTTTCTGAGTTTCTGGAAAAAATTTAGACACAAAATCACTTGATAATTTCCCTGGAAAGTCCCAAAGATGAGCTTGTCATCCTTGAGCCTGGTCTCACTCTGAAGTCGTCGAAATCTGACGCTTGGTCAGACACTGACGAAAAAAGTTCTCCTTTAATGTCAACATGATACGCGGCCGGTTGCCATTATTAGTTAAATAATGCTTAGCAGTGTCGGGGAAATGCAGTGGGACAAGAGCGACAGTTAAGGCGCGAAAGTCCACGTAGGGCAGGTAGGATTGGTGGTCCACCAAGCATGGACTTTCACCCGTAAAAGCGGTGTTCATATCCCGTAAGATTATAAAGCCTAGCCCTGTTCTTTTTTTCCTAGTCTCACTCCGAAGTTGTTAAAATCCAGCGCTTCAGCAGTGACTTGTGGCGTCAGAAACCAATGAAAAAGGTGTCCTTTAATGTCGGCATGATATGCAGCTGGTTGCCGTTATAGTTAAACAGCGCCCGGTGGCGTCAGGGGGGAAATGCGGCGCGACAAGGACGAAAGTTAAGGAGGTGAAAGTCCAACTAGGGCGGGATAGTGTTTGTGTCCCGCAAGATTCTCCAGCCAAACCCTGTTCTTTTTTCCTAAACCTAACCACGTGTTTTTGTTGCTGGAGGAAAAAAAACGTCAGCTCGCTGATGTAGTGCATTTATTTTGAAAGAGACTGCATGTAAACGTTAAATTTTCTGTGAAAACAGAAGTGTATTTTAAAATAAGACGATGCATGTAACAGACAGAACTTGACACGGCGTCCCAGAACGTCAACAACCAACACACCCAGGGTACCTTTCACGTCGTATCTGGACGTAGAAAGTCCACGACCAAACGTCAATATGTGACGAGGTCGGAGTGAGAATGTGTTGCATCCTTCAGTTAAAACATAAAGAAACACATAATTATTTGCAGTAACAAGTTTTTATTTTTTATCACAGTGACAATAAGCATCCAGCCTACAATACAACATATTATTACATGAATATTACATAGAAAAACAACATCCTGTGTCCTTTGATTTCAGTGTACAACACGAGGAGTGACGTGAGGTGGTTTTGGCATTAAACTTGGTTCAACAGATAAACTGCCATGTTGTAGATATATTTATGGTCAAGTAACAGAAGTGAGAGTAAAAGCATAACTGAGGCAAAACAGATTTGGCTACGACGTGATTCAGACGTTTGACAAAATCTCAGAAATCCAGAGCGACACTGACTGTGATGTGAAAACTGAGAGCTATACACAGGTTAACAGTACAGTACAGTATGAAAGCGAGCACCATCCATTCATGAATAATGGGACTTGTGTTGAAACAGTAGCTCAGTGGATGTGATGTGTCAAAGTGACGATAGAAAATACACCGAAAATTAGAGAGAATGATAAAATAACACAGTAAAAAACACTAGTCAGCATTGTATAGGCCATTGGAGAGTCTATGAGAGGTTGAGCTGGTTGTTCTGAGGTATTTTGGCTTCGATGTCTGATGATTTGCCGGAGTGTCATCACAGCAAAAAAAGACATGTTGGCTTTTGTTGGTTTTGTACAAAATGCTGAACACTGCTTATAACGTGTAGATATGGCAATAAAAAAACAGAAAGCAGCACTGCATTCAAAGCTTCAAATTTCAATATATCAGCCTGTAGATGAGTTCATTGTCATGTTAAGCACAGTACAGCCCCAAACCCTTAATATTAGATGACAGGAGAGCAGAGGAGGACACAGTCGAGGAGCAAACACGTACAAAGGCTCTGGTAGGATGTGGATCCTGTGGCAGCTACACCTCTTCTCTGTTTGTGCAGCTAATTTAAATATGGCAAAGTCTGAAGCAACAAAACTGTAAACCAGTGATAAACAATATGGCTGCTCTGCGTCCTCCTCCTCCTCCTCCTCCTCCACCTGCTGGCTCTAAATGTCCCCTCAGCACTGAAGGGTGCGGGGAGTCAGACTGAACCCCCCGTTGGTCTCTCTCATCTTTTCCTTGTGTCTGGCCTGGACGAGACCAAACACTACTCCTGCTAGCGTCATGCGTCCTCCTGTCCGCCCCCCCAGGCGACCATCTGTTCCAAGGTTGGCCTTCTTGCTGCGCATGGTGCTGATGAAATAGGTGCGGACTTTGCCCTGACGCTCGCTCACCTGCAACGACAGCAGCGGTCACAGAGTGTGGTAATCCTTTTCTCAAGGACCCTCAAGATGTTTACTGCCAGGAAGCCTTCACAATATTATCATTAATATCCACACATTTCATGCACTAATGCCCCCTTTCTGAGCAGCCACGCCACTCATTCATCTGTCTGTTGCTTCTTTTCACCAGTAGATGTCCCCGTTGTTTCAGTTGTCCTCTTGTGCCAAGGTTTCTGAACCTGAGAGCAGTGGTGTAGTGGGGGGTGTGTGGCAAGTATAGGGAGTATACACACCTCTTTCTGGCCATTAACTGTGAACTACTCAGCCAAAAAGCCACTGGAATATGTAGGTGAGTACACCCACTTCCTCTTCACTAAGCTATCCATCTACCTAGTGGTACACCCACCTCATCAGCTATCACTACACCACTGCCGGAAAGTTTAATGAAAGCTTTATTCTTAATGTTTAAAGGGACAGTACAACCCCAAATCAAAAATACAGATAGCTGTAGTGCTATTTATTAATCTAGATTGTTTGGATGTTAGTTGCCAAGTGTTGGAGATATCGGCCATAGAGATGTCTGCCTTTTCTCCAATATAATATAACAAGATGGCGCTTGATTTTAGGTGCTCAAAACACCAAAAAAATGTATATGAAAACTCAACAGCAATGTCTCGGACATCCACAGGGAGTTCAGAGCAGAGCCGCTGCTACTTTGCATCGAAAGGGGTCAGCTGAGGTGGTTCAAGCATCTGGTCAGGATGCCTCTTGTTAGAGGACCTCTGGGCACGTCCCACTGGTAGGAGGCCCCGGAGCAGACCCAGAACATGCTGGAGGGATTACATATCTCATCTGGCCTGGGAACGCCTCGGGGTCCCCCAGGAGGAGCTGGGAAGCGTTGCCAGGAAGAGGGCGTCTGGCTGCTCAGCCTGTGCCCTGTGACCCAGCCCCGTATAAGCGGATGGAAATGGATGGATAACTACACCTTCCAAACGAATCACTGTGCAGAAAAAAGTGTGCATCTACTCAAGCATGAGAGGCTCGTGCCGTCAAGGCGTCCTCCTCGGCTGAGCTTTAACGTTAGCTAGCTCAGTGATGCTAGATGAGCTAGCAGTGGATGCATGCTTCCTTCTGTGCGGTGATACATGTAGTTCAGTAGAAATAAAGTAGCTCCCATTTCTGGACAGAGACATTGCTGTTGAGTTTTTCAAATTTATTTTTTGGCGTTTTGAGCACCACAAGCTGAGTGCCGTCTAGTTCCATTATATTCAAGAGAAGGCAGACATCTCTACTGCCGATACCTCTAACACTCTGCAACTCACATCAAAACAATAGAAAGATAGATAGCACTACAGGTAAGGGGAAAAATTAATTATTATTATGATTTAGTTTTCATTTTGGGGTGAACTGCCCCTTTAAGGATGAATGACTAAAGTAACCACTACTAACAACAGCCACTCACCCCCTTGACAAAGATTTCTCCACGCAGCTCCAACACAAAACCCCACTCTGCCAGGATCTTGCGCGTGGCCTCAGGCACCTGGATGCGTCCACTCACACCTGTGCTGTCCATGCGGCTGGCCAGGTTCACTGTGGACCCCCAGATGTCATACTGCGGCTTGGTGGCACCGATCACCCCTGCGACCACCGGCCCATGGGCGATGCCTGTTTCAGTCCAACAAAGATAATTTAGTAAACGAAGAACGAAGAATTTGAAAACTAAGAAAATTTTTGATTAATTGAAGTTGTAGGGCATTATGTTTAACAAGAGAGAAACTGTATGAAAACATCTGTTAACTAACTCTAACACAACTCGTGCAGTATAACCCAGGTCTCATTCATCCAGTGATACGCTATGTACCTCTAGTAGTGCGCCTGTGCAAGCGCGTGTATTTGAACTCTGCTCGTGCATCCCATCAATAGAGCTTAAATGCACGCGCTCTCCTCTGTGTGTGACTCATCCATGCGTGCGAACGTTTAGTAAGTGTTTTAAATAGTAAGGTTTTAGCAAAAATGCATATATTTGGGAAGCACTGAGCATATCCTCCTGAGACCTCAGCTTCTGTCTGGTACACATTGTTAATGTCTCTGAGCTGCTTGGGATCAGTAGAACCTGATAAATATAACTAAGCATTGTCTTTGAACAGGAAGTAGTTTTAGAATAAAATGACATCCTCGTATGAGGTGTTGGATTTATTTTTAATAGTCACAGTGTGTAATGAAGTATTAAAATGTTTATTTCAATGTCTGAGCATTGTTGCGCAAAAACTAGTGGAGCAAATCTAAGACTTGTGCGATCTGTTTGTTGTGTAACTCTGGATGAATTGTCCTTGTTTCATACTCCAAGCTGTCTAACTGTCTGCTGTCCAACTGTCTGTAGAGACAGTCTGGTCCCAACATCCTCAAACGAGATGATGATAAAGTCCCGATGTCCTCAAATAAGATGAGTACTTCCTAAATAACAGTGTCTTATCTTGTTACTGTTGCTACAATTGGTCAAATTTGTTGCCATATCAAACTACAAACATTATTAATCATAAAAAAAAACAAGTTTCAACCATGAAATGTGATCAGGTTTTGGACCTTGTCCACTTTTGTTTCGGGATCAGCTACAGACTGACTTGGCAGAGATGGCTGCCATCTTGTTTTTACATTAATTAGTGTATTGTGCTCTCACTACCACTAGATGGCACAAAAAGTGTCCACGAATGAGGACAACAGGTCTAAGTGAAGCAGAATGAAGTATTAGTTCCACTAACCGCAGTAATATTAATTCTGTAGTGATGTCACATTGTCAGTTAGGACCAGTGGCGGCTGCTGGTCTTTCAAACAGGGGAAGCTCACTTTAAGTTTACATCATAAAATTTGTCATATTGCAGCGAGGCGGTAACTTATAAAAGTAACATTTAACTGAAGCCGTTTTTCAACCTCATTCATGCCATAGAACCACAGCAAAACACATCTCAAAGATGTTCAGATGGGTTTAAACACCTGAACGGCACTCTGTCAGAAGACTCCACTCGCAAATATCCGCATGGGACTGAGCTCGAAATGCGACAATGCCGGTGTGTATTTCAAAAGTGCTGTCAATCACAAAGGGGTTCAGCCTTTTAGACAATTCCTCCAATCATCATGCAGACACCGAGCGTCCTCTCCCGCCTACCGCTCCATTAGGTCCCACGGAAGCTGAGCCTCCCTGGAAGTGACGATTTTGTCGCATTTATCCAATGACCGTCTCGCTTTGCTGCATGAAAAAAACCTGCTCAGCGCTGTCTCTTAGGAATGCTTGGAGGCTCCAAATCCACCGTGCTGACACGAGAATGCATGACAGAGAGGTCGCGTTTGAAAACTGGTGATAAACAGCTGACGTTTGAACGCATCCTAGCGCACGTTTAATGCAATGTAAATTCTTATTTTAATGTAAATTCAGTGCATATTTGACATTTCTTCTATGAAATTTTAGGGGAAGTTCAGCCTCCCTTGTTGTCTCAGAGCAATCGCCCCTGGTTAGGACACATCCTTTGACACTCGCTACATGTTAATTTCCCCACTGAAACAGTGTCGTCCCAGTGTGATGTCCTCATAAGAGGACACAGGGTCTCAGGAGGATATGACAGGATAAATGAGACTTAGACAAGTTGTGTGAGAGTTTGTAAACGGATGCTTGACATAGTTTTGCTGTTAATAAACATGGACCCCACTGACTCCAAATCATCAATAATTTTCTCAGTGTTTTGATTCTTTGTTCACCATGGAGGCGTGCAAGAAAAACAAAGTTTTGTTCACAAATTCAACGTGACACGGGGTCACTAACTGATATTCAAATGATCATTTTGCCGTTGAAGTGTTCCTTTAAATTTCTGGCACATGAAACCCTTGCAGAGAGCAGTTTATATCAACCGTCCATTGTTTATGCGTGTAGGAGGTGAGCCACTTAGCCACTTACCCACACGCAGCTGAAAGTTTTTGGCAGAGAGCCTGTTGATCTCTCTCAAGGTCTCTTGCATTGCCAACGCAAACAAAACCAGCTCGCTCAGGTGATTCCATTCATCCATAGATGCCTGAGAGACACAAAGATGGATGGACAGTTAGCAGGAGAGAGGTGGGTTGATGAAGATATCAAAGTAGGTGCGGATGATGAGAAGGCGAAAAAAAAAGGCAGAATTTGCAAAGTGGATGTCTCACATGTTTGTCTGGAGCTAAGCCAGAGGCTGCCATATAGCAGCTCCCAATGGTCTTGATCTTCTCCACATAGTGGAAGTACGACTCCTCCAGCAACTTGAGGAATTTTTGGAGATAAAGAGATGAAATTAAACATTAATCACATATTGTACATATGGCCTGGATTAAAGCTACGTACAGTGCCCAGAAATATAATGTACATCTATACTACACTACTTTGCACACGTTACCCTTCAAAGCAATACAATATTATTTTACTTTATTCAAATTTTGATACAACAGATAGAGTCAGATAATAATGTGAATCTACTGTATATTTTAGGTCCCATACTCACCTCATCAAAACCAGCAATGATCTCATTCAGAAGTCGGAGGCAGTCCACTCCTTCATGTTTGATCTCTTTCTGCTCAAAGTACTCGTTGAAGCCAGCGATAGAGGCGAACATTACACCGACTTCATCGTAGGACTGGGAGTAAAGCTCCTGGAACGACAATGTGTCAATGAACTTTCATTCTAAAAACCTCTTTTGGTATTTAGACTGATTTATTTAGTAGAACTTTTAGTTATCAATGCATGACATCAGCTGTTTTTCCCCAAAATTAAGCAGGTAAATAAATGACTATACACTGTGCTAAAAGTAAATAACACTTAGTCTATGTGTAAGAGGAGGCTGACACAGTCAAAAGTGAGGTTGCGTCTTCTGCACCTCATCATTCTTGCTCCGGTCCAGAAAATGTCGTGCCACGTGCATGGGCAAGATGTTGTGTAATAGACACTCGTTGTGTTCCCGCAATTCCCTCATGTCCTCCACTTCCTGTTGGGCCTGCAGACGCCACAGGAAGTCCAGTCTGGCAGTGGCCTCCCACTAGAAAGTAATAGATAGATAAAACTATCAGATGTACTCCTTTATAGATCTACTCAGTTTAGTAATGGACAGATTTGGTCTCAATAATTCAGGTTGGGTGATGCAAAAATTAAAAATACAATGAGCAAACTAAGCTAAACAACAACAGGGAAAACTTCACTGAGGTCAGCAGTACCTGCCGTCCATTGTAGAAGACAGCAACAATGAACATGGCCATTAGAAGGATGGAGATTCCTTTTCTTCTCACATAGTGAGACCTGTGCAGGAGTTAAATAAGAGAGGTGAAAGATAGAGATGTAAGCATGACGGCCCAGTACCGCCGATCCACCTCACGCTCCGTTCTACCCTCACTTGTGAACAACAACAACAACCCTGAGATACTTGAACTCCCTCCCTTGGGGCAGTAACTCACTCCAAAACTCCCAACCCAGAGGGGGCAATCCACCGTTTTACGACAGAGAGAAAAAGAGAAGAAAGTAAAACCTCTAAAAAAGTAGTTGTCATGGATGATGTATACTTTGCACTGACCTGTACAGCATATCATGGCGTGTGAGTGAGAGGAAGGCCAGGTGGATGAGATAGGAGTAAACAGCCACCGCCAGCAGCAACACCGCCAGCTTCAGCAGAGAGTTTAGACGCAGGAAGACGGCACAAGTCACCATGGCGATCACACCACTCAGCACAAAGACCTGAGGAGACAGAGGGAGTATTTAGATGACTTTCGTGAAGTTAAAAAACGGCAATTGGGTAAGATGACTTTTAGCAGAAGCATATAATGTTTTATTTAATATGAGATGTCGTTATATGTTTTTTTAATGCCAAAGTGCCTCTTTACCTCAGGGTAAGTGCAGACGGTGAGTGGACGTGAGGCTGTGTTGAATCTGTCTATTACTTCAGCCTCCCCTGTGTCTGTGAGAATGCACCACACCTGGACACAAGCACAAAACACACAAGTCACATTAACCTATCAGAGTGACCCAGACACACTTCTTATTCAGACATATTAAAGATTCAAGCCTGATCTTGTATATTTTGGATATATTTGAATGCTGTCCGGAGCGTAGTTTGTCATCTGAGGCATATGATTTGGGGAGTTATAATAACAGTGACTAACTGTATTTCCAGCTGGATTTGCCATTAAACGTTCATGTAATTACTTTGCCAGGTCCAGTTTTATATGGAAATGCTCTACCTCCTGTAAAGAGCAGGCACAGCACAGCAGTATATAAAGGAGAGTTGTTGACAAGGACAATAAACTGTCCTCATCATGCATGCTTATTTAAGTCTGGCCCTGTGTTGTTCATATACTCTCACCATGTCAGTAGAGACCAAGCCAAAGTTGATGACGATGGCGGTCAGGGTGAGGAGGTTGCGGGCGCTGTTGTTTTCATGGATCCAGCAGCAGAATTGTTGCAGTAGCGCAGGGGTGCACCTGAACTCTTCAGCCAGGGCCAGCAGCAGCAACAGCACATAGACGAGCAGGAAGACTGAAAACTGGAGGACGGTTGGGAACAGCCTGCAGAGGAAGAGGATGGTAAAAGGATGATGAAGGAAGTGAGTAAGGTAGTTAAAATGTTAACTAGGGGTAGAGTTAACAAACAAGAGGAAGTGTGTGAAACATGCTGCGGAAAAGTGTACATTTTATTCTTGATGCCTCCTCCAGATTGCACCAAAGTAAAACTAATTAAAATCCTATGCGTACTGACTTAATTGTTGCCTTGAATTTGTGGAGAAAAGTTTCTCCAAAAATGGAGAAAATTCTTGATGAATTGAAGTCATAGGGGTCCACGTTTAACAAAAGCAAAACTATATCAAAACATCTGTTTACAAAATCTCACACAACTCCTTCAGTATAATCCAAGTCTCATTTATCCAGTCGTATGCTCAGTATTTCTCAAACACATGCATTTTTGGTAAAACTTCACCATTCAAAACTGAACTTTAAGTGCAACTTATCTGTGCTCTCTTCAATGCCAGACTCCATTGAAGACTTGAATTTAAAGCTACAATCCATAATTTATCTGCTGTTAAACTACAGAAAACACAACACATCATCTTGTGCCATGTTAAGGTTTATTTTACATTGTTTTGAAAATAGCACTGACCTAGCTAATATTAATTAAAAACTTTAGCTTTAAATAAAAGGGTATAAATGAACCATTAAAACCTGATAAACCCACAAAAATGGAATTGTTAATGTGTACAGTGTTCGTGTCTTCCCACCTGGGTGCAGGAATGAGGGCATGAACAGCCATGACAAAGAGGAGCATGATGAAGGAGCAGACCAGGTTGGAGTTGAACATCTCATCTCTCATCT
This sequence comes from Cephalopholis sonnerati, assembly GCA_019142605.1. NCBI lineage: Eukaryota > Metazoa > Chordata > Actinopteri > Perciformes > Serranidae > Cephalopholis > Cephalopholis sonnerati. The sequence continues at coordinate 27,447,235 of JAGQAX010000009.1, read as the reverse complement.
GGGAGAACTGGACAAACCAAAAGAAATCAAAGACCGATCAACATCATTTACTCATTTCCTCCTTGCGAACACCGTCAGAAACAGCGCCCATACCTTGTCCTCGATGTACTTGTCTTTGAACACCAGGGTCAGAGGAGTGATGTGCTCCCTGTGCATACGGTCACTGCTTCGAACCTCAATAGCATGCTTGATGCGTTTATTGATCTCCTTGGAGGTGGAGTGCCAAATGTGGGGCAGCGAGCCGTTCGTAAATGAGGCGAGGATCTGCAAGAAGAGGAAATGACGGTGTGAGATGAATTAGGTTTAACTTCATCTTTTATTTTTACAGAATCTCAGACACGCCTTGTCTGATATCTGGTGGGACTGCACCTACACTGTTCATGTCGATGGCGCTCCCGAAGGGCAGCTCTGGGTTCCATGTTCGATTTGTCTTCTGGACTTTGGGAGGCTCAGCAGGATCGAGTTTATTCCTCTCCTCTTGAGGACAGATGAGGAAAGTGTCGATGTTGTGTTTGTGCAGAAACTCATTCCTGTCACGACCGTTACCAGCCTCTGTCTTGTAGGTGCCTTCTAGACAGTCCAGAGTCGCCCTTGAGATGTGGATGCGTCTGTATGAGAGAAAATAGACGCAGAGAAGTCTTTTGGTTATATACGAAGAAACTGATCCTCAATCACTGTAAAAAGAAACAAAAAATCATTTGTACAGTTTCATTCAGAATGAGCGAATGTGCTCAGCTTTTTACATACATGAGGAAGCCAAATACTTGATCAACCTGCCAAGTACCACCTAACTTAAAAAACCAAAGTTTGGATTTACACCATAGACTGTATAATGAAGATGGACGGCGTGACGGCTCCCCAGAAGTGAAGCCAAAACATCTCGCCTCCACCATGTTAGCAGTTGGGACATGGGCCAAACAAAAAAATCAAACTACACATAAATTAAGTTTTTCCCAAAGATGTTTTCTGTAATTTTAGGTAGTTCTGAACACGCCGATGTATGTCCATTTGACTTATAGGTTTGGTTTTAATTAGTTAATTGATGCTATAAAAAGGGGTGTGACATCATGATTGACAGCTGTGATTGATTCACAGTTGAGTTGGGTGAATGTATGGGTGGGAGCTCGATAATGTCATCACCAGCACAAGATGTCAGAGCCTAGTTTTCCCTGTCACTCTCCAAGAAAGCCCTTTCTGACAGAACTCTGGTAGAAAGCCCTCAAGGAAAATTTCTCCCAACTGTCCTATATCTGAGATATTTTGGCTTCATTTTGTATAATGGGAGAAACAGGGGAAGCGTTGTTCATCTTTATGTACAGTCTATGGCACTGGTTGCCAACTGGTCCAGCCACAGGGTCCAGATTCTCTTTAGTCATTAGTTCAAGGTCCACACAGTTTAATATATTCAGTGTCATACTGTGTTTTCAGTTAGGAAGGAAATGGGACTTCAAAATAAAAGCTCTTTGATGGAAATTCACTGTACCTAAACATGACGTGTGTTTTGAAATCTGATCTGGATCCTTTTTCCTTTCCTTTCCTTTTCTTTCCTTTCCTTTCCTTTCATTTAAAAACCCTTCACAAGGAACCTATTTATCGCCATTTGTGCATGGGGATTCTACATGTGTGACACATCAAAAGCTCTGATTGGCAGCCACTGTGAGCGTCGATAACATTTAAAATGACACAGGCGAGATTGGGACAATAGATCGCTTTATTTGGCGGAGCAAATTACAACCACAATATTTTGGGGATGTTTCAGCAGAAAAACTAAAAACTGTAGCTGAAAACTTGACAGAGGAAACAGAGCAAAAATTTTGGTTATCATGAAGTTATGCTGCTCATCCTGTTCAAATGCGCTCAGTGTCTCTCTGAGTGGGGAATCGACTGCAGCTTTGCTCTGCTCTCTGCTATGCTCACATTTTAGAGAATGTAATTAATATTCACCTCATTAATGATGTATTATTTCACCCACCCACGTGTCCCTGCATGTTTAACAAGCAGAGTGTATGGGTGTTTTGAACCTGCCTGTGTAGGCGCATCTCATCATCTGAATAATGTGTCCTTGAAATAGAAGAATGCTGCGCCATTCTGACTTCAGATCAGGTTTTTGTTATGGTGCTATTGCTTTCTGCTGCCTCAAAATAACAACGCACCAACCATGCACCTGAACACTCTGAACCTCACCTGAACCTAATTTTAAGATCTACAGGCCCATAGGGGGGACAGATGGACGCAAACACTTACAAAACGTGGGTGCTGGCCGTAACAATGACAACAGTGCTGTGCTGTGTGCTGCATTGCGCTGAGTGTATAGCAACCCAAATGTGTTACATCAAACAGTACTGTTTGTTGCTGGCGCATGCAGAGACCACTCACCCAGGTATGCCCCCGGCCTCCAGCATGTTGGCAATGCCCACGTCCCAGGACCAGACGTCAAACTGCCATTTCTGCAGGCCCAGCACCCCACAGAGAACAGAGCCCGAGTGGATCCCGATCCTCATGTTCATGTCAAAGTTCAGGTGCTTCCGCACGTACCTGGTGTCGGTGGAGGGTAGAGCGACAACGTAAGACTAATTAGTGACTGCTATTGTTCTCTCTGCATCTAAACATACAATAGTGAAATTAAATGTACGACTGTTTTGCAGGAGATGGCATGATAAGCCCCAAAAGAACAGCGAGGTTAGACTGACCGTATGGTGTTGATCATAGCCAGGCCCAACTCGACACAATGACGGGCATGGGCACGCTGCGGCTCGGGTACTCCTGACACACAGTAGTAACAGTCTCCAAGTATCTTTATCCGCAGGCAGTGGTGCTCCTGTGATGAGGACGAGTTGAGACACCAGGGAAATGGAAAATTAATGATTTATAGAATAGAAAATATCTGTTATCTCAGAAAAAAAGAGAGTTGAATTTCTCACATCTGCTAGTCGGTCAAAGCGTCCAAAGAGCTCGTTGAGGGTTCGGACCAGATCCTGGGCCGACAGGTTCATGGACAACAGAGTGAAGCCCTTGATGTCTGCAAAAAGGATGCTGCAAAGAAGAGAGAAACAGTTGTAAAAGAAGTAGTGTGCTGACACATAACACATGACAGAGGACTAAAACCATCCATGAGAAACTTATTCCCTAAAATCCTCTGATTTAAGTCTTGTAAACACTAACATACCAACATTATGTGTGTGTGTGTGTACCTGACGTCTTTGTACTGGTGGATATAGATCTTGTGAAACTCATGAGGACTGAGCTCATCTTCCAAAGAGCTCATGTCAGCGATCATCTCCAAGGCAACAAAGCGAGGCAGGATCGACAGCACTAGACGCTCCTGTGTGGCAAAATAATCAACTCTGTTTGACAGTGTGTTGTATAACCAACATCCTGCTTGTTCATACACAGGTCAGAAGATGCTTATGTTTACCATTTAAAACAGGGGTGTCAAACTCATTTTAGTTCAAGGGCCACATAAGGGCCATTTTTTCGGAAGTGGGCCAGACCAGTAAAACCTTTGTTTAATAACTTTTAAATAACGCCACCTACAAAATGTTCCCTTCCTTTTGTTGTAAAGAAGTACAAATACATTCTGAAAATATCCATTAACAACCAGATGATGAACAGCCTGAGATGTCTTAAGAAAAATAAATATAATTTTAACAACAACAAGTTTTTCCACACTCAGTCAGTTTACCACTCACTGTCACCACATGTGCATTTATCCACACATTTCCTGATACAGATTCTTTTGAACTGAAGCTGCTGGTTGACAACATTTTTCCCAATTTTCAGTATCTTTAAACATGGTCACAGTAAGTATTGTTATATCACTGAACTGTATTCTGGTCAGGGTGGAAAAGCCTGTGAAGCAGAATTTTACATGAAGTAGGCATTGTTTAACTTGCTCCTGAAACCTGGCACCTCTCAGTCTAGTCATCTAGTGGGCTGGATTGGACCCTTTGGCGGGCGTTTGACACCCCTGCCTTAGACTGTACATAGAGATGAGCGACACTTCCCCGGTTTCTCTCACTGTACAAAAATGAAGGCAGAATATTCCAGATATATGGCAGCTGGAAGAATTTTTCCTAGAGGGCTTTCTACCAGAAAGAGATCTCTTGGTTAAGTCATGGTTTGGGTTAAAATGAATAGATTTCTGTCAGAAAGAGTCAGAAAGAGGGCCGGATTGAAACCTTTGGCGGGTCAGTTTTGGGACGCCTGCTCTGACCACTAAGCCACCGACGCCCCCAAAAATCTCTTTTTCAAGAGTGTCTTGCCAAAGACAGGCAGCAACACAAGTTGAACACAGACAACATGGAATAAAAATAAAGAATAAAAATGTACAGCTCTAAAACAAGCAATATAAAACACAAAATAAGATTACTACAAAGACCAGCCAAAAAGTATGACAATGTATACTCAAAATGAACCATAAAAATGCAAAAAAGGCAGCTACACATGATTACAAAGACCAGCTAAGATACACCAGAAGATTGTGTACACAAATCCTGCAATGGTGCTTTGAAACGGCCGAGAGGAGCCAAAGAGTGCAACTTTAAGTCCTTCTGCAGAAGATCCCACATAAAAGGAGCTGCATATGTAAATGCTCGCTTGCCAAACTCTGAACGTACCCTCAGTACAGACAATAAAAACATGTTCTGAGAACATAGAGCAGAGCCATATTCAATTCTTTGCTTAATGTACACACATAAGTATGCTGGCAGTAGGCCAAGAATCCAATGAAAAAGTCTACGAAACTATAAAGAGAGCCAGCCAACCTGAGCACACAGGACGTAATGATGAGTTAGTGGTTTACAGTTGGTCATACATCTCAAAGCACCATGGTACACGGAGTCCATGTTCCTCCCAGTCTAACCTATAGCACTACAGCAGCAGTCAGTGTACCTGTCTCTGGTTCTCTTGCTCTAGTTTAAGGCGACCCTCAATGCAGCGCCGCGTCTCCAGGAACACCTGCCTCTGAGCGTGGTCTGTCAGGTAGTGGATGAACAGGCCAGCTGTGTTCATACCCAGGTACAACAGGGCTTTGGCAAACACCTGCAGCCAAGAGAGAGAGAGACTTCATTCATTTTAACCAGGAAAACACAATGCATGGATAGGAAATAGGAAATGGGGTCTTCTCCTTCTTCTTTTAATTAATTTAAGAGGAAAATATTGTTATTTTACTAGGCTTGTGGACAATATCTGGGGCTGGAAATGGATAAATATTTGCTCTACATATAACTAAAAAGAGAGCTGTTGCTGCTAATGGATATAAAATATAGGCTTCGCTAGATGCATTATATGAATAAAACATGGCTTGTTCTGCACAACAGACTGGTGCACTTAAGAGAGAAAAATGAAATGGTTTGAGAGTTGGGAAAGGCAGAAGCAGACAGTACATCATCAGTTTTATTAAGCCTTAATCAGTGCAACAGGGAACCTGTAGTTTATTAGGATCTGGCACATAAAACTAGACTATATGACTTAGCTTTGAGGAATCTTTTATAGTAAAGTAAGTAAGTAAGAATTTTTTTTTTAAATAAAGACCGTATAAGTCAGCTGATTTTCTCACCTTTTTCAAAATCACAGCATCATTGTAGTGGCACATTACCTCCACCACAAGGTGCAGTACTGAGGTGAGGGTGCCGGCGCAGATGGCCCACAGAAGAGGTAACGGCAGCAGCGTGTATGTGGCGAACAGTGTGAACAGAACATACCACGATGGATCTTTTTCCAGTCCGTACACCAGTCCTCCCAGCACCTGTGTGGTCTGAGACAGCCAGCTCGCTAGGCCGGCGTAGTGAAGCCACCGTGGTGACATGGAGTCTTTGCAGGTTAACACCACGATGCACAGCGCGATAGCTAACACCATGAAAACGCCCGTCAGGCAGCCACGCAGAGTGTCTGTGACCGCCTCAGGGGCCAGCGCCAGGTAGAGAACCAGTACGTGTAGCTTGGCCACCGCGTCGATCACATTGGTGATGGCTAGAGAGTTGCGTCTTTGGTGGGAGTAGTGTTGCTGGTAGAGATTCTCCAGATCACGGGACTTGAAGGTGTGCCTCAGGGTGGGTATGTAGACTCCACGAACTGAGTGGCCCCAGTGTACGAAGAAGTCAGCATCGCTGGCGTATTCGTTATAAGAGGCCCTGATGCTGTTGCATGTGCCGGTGGAGCCACGGGGATGGGAAGGGTGCACTCTGAATGAGGAGGAGCGGCGTTTTGTGACCCCACGTGAGGCCTTGTTGCGGATCTGTCTGTTGATCTCTTCCATGTAGGCATCCGTCACACAGATTTTTCTTGCAGGCTCCACACCCACCTGTCAAACAAGACAGAAAATCAGATGTGTCTACTTTAACATCAGCAACTCTTGTCATTCTTTTTGATGAACTTACCATCACGCAAAGTGACAGATAGGTTGTAATGGTCCAGAAATCACAAGCTACTAATTCTGAAACAGTGATGCTTCACAGACATCTTACATTATGATGTCACAGTGAAGATGACCTTTGACCTTTTGGATATAAAACATCAACACTCATCATTTTACCCTACTAGATCTTTTGTGAAATTTGGTCATAATTAGCGTATGAATTCCTGAGTTACAGTTCTAGTCAAAGTCGTTAAGTCTCAAGTGTTCTTGAGTTATTGCCGTCTTAAGGATGGGATGGATGGACCAAAAACCTGAAAACATATGCCTCTGGCCACGGCTTTCACCAGTGCGGAGGCATAAAAACTGCAGCCCCTCAGTTGCAGCTGGCTCCAGAGTGAGTCAGTGTCCATAGACCCTCATGTTAAAAAGCACAACTTTACAGCAGAAATAAAGTGCCCCAGAAATAAAACCTGGGAATGAGTTAGCATTTTTGCCCTCCTGGTTCCCTCGTCTCAAAGTCAGCTGGGGCTTTTAATGTGTTTTTTGTGCCTTTTGATGCCTGAAATAAGGTCTGTCGTTAACACAAGCTTAAGAGACATTCACATAGTGTTCTACAACATAAAATACGTCAGTACATACCGCACTTGTGAACTTGAAAACTTCTAGGCAGTTGCCAACAAGTGGCTAAGTCTTTTATGGTGGTGAAATTAGGCAATAAGACCACAGTGTAGTTCATTTATAACCTAGCGTTACCTTTTAACTTCAGGTGATTGCATTTAAGGTTCAATAATCATGAAAATGGTGTTCATTTGTGCAGATTATCTTGCTGAACAAAATGTTTAAGCATCATAAATGTTTGTCTGTCAGAGTTTATTTTCTGCAATAAAATCTAATGGAAAAATCCCACAGGCTTTTTGACAAGCGAACCGGTGCAATGCTAACTACCGTGTCGGCCTACAGAAGAACGTCATCCCTGGGGTGCTCTATAAAAATGTTTAAAGCCTAGTAAAAAGAAAAAAGAAGTTTGGTTTTATAGCCAATTTCCACACTCATGACAACTGTAGGGGGGGTAGAACTTTAAACAACTCCCCTGTTTAAATGTTATTAAGGCTTAAAGTGATGTATAATTAAGGGCATGACGGCTTTGAGTAACAGGTGGGTTAAAAGTTAATTGTAACATTTCGGTCACCTAAAAAAAGTCTTGTTCAGCATTTTGTTGTATTAAAAGACCATCTTGGAATCAGATGTTCAGTTTTACTACTTTTTTTTAATGGTTTTGAGCATGGTTTTTGGTTTTAGGATTATAGCAGTTAACCATGGTCTATTAATGCACCATGCTAACCAAGCTAGCAGCTAGCTTGAGGCTCTACCCTCTAGTCCAAATTAAATCACTTTACATCACCTCTGGCTTCAAAATTCCAAGATGAAAACAGTCAAAATGACAAATTTGAGGCTTCAAAACAGGATTCCACAAACCAATGGGTGACGTCATGGTGGCCGGCTCCATTATACAGTCTATAGCTGAGACCCTTTAAAGGCTTGTTTTACCAGAATTGCAATATACTTACATTTACTTTTAATTGTGTCTTAATTATATTTGAAATATTTGAGCACCACAAATAAAATTCTGTTGATCTTTGCTGTGTTAAAACACTGGGCAAATACTGCAAAACCAGAAACACTTAGAAGAAGACACTAAGTAAGAAGGTAGGGTTTTTTTGTGGTTCAATGTGTGATCTTGCCCTTTAAAGTGTTTGTGAAGTTAAAGAAACTGGGTCATCTGGACTCAGTCTGCAGTGGCCCAATAATTCATGTTCATGATGCAGACATCAAACATGAGTTTAAGTGCGGTTAAATTTCTTTGGTATGTGTAAAACGAGGCAGCAGTTCAGAGGATATTATGTCTGTTCTGGTGCACACAGTCCTCATAATCTTTAAGGGGAATACAGAGTAATACAAAATAAACCAGAACAAAGCACAGTTTCATCTGGAGGCAGTAAATCTACTGACAACTGTGGGTTTGTAAATCACCTGGGCACTGAGCTCCTGCTGGATAATGATGTGTTTTACAGCGTTCTGCCACAGCATCTTTTTCCGCCGCAGCCCGGGGGACAGGGTTGCGGTCAGGCAGGTCGGCTCACGCAGCTCCATAGGGGAGACCTGTGTCGTCTCGGAGAAGGTCACCATGGTGATGAGTTTGTCTGACCTCATCTGCTGGTCTCAGATCAGGAGAAGGCGGCAGCCCGGAGCTGGAGGAGTGACATTGATGAGGGTGAGAAAAACGATGGTGATAAAAGAGGAGTCAGGCTGGCTTTCCTCACAGCAAAATGAGTAGTCATTTTTAAAGGGGCACTCCATCAATTTTATACAGTAGGTTTAATAAACTAGTCATGTTTAGTACTACTCTGCCTGTGAAAACAACTGCATCATGTCCTCTGTGGCCTCTGAGGAGCTTTGTCAAGAAGATAACCCTGATGATGTCACAGTGATGTTATCAGGGTTTTCTCAGTTTGGGCTCGGAGTCTACGAATTCATAACAGAAAGTCTTACAAACTGGGTGTGTGGAGTTTGAAGGATGTGGGTGTTTACCATGCAGACTCAAAGTAGGGACCAAAATTCAGGATATTGCGATGTCTGCTGCTTCGATTTTGGTCATTCTCTTTTTACTCTGTATTCTTAGAGTCCCTGAACTTTATGGCAGTGCAATTTTAAGTTGCTGGAGTCGTCCTTAAAGCACATTCTGGCCAATCCTGGATTTTTTTTCAAATGTTTTAACAGATCTTAATTCCTAAAAACAAGAGCAGAATTTTGCTTAAATGTCCAGTGAATAGGATTTAGTGGGATATCTTGGCAGAAATGAAATATAATATAATATGTTTGTTTTATACGGTGTATAATCACCTGAAAATTTTGTCACTTTAGAGTTAGCTGTTCATATCTAAATAGGGAGGGGGCCTTCGTCCACGGACATCACCATGTTGCCCTGACATGTTCCTACAATAGTCCAGAACAGACAAACCAAACAGTGGCTCTAGATTAGGTGTCGGAAAAGCCCCCCCTCAGTATTTTACTGCTTTAACTCACGTGTTCCATTTGTTTTGGAGAGGCAGAGACCTTTGCAGATAATTTGGTTGATGGTAAAAATCTCTTCAACTTCTAGATCTTCAGTTATCAGAGAAAAAGGGTGAGTACACATTAGCAGCTGCTAAGCTAGCGCTCCTGAGATGAGCTGAAAAGTGTTGGAAAAACGCTGATATGTAACGTTACACTGCTTTGCTAAGTGTTTTACCAGCTTAAATCACCAGGCTTGTTTGTTTTGGAGATGAAGAAACCTCTGCGGATAATTTGGCTTCCAGTGAAAACCTCCTGAAAATATGGATTAGAGAAAAAGGGGAGCACACATTAGCAGGTGCCGTGCTAGCGGCTTGTCTCTGACCACTGATTAGTAATGTGAAACTGCTTTACTCAGTGTTTTTACTGATTTTTATCATCGGGTTCATTTGTTTTGGAGAGGAAGCGACCTCTGCGGATGATTTAGCTCTGAGTAAAAACCTTCAAAACAATGAACACTGGAGAAATTCTAACCATAAAAAGTTTCAGCTGGTTGCAGTCTGCAATTCTCACCGTTAGATGCCACTAAGGTGGAATTTATACTTGAAATGTAACTACACGTTGCAGAGACGCAGACTTCCTCTCTATTTCTGTAAGCTGAAACCATTTCCCTCAGTGGAAACAAAGCTTTTATTTACTTTAATTTTAATATTTTGAGTCTTGTGTGTGATTTAGTCCTGGCTTCATATGAGCAGAGGAAATCTCTGCTAGTCACTAGGCTAATTTATACAATGTAAAATTCCATAGGCTTGTGCTAATAATGTTAGCATGTTGTATTTGTTTGGAAAACGTGTTTAGTATGAGACAGTTGTTTTGTCAGTGAACCTTGTGAGTTGTAATGGAGCAGAATTTTGTACCGTTACCTTTGTTAAATGTTGCTGTTGTCCCTGGCTTCATGTGAGTAAAGAGAAGTCCGCTGGTCGCTAGGCTAATTTATACAATGTAAAATGCCATAGGCTTGTGCTAAAAACATTAGCATGTTGTATTTGTGGGGAAAATGTGTCCAGATAAAGACAAGTGTTTGTCTGTGAATGCTGCGAGTTATAGTGAAGCTGATTTGTGTACTTGTGTTTGAAACTGTCTCTATTAAGCCATGTTTAATGTGTGTTTAATGTGTGTTTTGAACGATTTTGAATCAATTAAACTTTATGGCACTTCACAGAAACCTCTGCCGCCAACTAGTGTTTTGGAGGTGTAACTGCAGAGTGACACAGACACATCACCGCACAAGTATAAATGCTCACAGTGGTGTAGGCCACATATGGCGTAGGCTCTGCCGCACAAGTATAAACCTCCCTTAGACACTGTTCCGTTACAAATCATACCTTCTGTTCGTATATAATCATGGCTCATCCTCTGTGTATGCTCAGTTAAATTCAGTTCACTTTGCAGAATACATCTAGATATATTTACTTTAAACCAACTTTCCAGCAAAATACATTTCTCTGGTACACATTTAAGATTCGTGACCTTAACTGCTGTTTGTTTCCTTCTTAATGTATCAGTGAATCCACCTCCTTATTTACCACTGCGTCATCGCTACATCTTCCATACTGTCACTATCTACTGTGTAGTGATTCTGATTGCCAAATCAGGAGAAAGCTGTTTTGCGAGTTTGAATATAAAGCAACTGATTTTATGATCTACCACTTGTGCCATACAGGACATGTGTCTAATAAATGCGTCCATACCTTCTAGAAAGAATCTTATCGAAGCATCATTAATATTTAAACCCTTTTTAAAAATTCAGATTTATGTGGACAGATCTTGTTGTGCCGCACACATTCAGCATGTTGGAAAGAGCCACCTGGCCGGCTCCACGTGTTGACACAGTGTGTGCCAGAAGAAAGGCAGCTTTCCAGCAAATTATCTGGTGGCCAGATTTAGATTAGATTTAGACCTGAGCTGGTTAATGCTCGGGAGTTAAACTCCTCCAGGTCCTTCTGGCGCTAGATGCTGCTGTCCCGCCCACATACTGTCCACTGTCAGCAGTCTGATGTCTGATCGTCACCATGTATCCACACTGCACAGACTGGATATGATAAAACACTTCATATTAGATGAGCTGCATCTTTAATTAAGGCAGTCGGTGTAGCCAGTGAGAATATTCACCCTGGGAATAAATGCTATCAAATGGCAACATTTTATTTTATCGGTCACTTGTGGAAGGATCACTTGTTACTCTAATATTAAAATAAAACACAGACTTATTTATTACCTTTAAATACACGCACTATTTAAATTTAGGCTCCCTGTATGATAGTCTACACCTGTTCTGGTGAATCACGCAGCATAGGGAGTTCTGATACAACTTCATCTACTTCCCAGGTATATAAAGAAAGGAAAAGCCAGCAACACTTGTAGGATGAAGAACAACTTAATTGTCAGACAAACATGTTTTGGTGTGTGGCCACAACTAACCTGTATTGTTTTACATATTGTGTATCCTCTCCTCATGTCCAGCATTTGCTGTAGGATATATTCGTCCAGCCTGACATAATCCACTTGTGCTGATTCCATCGCACGGGAATTGTGCGCAGATCTGAAAATTAAGGCATAATCCATGAAAGGGAAAACTTGAAGTATTCCGTGCTATGATAAAGTGTCCAGAACGGATGTAGAGGGAGGAGATAAAGATCCAGCCAAGATGTGTGGAGCTGTTCTGGCAGGATTGTAGGTCACCACCTGGACTGTTTTGAACCGAAGTCAACAACTGCCACAAAGCAGAGCTGCAGGAGTGAGGAGTGCAAAGAGGATTAGTTAGTCAGCAGCCACTCTCACTGGCCTGCAAAGCTGAGATCGTTGGCACCAAGACAACACCAAGATGTACGCAATGCTCCCAACCTTTGGCCAAGTCAACCAAATCTTTTAAAAGCCGAGTTGACATTTTAATTAAATAGCATTACGATCAGTGCTTTTTCATATGCTCTCTCTTTCAGAGTGTCTTCATTTTTCTTTTTTATTCACTCTACTTCATTCTGATGTCATTATAAAAACTGAAAGCAGAGCTGCTGCCTCCATGTTGTCTTGTGCTCTTGGTTATATCAGTATGTATATGCACAGCCCGGTCACCAGGAGGAAAATGTTGGGATTGTACATTTGTGCAAACAATGAATACGTTGCATTTTACACGTCACATCAGCATTTCTAAAGTGACATAGTTAGTGTATGAGCTAACTTTGTCCTCAGGAGGTGAAGGGTACGGTGGATGGCGTGCCACACTGCCCTAGTACATTGTTCAAGCCCAGTAAACAACATCAGTTGTGTTTCCAGAGTCTTTATAGCCACCAAATATAGGTCTATTTTAGCAACCTGTTCTTCCACTGGTGTAGCCACAGAGGCGGTTGTTTGTTACAGAGACGTCAACAGCTTCTCCAGCCTTAATTGTGCCCCCAAAACCGTGTTTTTAAGCCCAAACGTGATCCTTTCGTCACCATAACCAAGTGGTTTTTGTGCCTAAACCTAACCACGTTAGCGTCAGCATGGCTGAAACGTAAAGCTCAAACGTAAAGATTCACATCTGCTTCATAACACCACACAAAAGTAACATATCTGTGGTTTGTAGAAATGTAAAACGCCAACATTTTTCCTGGTGATTGGGTTGCTGTGCTAACGGTTAAAACAGTTAAAAATATTACCTAAAAGCATACAAAACCAGGCAGACTGTGCAAGCAAGGACGCTGATTCATCTCCCACCCAGTAACAACAGCAGCGGCCTGAGGTGATTCAACAGCAAATGGAAGCCAATGAAAGTTACTAAGCAATTGAATTTAAATGTTTCTGTGAGGGCACAACAGGCTAGTACACATCTGTCTGACCAATATTTTGATCCCTTGCTGAAACATTAATGCTGTTTTATTGTGGTTTATATAATTGTAAGTTACTGTGTGGCTTTGGGATATTATTAGAAAACACTAGTGGCATGTTAATCTGACTGAGGCCACACCAAGGCGTAGGTTCACTGTTTTATAATCCAAACCTTATTAAAATGCTGTTTCCTGAATTATAATTCAGTGTAACACAACTAGTTTACACTCTATGGCTGCTTCTTAATGAGTTTTAAAACCATAAAATGGAGTATTCATTTAGGTATTTAAGGTATACTATGCAGGATTTTTCAAAAACGATGATAAGATGCAAGGATTGCACAAAAGTAATCCCTTTCAATGATCACTTATGACCCACTAGAATTGTGCGGCGGTATATTTTTCAGCAAAGTCCCCGTCCTCTGCCTGTAGTTTATTATTTTCCTCTTATATTGTTGTGTTCGGTGCATTCCCTGGCACAGTACACAGGTGACTTTGGGACTTTATAAGAAGGTGCCAGACCATAAGTAGCATGCATCCAACAGGAAGCTGACACAGCACTAAAAAAACACAAATATAGCAAGGCAAAATGCCAAGCACATAAAGCTTGTTCCAAAGCTATAGTGAATCTCAAGTTGGCTTTTACTTTAATTTTCGCTGGCGAGACCGTCAATAAACAGAAGCCAACACGTCCTGTATGGTAAAAAAGTGTTAAACCTGCTTTTTGGGAGCTATGTTCCAAAAATACAAAGATGCTTTCTGTCAAGTTTTGCCGATGTTATTTCTCTCTAACACATACACAGTCCATCAATAAAATCAATCAATAAAATTGATTTTATCAAACTTTATTTTTTAATGTTCCTCTTCCCTGTGAACAAAATGTGTTAAAGCTGGACACTAGAAATGACTGATTGAAATATTTTCACCATAGATTCTCATTAAAGTTTTTAAAATGAGTCACTCAGTGCAGTGCTCAGTGTATTTTGTTCTATAATTGTTCTTGCTATATTAGGCTGGTTAATGTTAATGCAAAGAATGGACTAGTCTGTAACTAATGCACTAATGTTCTGATAATTTTGTAGCATTACTTGAAATTGTTGTATTGTATTTAATTAGCATGATGTACCATACAATTGTCTTGATATTTTCTGCGTTGATCCAATTTAATTCACTGAGTTGTTTGTGCATCCTGATATCATTTTTACAAGTTATCCTTCAACAAATGAGATGGACGAAGCTATTCAGAGTCACCTACTACAATTTATATTGTACCTATCTCTGTTCAATGTTTTAAACATGTCCTCTTTCAGACCAGTGGCAAGAAAACACCCAAAATACACATCTAGGAGCTAATCTTATTTAGATTTCTGTTTTGTAAATGTATGCAAAAAGAGCATATATCATTAGATAACACATCACTTGCATATTCAAACATAAAATTTCTCATAAGTTGTAATACAGAAAAAAGTCTAAATAATCAACTGGGGAAGTTTCATGGTGATATCAATTAGTTTTTTTTTTACTCTATTCTCTATAGCGTCTAATTATTTTGTCTAAAAACATATGGAATTTTACAATACAAAGGCTTTTTTCTCAAAATGAGTTTTTTTCTTATAGTCTTAACCAGAAATCTCCACTGCAGCAGCACTTGAATGCACCAATTTTTTCCCCCCGTCTATATTCCGAAGGTTTTTACAGAGGGGCAAAATATGGCAAAATATGATTTCTTCAATGGCTGTTGACAGTATTTTCTGATTTATTTAGTGATAAAAAGAAACATCCAAAATCTCCCGACTAAAAACCTTCGACTCTCATATGTAAAGAAATGAAACAAGAAATTTGAACCTGGCTTTATCCAGCGGTCAGATTTCTGCTCTTAAAATATGCAAATATGTACATATTTAAATAGATAATGTCTTATTTGAATATTGCACCATAAAATTCCAGAAAACTTGTAATACAAAAAATAATTGTTCTGTTGTAAGTCATAAATTTGGGATATTTGTGATGATATCGTTTAGCTGGTTAGTTAGTTATTTAGTTAGTTAGTTTTACCCTATTCACCTGCAGTGTCTCCACATAAATTGTAGGAGAAGGACTGAATTCTCAGGGAGAATCAGACCAACAAAGGAAAATATCGGGTGTGTTAGAACAGACACACATAACTGAGAATTGATGATGGAGGGCTGATAGCATCAGCAGGCATGGACCCTATGGTTGTAAGCGGTTTAAAGTTTTTGAGACTAGCTTTGCTAATTGTGTCCAGGCCCTTAAGACTGATCTAATGAGTTCCCATCTGTCCAACTGTGACTGCGTGGCTCAGACCTTTCTTGCTGATTACTGTACATCTAAAATAGCCTCCAGGTCTAAGGCAATTAGCTCAACAGTACCAGAACTGCTGCCACATCAGCATAGCTCTCTTACACTTGGCAAGTGAGCTGTAAAGCACCTTTGAATATGTTTAATGAGATGTCACTGTTACCAGAAACAACGAAAAGGCAATAGCAGTAGATCATTCTGATATAACACAGCCTTCGTGTTCATTATGAGCAATTGAAGTTAATGCCTGTGGATGTGCGTCCGTTGTACAAATCTGTAATTTCATTTAGTGACTCTATTTGGAGTGCCTGTGAACTTGTGTCCACCTGAGGGAGGAGTTAGGATGAATTAGTCAGCCAAGGGCAAAACCCCAGAAGCTAATTAGTATTAAGGCTAACTGCCTTGGCTGTCCACTAATCAGCTGATTCTCACATGCACTCAAGCCAGACCAGCAACAGAACTGACCCTTTGGCCTGTACGTGCTTGCCAAACATTTCGCCCATGCCTGAAACAGAGATCTATTTGCGGCTGTTGGTGTCGTTGTATCACAAAGGCGCTGTGTAAGCATGGGTGTGTGTCGTAAGACTACAGTTGGATGGTGAATGTATGCAAGCTTTTGTTGGCAGTTGCACAAAGCTCTTAAAAGCGAAGACGTGTCCAGGCAAGTCGGGGCCAAAGTGGAACAAATATGCTGACCAGAGCAAAGATTGTCCTAGAACTCTTTCCTATTCCCACTACATAGAATCTTCAATGTGTTGCATTTCAAAAAATTTGCTAATCAACAAATGGACATGAAGAGACAACGGGCCCCTCCTACAAAGCAGCCCCCATCCCTAAACACAGAGGATCCATATGGTAGGGCGAAAGTAAGGAGCAAAAGGTCCTTCTTACCCTGCAGCAATAAATGCTCCCTTTGAATTTGTAAAGCTTGCTTTAAAGGTCCAGTGTGCAGGATTTAGGGGGACATTTTGGCAGATATAGAATATAATATAATGAATATGATTTTTTTAGTGTGTAATCACCTGAAAATAACAATTGTTGTGTTTATGTTACCTAAAAATGAGCTGTTTATTACTACATAGGGAGCGGGTCCTCGTCCACGGAGTCTGCCATATTGCTCTGTCATTTTTCTACAGTAGCCCGGACTGGACAAACACAACACTGGCTCTAGACAGGGTCATATGTGTTCTCCTATTTTTGCGTCGACCCCTGTAGTTCGTAGCCCCTCTGCAACAAACACTGAAAAACACAGATTTTTCAATGAGAAACTGCTTTATTAAGTATTTTTTACTGGTTTAAATCACCTGGTCCAGGTTGCTCACTAACTCACCTGGTAGATCGGGCACCCCATGTGCAAAGGCTGTGTCCTTGTGACAGCGGCCGCAGGTTTGATTCCAGCCTGAGGCCATTTCCTCCTCTGTCTCCTCCATCACTTTAAATCTGTCCTGACCAATAAAGGTAAAATGCCGAAAAAACAAAATAAAATCCATTTGTTCTGGAGAGGAAGAGACCTCTGCGGATAATTCGGCTTGCAGAAAACATCTCCTAAACAGCTTGATCTTAAGTTATCAGAGACAAAAGTGAGCACACACAGCAGGTGTTGGACTAGTGGCCCGTGTGATTAGCCCACCGCTTGGGAGAAACACTCATTTGTAATGTGAAACTGCATCATTCAGTGTTTTTACCAGTTTTAATCGCCTGCCCCTTTTCTTTTGGAGAGGAAAAGACCTCTGCAGATAATTCAGCTCTCAGTAAATATCTCCTTAATAATGAACTCTGAAGGACTCTTAACCAAGAGTTCATGCTTGTCACATGGGAGAAGTTATAGCTGGTTGCAATCTGCAATCCTCTGCACTAGATGCCACTAAATCCTTTAATATGACATCTTCAAAGTGAATGTAAAGGCTAATCCTTTGGTGTTTCAATAGGATGTTCATTGAGCCCTTAGCCTTTCCAACAAAAAATGCTAATAACAATCATATCACTCAGAGGGGGGCACCCAAACCCTTGAGCCCATGGACCCGTCCCCAGTGGGCCAGTATGGTAATTCATCCACGCAGCCATCCTGAAATGCTTGTCAGCTTTTACGAGGCTGACATTTTTAAAGATCTGCAAATTATTTTCTTCTACTCTTGCATTACAATACAATAACTACTAGCAGTTACAGACATATCTTTTTTAGCTTTAGCTCAGCCATAATTAGCTCAACATAAGTAAGATGGCATTATCCCTTTTAGAAAGGGTCACACACTAACAGCCATCTAATGGGGGCTGAAGAGATAAAGAGATGGCAGCAGCATAGGAGGACATAAATACTGTCGAATAAAAGACTGAGGGATCTGAGGCTTAGTGGGCTTACAGTAAGAGACCATGGGAACTAAATGCCTTAGTGGTCAACCGAGAAGCACCAAGATAAGACTATGGAGGACGTGGCGGAGGATATGACACGTCATGTAGGGCCTACATTATTATTGTGTTGTATTATTCACAGACATACTAAGCTTTCGGCAGTGTTAGTGCAATGAAACTGTTTTTTGTGAATGATAGTAAACTGACAATGTTTTGCTCATAACAGTCTCCTATCAGATCCTCCTGACTCACTGCTGTCACCAACTGGTAGGAAATAAACTTGTTTTAAAAGCAGGATGTCCTCATCCACAGACACAGGCTACATAATACTGATTTTAAATGTTTTTAAAGATGTATATTATAACTGAAGAGTCAGACTGAATTGCCTTTTTCTTTCACTAATCATTTATTTTTATGTATTCTTGCATTGCTAAACAAATTGGAGATGAGGGCAGCAAGTCGTGGATCTGGATGCCTGTACTCGATCTGGTTTTTAAATTAGACTAGTATATGATCTGAAATATTATAAATGAAAAGAGAATAGCAGATTCTGAGGAAGAGACAGTACTCAATGATTCATGAGAGAGCATGCTGTCCTTGACCCAAACGCCAAGAGGAGCTGCAGGCTGAAATAAAAATATCCTTGCAGACATCTGATTCCTCTGAAAGCAGTGAAACAGCAATACTCTTGGATCTATGTAAATTGAATATATCCCATAAATGTACATGTTGCTATCAATGTTTTGTTGAAACATCAATATTAGTATTGACTGCAGTTCAGCTCAGCTATAAATAGGAGAGAAACAGTGATGTGCTCCATATATTATTTTTTAAATGATCATAATTCACACATAATGCTTTAAAATGACAGCATTTATGTGGTCAAACATCTGCATGTATCTGTATGAGTTGCAGTTTTCCAGTAAAATGCAGAGACACACCCGATCCTGCATGTCTAGACTGCATGTGCTCAAACATGACTAAAGCTCTTGTCCAGTGGTGGGCTGTCACATTTACAGCCAGCCGGTAACAGCTGGTAGCTGAAGGAACAGTAACGCTGAGACTAAATGTAAGGTGTCCTGTCTGTAGCCGAACTTCAGTCATGATTTTCTGACTTTAACTGTCCGCATGCCACCCGTTTTAAGGATTTTAATTTTGTCCACTTCATGGTAAGTAATGGGTGTTGACCACTCATTAACGCTGCTCGGATAACCGTTGGGGTTTCTCGTTGAGCAAGTCAAGCAGTTAGCTAATGTTAGCATAACATGCTACTAGCATAGACCGGTGCTAGCTCTGAATAATATGAGTTAGCTTTGTTAGATTTGACAACCGTAAATTTATGTGTAAACCTATTTGAAATGAAAGTCAAAGTATTGAAACACTTACGGTAACGCGAGAGGAGAAAGTTAGATAAAAGCATGTGACAGCTAGCATTGTTAGCATTAGCGTTAAAATTGGGCAACTGTCATGATTTGGGATTTCTGTTCGGATGTTAAATATGTTAAATTGCACTGTTTGGGTGTCACTGGTCTGTCAAACGTCAACACCTGGTATAACTGTCGTATTTTGATAGCTTCAAACATGTTCAAATGTCAACAATATGTGTTAGCGCATCGCTAACTTGGGCACACCTACCTCCACAGGCCAAAGACAATCCGGCGGTTTTCCTGATTTTCGAAGCGCCGGTGGAGACTCCGTTCGCGGCGTAAGTGCCTTCCATCTCCCGGCCTCTGTGAATCTGGAAGAGCAACGCCGCCTTGTGACGAGCATCCAACATGACAGGTACAGACACCACACTATTAAAACAATTTACACCTGTGCTGTGCCTGAAGTCATAATATTACAGCCGTCCAAAAGTTAAATATAGGACACTGCAGAAGAAGTGGACTACTGAGGAAATTAAAACTAGTTATATGAGCTGCCTAAACCAAATCCATTATGACTCACAGCAGATTGTGAAAATGTTGTTGTGAGAGAAGCTGTGCATCCCTAATGTGTGTGTGATGTGTCTGTTTGGTATTGTAATGTGTGAATTCTCAAATAAGTCACTCACCACTCATTTTGCTTGTGTTGGCATCTGCTGATGGCCACATTCCTTGAACCTCAAACCCACTGACTGAATGGCTGTCCCACAGTGCCCCTCTCCGCCTGCCTCTCTCTGTGTCTCCCTGGCTCTCTCACCCAGAGAGAGACTTCGGGTGGATAGTGAGGTCCATTGTGTCAGTGAGATGTTTATTAATGAGAGAGAGGCGCACAGAGAGCAGAGCTGCTATTGAAGGACTAATCGCTAATCTCTTCGTTAATACGGTCAATCTGCCTCTGTACTAACATAAATTACTGAGAAGCCTCAAGACAGGGACTGCGAATTGGTGTTCAGCAGGGACTCTAAGTGAATTTGGGAGTTTGTTTCCGTGTGAAACTCTGCACAGAAGTTGGAGTTGGCTTTTCTGCTCAGGCTTGACTGAGGGAAAGTGTATGTTTGTGTATGCATGTGTCTAATGTTCATTGCAGCCAAACTTGGGAGTTGTAGATGCATGTGAGTGAGTACATTTTTTGCATTCAGCGCATCTATCAAGAGTTGTAAATTTGCGAGTATTGGTAGGCTTACTTTTGAAAAGTTTTTAAAAATATAGTAACCAGAGAATCAGAGATTTTTTGTCGCTACTTGCAGTGTTGTATGTATGTTTTTGGCTGTGATTAGGAGGTTTTCAGTGTCTATGAAAGGAGTAGTGTGTGTCTGAGTGTGTGTGTTTGTGGGCTGTTGTGTGTGTGTTTGCCTGCCATGCCCTTGCCTGCGCCTGATGTCCCGGCCTCTCAGAGGCTGGCACTGGACTGTCGTACCCTTCTGGACCATCGCGTTGGCAAGGGTAAGTGACAACACCACCTCCTCTGTTCTCACTCTGGTTCCTTCTCTGTCTCTAAGTCGCACGAACAGAGAATTATTTCACTAGAAAAGTTGCTTTCCTCCGTATGATTCAAAAGGACACCAATGCTTGGGGTTTGAATTGCTCTGAGCTGCCTCCCATCCCATAAAACGGATGCAGCTTATTTTATAGTTTGTAGAGGGTACTTGAGCACTTGACTAGGCCAGCATCAGTAGGAACACTTGCTGTGATTGGTACTTGGCACAGGTTGCTGTTTAACAGTGTTGACTGATTAAAGGGGAGTTTGATTGATAAAATCTTACACTAGTAATTGCTCCCAGTTGGATATGAGGAATGTTTGTTCCTCCACCAGAAAGAGATGCTTATAGCTCCACAGGGAGTATTACTGATCAGCAACCAGCATTTCTGGCAGTAGACAGCGAGGAAAACAAAGCTTGATTGTAAATGATTATGATCATGGATGTATAAAGAGATCTGGGTAGTGATGGAGGTGGGCCCCCGTTCAACTCAATATTGAGTTTGTCAGTGTACCTTCTCCTCGTGCTGATATCTAATGTTTTTGGCCAGCTGAAGACATTTTGTTAGCATTTCAGCCCTTCGTTGCATATTTTGGAGCAGATAGGGTGGGTGTGGTTTTCATAGTATGACATGTTGTGCTCTGTCTCTATGGAGATAAAAGGGTTTAATTGTGCTGCTCTTCCAGACTGTCGACATGCTATTGTACTAAATAGATGAAATAGTGAAACGAGTCATTTTGTGGGGGTTTTGACGCTCAAAAGAATGTATCTACTGATTCACAGACGTCTCTTTCACAATGTAAGTCTAAGAGAAAAAATCTTTTTTGGCCCAATGGCATCACCTGACGGTTCCAAACATTGTAATTGCTCTGTTGGACTATTATGTAAAATTGGCTTCAAAGCTCAGTGCTGTTACTGGGGGCTTGATAATGATTCAAGCAGAGTATTATTGCACAAGACCCCTGACATTCACAGTGAGTGTAGAGATTAATTTCTTCTGAAGGAGTTAATAAAGTATCATATGTACACCTTACAGCTGCAGTCAAATGCAGTGGATGCTAGTGTCATACAGCATAAGGACGCAGCTCAAAGAGGAACAGCTATGCCTGAATCTTCTATCTTTTTATTAGCTGCTCCTGAGAACAATTTTGCCACCATCTTTAATTCATTGAACCATTCCTGATGTAGCCCACTCTCTTCTAATTGTTCAATCAGTGACAGCTGAGCACTTTTGGTAATTGCAAAATCAAGCTTTTTAATGGATGTTAGTGTTCTCACACCATATAAGCTCATTCTCTGTTGGATTTTCTCCAAAACCTCTTTTAAATGTTGATAGTCGGTCTTAGAAACTCGATCAATGCTATCTATGAACTGATGTTTGGAATAATGGAAAATATGTGCACCGAAAAGTGGAGTGGACATACATTTTGTTTCAAGCGCTTGTTTATGCTTCTATAATGACACTGCAGCAGCATCAGGTTTATGGTTTCACTGCAGTTTTGTGCATTAGAGGCAATTATGTGTAAACATCATATCTGGTTTTATGCGTGTCACGGAAGCATCGATTTGAAAGTTCTGTGCATCCATGTGCAGATGAAAGGCTCTGCCTTGAGTGAGCCAGCTGCTAACTGTATAGTATATATGCACTATGGTTTGGGAAATGAAACCTGGAAAAGAACCAGCAAATAGTGACATCTTCAAAAGGATAATATTTCACTGTTTTGCATAAAAAATGCAAATATTAGTAAACATGGTTATATAATAACACAATCACACAGATATTTTGTTGTTAGGCTACAGCATGGAAGGAATTGTGGTTAAAAAAGTTGCATAAGCATGGAAAACTGAAAGTAAAGCAGAGGCATGAGAAGATTAATGATGGAGAAGAGGGGAAGAGTGTTGCTGGCAGGGGGTGGAGAGAGGGAGAAAAGGAGATTGCGTGGGTGGGAGGTCTTCTCCCGTTCCATCCCTGTGGTGCACATTTCTTCCTTATTCTCTCCCCAACCCTCCCCTTTTCTCTGTTTCTGCCCGTGTAACTGAGAAAAATGATTAAGAGTGAGGTGGGTGTGTTTTGTGTGTGCACTTGCATGTGAAATCCGCACTACCCCCTTCAGAAGGAGCGCTGTTGCGGAAGACAAACGGGAAAATCCAAGGTCATCACGGCACGCTTCTCTCTGACGTTGCCTTTCAGCCCCCTTTTGTGCGCGTGTGTGTGCCTGTGTGTGCGTGTCTGCATGGCAGGGAGAGAGAGAGAGAGTGTCTGTGTGTGTGTGTGTGTGTGTAATTCAGCGCATCGAGCCAGGCTCTGCACCAATCACGGTGCGCATTTTAGCTCCAAGCACACGTGCAGGCATTAATACCAGAGTGAGCGGTGCGTGTGTGTTTGTGTGCGTTTCCAGTGCCTCTTGGCACAGCGGTGTGTCCATATGAGCGACTGAAGCTGCATTAAGAAAACATAAGCATCTGTAGTGAGAGACTCCAACATCACGATCGATGTACGGTAAGAAAAACAATCACTCTTCCATTGTGTATGTGTGTGTGTGAGGTCTAGGCTGTGTAAGCATGTGAGTAATGTGAAGCATCCAGTTTTCCCACATTCTACAAACACGTTTCCTCTTGTGATATACTGCAGCTGTCACTACAGTGTAACGTCTCCTAAAAGCTCATTATGGGATTTTGGACTCTTATGAGGATACTGCTTTATTAAATTACAGTATTAGCTTAGAAGAAGGCATCGCTTTGAAGATGTTTATTTTTGGTAATGGATACTTATTCGGTTTTGACACTTTTTACGCGTTGTTTCCTTCTGTTGTATTTAAGCTGGTAACATTGTGTTCTCTACACTTGTAACATATTCAGCGAACTGTTGCAGTTGTCAGGATCATAGACTGTGAGATGTTGTCAAGTGTACAGTATAGCCGCTAAACTTCCTTGTTATCCTTTAATAGCTTTCAATTTTTTAGGTTGCACATGATAAAGTCACGCTCCATTGTTAGTTAAAAGTTGAAATTTGTGGCACTTTTCTGTAAAACTTTGTGAGAAAATGCTCTTGTGATAGCGTTTACTGTAGCTCTGGTGTTACTGGGACACGCTGATATATGGTTCATTGATTAGCACTAATTAAAAATGTAGTCAGCTTTGCTTTGCAGACTATTGATGGAAAAAGGACTCGGCTAGTGGGCTAATGAATTATCAACACAGACAGACAGTCAGTGCACACTGGAAGAACAAGCTCAGCGAGGCTTCACTGTGCAGCGCACGGTTGAGCTACTGTATGGAAATGGTGCTCTCTGGGTTTGAGTCCCTCATAGCCCAGTTTCGGCGCCTGTTCGACTGTGATTCATAGTGTGTCGGATTGGCCTTGTGTCATGAGGATTTGTTGGCAGCTGGGTCGTACATCAGTATGTTGGTCGCATTATACCAGCCATGTTCGCTTCCACCCACGCTGGATCGAATGTGTGCTTTGAATCACACTTACATGGATTTATGTCTTAGAAAAAAGGGTTATACTTTATACATATGCCTCTGCAAAGTGTGCACGCAGTGTGCATGCGTTTCTGTAGCCTGGAGATACATCTTCAATGGCTCGTCGTGACAGAGAGAAGGGATGTTGTGGTTATGTATGCAACACATTTGAGTAGCTGTCATTCTCTGCATGCCTTAGTGACAAAAATCCACATTTCTCCCTCTTTGTCACGCTTGCTCTAATGCTATCAGCCCCTTCTCCACGATACTCACCTCCTCTTCTCAGCTGCTTTACAGCTCTCCCAAACTCATTGAGCGACAGCTTATGTGCATATTGGTCGGCTGTTGAATCATCCTATCTCATTATCCATTATTTGCCCACTCTCTCCTTGCCTCTTGTCTTCTTCTCTCTGCGTATTAGTAGATTCTGGCGTGTGTTTGCATTTTACCGTGTGAATCTACTGTTTTTGTTTGCTGATGTAAAAATAGCAGGACTTGGTCTGTCTCCCCCCCCCTCCCTCTTATGTAATAACACCCCTGAAGGGCAGCATGCTTTGTAACCATCACCATCAAGTGTCATGTATAATGCACAGGTATATATACAACATGTAGGTGGTTACAGAGTGTTTGCTTCTCTCTGTTTGTATATGTGCTTGTGTCTCTGCTCCGTAAAACCAGTGCTTTGCATGACCCCAGGTGAAGGTGAGGTCGAAGTGTGTATTGACGGTTTTGTCTCTCCCTCTCCTGCAAACACAAGTGCACAAATACACACACACACACACACACACACACACACACACACACACACACACACACAGATCCAAAGTGTGTTTGATATTCTCCTCGCAGGACTATATTTACTCTCGCTTGTCAGCCACGTGACTTTGGGCACAACAGAGCAGCTTCGGGACAGCAGGTGCAGATGCGATCCTGCAAGATGTGCCGGGCTACTTGTCACACACTACCTTCTGTGTGCACGTGTGTGTTTTTGTAATTAGTTTGACTATTATTCCTCTAGATTAATTCCTTTTGTCTCATGCACAAACTGTTTGGTTTGTGGTGTGCTAATTGTCCAGTGCTGATATGAGCGACCCACAGAGCAGCACTTGACCATGATTGTAGAAGTGTGTGTAGGATCCTTTTAATATATTATCATGCACTAACCTGTCCGGAGTTGTGTGTTTTATGTTTGGCTTTATTTTTCTCACTTCAGCATGCAGTTTTTTCTCCCCTCTCTCCATCTCGCTCTCACCCTAATGTGGAAATGTTAAGCTGACATCCTGGGGGAAATGGAGAGTGTAATCTGTTAATGTACCAGCCCATTGTTCCGGGGATAAAAATAGCATTGTGATTGGCTGGCTCCTTGCTGTGCTGATTTGAGGGGTGGAGACCCCCCTCACATGTACACACGATGCTCATATAAATTAATTTTGCAAGGATGCGCAGCGTAGCATCCAATGAGTGAAACAAGGCAGAGACATCACACAGGCCAAAGTTCCCCAAGTCTGGTGCACCAGTCTGCAGAGATGTCCGCCTTCTCTTAATTGTCTTGTTCTGTCTACCAACAACTAGTAATTCATTGTTCCCTGCTCCTCACTGTGCGTGTGTGTGAGCATGGTTGTGTGTGGGTTTTAATGTTGAGCCGCTTGGTGTCCAGCCCCTAAATGTGCTGTCAGCTTGCCATGCAGAGTGGGTGGATGTCGTGAGACCCCCCTGTGTGTGTGTGCTGTTCACCACTGTCATCCAAATTCTTGTCCACCCACCTTGGTGATCTCTTTTAGCTTTTTCCACACTAACCCACCATTATTTATCAACACCAGAAACACTTGACAACTCTATTTTTGTACTCAAACTCAACACAACTCTAAAGCTATACATTATTCTGTTGGAGCGGCACGTATCCAAAAGAAACCTGGTACTGGGGCATGTTTTGAAGTCCTAAGAACACTGAGCCTCATTCACAAGCTGTTCTAAAGAAGAAATTTCTTCTCAAAACCCACTTGCGCAGTCTTTACAGAGATTCTGACAATCACCAATGTTCCTCTATTTTGAATTTTTCTTCTTAGGCAAAAACACTATCTACGCACACTTAATAGCAGTGTTACGCACATTTGAGTGCTGATGTGTTATTGCGTTTTCTTCAGTTCTACAGTTATATATAATATTTTAAATTATTATGGTCTTTTAAAAATTAACACTACAATAACACTCCAATTCACATCAGTCATGTTAATGGGAAACATGCCATTTAGTAATTAGTGACTGATTATCATGCAAGAAAACATCACAGGTTCTGGCAGGCGGGTCATATGGCAGCGTTCTGATTATTAATAATTTACAGAAACATTGCATGAAACAGTCTACCTTCCACCTTCCCTCCTCCTCTCTTCAGCCCCTTTCCCACTGCATGAAAAACCTGCTAACACCCACTAACATCTGGCTTTTTATTGTAATGAAAAAGGTTATCTGTCTAGATTGGAAACACAACACCTGGGTGAACATGCTAATTTTACCCAGGAGATGCAATGAAACACCTTCTCAAAAAAACCCCCCATGATCGCCCAACCAGTGCTCAGATATGAATTCAGATTACCTTCATGCTGCTTTCCACTGTTTACTAACCTGCCCATGACATCAAATGTGACAGACCGGTGCAAAACACAGAAGGGCATGCTCATCTGCAGCAGAGCCATGTGCACGGCTCTAGTCTACTGGCAATGGGAAAGGAGCCTTCAGCCTGTTTTTAGTGGGTTTACCCATGTTTAAAAAACCCTGTGTACACACGCTAATTTTGGTGGAAAAGGGGTATGAGTCTCCTTCTGAAACACACATATGCACACCTTTTAGAGCGCTGCAGTGCTCATCTCTGTCCTCAGTCTTGACAATTGTGCTACTATAATGCATTAACTGTATGGGCTTGGTGGTTTATTAGCACATATTTTCAGCGTCCCATGCAGCATCCACTACACTTCCACAAGTACCTCCATTCCAGATCTATTCCAGGTCTTTTTCAATGTTTGTAGTCCAGTGATCGTCTTTAGACTTTCGTTTGGGCATTAAATTAATTCTCTCAACATTCACTCTTATTCATTTTCTGTGTGCACAAGGGCCTGCAGTCTAAAGCCCTTTTCTGGAGATTGGCAAGGCATTCACCTTTGCTAATCAGGATCAACTGGCTCACGTCTTCAACTCAGATGACAATAGGATTTATTATTATTTATATTTATATAAGAACAGTGTTGCGAACAATCCCGAGGTGTAAGAACACATCATAAATTTGACATAGACTTTTCTCATGACCTTTCTAAAGAACTTAAATTTGAGAAAAAACTTAGGAAGATATCAGTGAATGAGGCCCATTGGGAGCAGAACATGTTGATGTTTAAAAGTATTAATGCTGCATTTTAGTGCTGAAACAATTTATAGACTTGTCAATTGAAATTTTGATAATCTCTTACCTGTCTAAATCATGTATCAAGCAAAAATTATTAAAAAAAGACTGCGTTCAGCTTCTCAGATTAGATTATTTGCTGCTTTTCTCCTTTTCTTATTAATTCAAATGAATGATTTGAGGGTTTGGACTATTGTTGAAACATAACAAGCAATTTAAAGATGTCCTTTTGAGCTCTTACATTTTTTTAAACTTAACAATAAATCAGTTTACATTAATTGGTAGTGGAAATAATCATTAGTTGCAGTCAGTTAGTTGCAGCATTTGCTGTTATAGTGACCAATGTGTGTTACATGCCATTTTGAGCGACCTTAATAAAGCCTCTGAAAATGCAGAAACAACATTTCTTTTGCCTTAAAAACAGTTCAGATGTATAGTCAAACTTTATTTTAACACTGCGTGCAGTTGGCCTACCAGCTGACCTAAAAAATCATGGCAGCAACTTCAAAGTTACACAAAAAAGTACCTATGAATAGAACTTGCTTATAACCAATTGTAATGGAAAATGCAGATGCTTGCAGTGCACCACAGGAGTGGAAATAACATGTAAATTGCTACACCCACTGAGCTGTACTGAGCTGTTAAAATGATTGTGGATTTCTGGCACAGTAGCGCTCCTGTTTTCCCCGCTTTAAGAAG
Organism: Cephalopholis sonnerati; assembly: GCA_019142605.1. Lineage (NCBI taxonomy): Eukaryota > Metazoa > Chordata > Actinopteri > Perciformes > Serranidae > Cephalopholis > Cephalopholis sonnerati. The sequence continues at coordinate 27,418,838 of JAGQAX010000009.1, read as the reverse complement.
AAGCAAACAACAGAACTTTTCCTATGCTTTCTCTGTAGTCCTTCCAAAAATCTCTTGTCTCTACTGCTGACAGAGAGGACACGACAGATTTGTGCTGGACAGAGAAGATGCAATAAGTAGCACTAATCTGTGACTCATTCGGTGCCTCACAATCCACCTCCCCCATCACACTTCCATCTTTTTCCTCTTTAGCTGCCTGTGTCTCTGTCACTCTTTGTCCTCCACCCTTTCCTCTCTACTCTTGGGACCCGCTGCATTTTCATTAATTCATTGGCGACTCCTACACTCAGGCCCCGGGCCAATACAGCAAGGATGAGAGAAGGTGGTAGAGGGAGGTTGGGTGGATGCAGGAGGAAGGGACAGAAGGAGGGTGGACGGGAGGGAAGGAGGGACGCACAGGCCTCATTAGTGTTTGAAGTGATGGAGGAGAGAGGAGCAGCACTATGAATAGACATGCTGCTTTCAGAGATAAGCCTGAGCACCAGCAGAGCTCCTGCTGCGGAGTTCAGCTGAACTTTTAGAGTGCAGAGGCCTTGAAACAGAGGGGCTTTTAAGTGGTTAAGACGCTAAGGATGCCTTTTACTCTATTGAAATGCTTTTCAAGGACATCCTGCCTGTGCTGACTGCCCTCCTCCCAGGTGTAGGTCACTGATAACATAGCAGAAGGCTAGTGAATGCAGGACTGTAGCCCAGAAGAGGGAGCATTATTGGGCCGGCTGTGGCTCAGAAGGTAGTTTTGGCCTAATCACAGGGCTGGTGGCTCTGTCCTCTGCTCCCTCTGTCCACATGTGAAGTGTTTTTGGGCAAGACACTGAGCCCCAAATTGCCCCCAGTAGTCAGGCCAGAATGCTGCTATCAGTGTAGCCTTTTACACAAAGATCGCACTATAGGGCTGCTGCAAAGTCCCTTTATGCTGCCTCTGCAGCCCATGATCTCGTCCTGCCGGCTGTCCCTATTATACAGACATTGTTTCAGCACTGTTACTACTTCCAATGCTGTCTCACAGGCGAGGCAAACCTGTCCCCCAATTCTGGGATTGTACCTTTTATACAGAACAGCGAGGCGGCATAACAGCGTGAAATTCCCGCCTTGAAGAAATAGTAGCCCTTTTTACTCAGATCACTCTATAGGGCTGCTACAAAGTCCCTCCTTTATGCCACCTTTGCATTTTTACTCGGCACCAAACAACGGCAGCATCATACCGCCCCAGTGTGATTTTAGATAGCATGCCAGCATTGCTGAATCAAAAGAGGCGTGACAGGCACGACATGTAACACTAGTGTCAGCCTCTAGCCTTATCTGTGACTTATAGCATATGCATTGGTAGCACTTCATAAACAATAGCAATGGCATAACATGGCAATTACAAACATTAACCATGTCTGTTATATGGCGGCCGATCTTGTTCTCTGCCCGGAGGGTAAGGAGCTCCTGGACCCCATTTAGGGTTGCACACATATTCATTTATTTGTAGTGGTCTCGCCATAATTAAAACCTTTCCCGCCACTAATAGGGTTTGAAATTTAGAACGTTTTAGAACGTCACGGGCATTGAATGTGAAAGTGAACTGTTTATTCTGCTAGGTCTAAAAGTTCACTTTCAACACTCAACTCCCGAGACCTACGCTGCATATTTACTCCCGCTAGCGAGCTTTACTGCTAACGTCCCCTTGGCTCCAATTGCCAGCACCTGTCTGCTCTAAGCATAGCCACTATCACAGTCTCCCTGTCACTCAACCACACACGCACACAACGCACAAGGCACTGTTCATATCACAAGACGATAGCCTGCCCAAACTTCTTGTATTTGGTCCAAAAGTCCATACCATTTTAAAAAAAAAAAAAAAAAAAAAGATTTCACACCAGACACACTGTACCATGATTCAGTTTAATTCGGATGGAGACCATCTCTTTTCATTGGACCAAGGTTCAGCTGTTTGGTCCGGACTGTGGTCTGGTCTCGACCCAAACGAGGAAGGAGGAAGGTGTGAAAGGGCCTTTAGTTGCAGCTCTTTTCAATTTTCTTGCGTGGCGTCTTTGTGCTGCAAGCGTGTGGAAATATAATATGTGGTTGTGATTGTTCTTCATCCCTTTGTAGTTTGATTTTTCCTGTGTATGGTGTTTGTATATCATGTTGAAATGAACTGTATTGCACAGAAAACTTGGTTGTTATGTGTCTTGCAAAGTGGTGTTGTAGCAGGGCTCAGCTCATCCATTTGCACTGGTGAGTCAGGCACGTGGCAGCTTATTGCCTCCATCATCTGTGTGAAATGAGCACAGTTGGTCCATTTTATATTGAGAAAATGAATTTTGTGATTTTGAGGACGTGGTGCAGCACCAGTTGACAGCTGGTTTGGGCAATTCAAATCTCTGTAGGAGGCTCGGTGTCTCATAGTGTAAACAGTGTTGATCACAAGGCTTGTCGCTGGCTGATATGGTTGGTTGAAGAGTTCTTATAAATATCTGGTGGTGCACTGAAAAGATGAAATGTGTGGTCTTGGAGGGATTAGACTACTGTATGTTGGATAAAACACACCGTGTTGGACAGCTAGCAATTTTGTCAGTGTCTGGTCAGTATGCAGGGTTTCAGTGCCACATCAGCAAAACAGGCTTAAATCTGTGTAACAGCAAAGTAAAATGATAAATCATGGAACATTTTGCTTTGGGACAATAGAAGGAAGGAAACTGATGTAAGTAGGAAGAGAGACAGGAAGAAAGGAAGAAAAGCTGTTTCTTTGCAGATTGTTAAGCTTTTGTCTAACATACACTCTCGTCTCTCTTTTGAAGTGTCAGGCTATCACACCATTCATTTAACTTGACTGCGCTGCTGACAGCATAATGACCTACTTTGTGACATTAGCTTTTATGACTCCTAAACACGTATATAGATGCTTGTTTGGTGTAAGCAGAAAGATAATAGTTGTTATGCCGAGCTGTGTGAAGGGTTAAATGATGCATTTGGGGGTTTTAGAGGTTATCTCTTTTTTTCTGTTTTCTTCGTTCTCCCAGGGTCCCCTTATGACTCACCACTGCTGAATTCCTTCAGCCAATCACAATCCAGCTCTCTCTTTGCTGCCCTATCTTGCCTTTCTCCTAAATGCAAAGTCAGAATAATCACTCTTCAGTGTGTTGCACTTTTCTCTTCAAGGCTGTCTTGATTGCATTGAGAGAAGGAAAGACTGTGTGTGTATGTGTGTGCGTGTGTGTGTGTGTGTGTTATTATCTGAGCCGCTTTGTTGAGACTGCAATTGTCTTGTGACCACATTCTCTCCATATCTGGCTTTCCTCGAACTTCTTTGCACACAATTACCTTCACTTAGCCAAGCTTCTGTTTCCGAGAAGCTCCACAGACATGAACATATCCTTGTGTTTTTAATCCTGGACTCAATTTTTGAATGATGGCATTATGCCAGTACTGACACCGGTGACTTTAATTCGATATTTGGCAACTTTGTTATTCTTTCAGGGTATTTGACTGTGCAGTTTTGTAGATGCCTGCTGTATTTCTTGCCCAGATACAATGAAAGCTATTGATGGAGGTCTGTCAGTCTGTATTGTATTTCTGTACTCAGCAGCTCCCCAGGAAGTTTCCTACCTCTCTGTACTTCAGCCAATCATTTTTACCCTTCACAGCAGGCTCAACAACCCAGCACTTAATGAAATGAATGATGTATATATTTATATTCAAGTGTGCCACTTAAGAGCCGAACAATAATACTGAATAGACCATTGTTAATACTTGCTTGTTAGCTTTCTCATTATTATTTTATTAGCTCCAGCTGTGTTTTCCATGCTGACAAGTTAATTTGACTGTTGTTACAGCTACACTTGTTAAATGATTTTCTTTATTTTGTCTTTAATCTTTCTGTTTTATGACTTGTTTTTCATCACTTAATTTTGCACCACCACCTCTGTGGTGATACAGTATGTTACTGTGAAGTCAATATTAGTTGCTGCCTTAGATCTAAGCTAATGTATATCACTGATCAGTATGAATTAGGGCTGTACCTCACTCAGAATTATGTCAGTCGAATCAGATTTGGCTGTTCAACTGGACTATTCATTCCCTTTTTTCCATACTGAGTTTGAGAGTTTTAATGGGGTTCAGTGAGACATTCAGGGTGACACCAAAGTGCATGTGTTATAGTAAAGAAACCAAGTTAGCCCTCTGAGCTAATATGGGCTAAGTACACAAATGATGGAAATGTATAATGTTGCCGACACAAGATATCAAACAAAAGCCAGAGACTGTGTCGTATTAAGTTGCTGTGAGCTGTAATTTCACCACTTCTAAGCAGAGGGCAGAAGATAACATGATCTAGGAGCCTGACCTGGCAAAGCCTTTCTTTCTCCAGACATCTGCCGTCTCACTAAGGGTGCTTTCAGACCTAGAGTTGTCTTGCTTTGGTCTGAATCAGGCACAAATTTTGTTACAAAGTTGTATAATTGCCTAGAGTTGGTTCGTGTTCTCACGGCAGCATTTACAAACAGACCAGATCAAATGCCTTGTGTGAGAAAGCTGCTCTTGATTGGTCAGAAATTCCATGTGGGAAAAATCCAGGAAGTAAACAAAACGTTGAAGAAGAGTACACTTGCAAGATGAATGTGACACTTTCTAATGTCACAATGGAGGGACAACTACGCAGGTTGATTTTAGCGCTGCTCATCGTGGACTATATTGCTGTCATTGTTCATTTGAGTGAAAGCATACAGTTTGAAAACGAGGCGCGGCTCCAACTAGAAAACAATGTTTTGATGCATTGAATGTGCTGAATGTGCATATTAAGGCAGTACAGGAGGAGGCGCACATTAATAATCCTCCAGGACTGTAACATGCTCATGTTTAACCCAAACAATGTGTCATGTGACTGCAGTTGGTTGAGATCCAGGTCGGAACACGTTCCCACCACAAACGAATCGCATCAGAGTTTGTTTGTAACCGGACCGAGACCTCCTCTTCAAGAAGGTCTCGGTCCTGTTATTTTGGTGTGCAATGCGATTGCTGTGTTCACACCTGCCCAAACGAACTGCACTTAGGGGGGAAATGAACTTGAGTTTGATTGAACTGAATCAAACAGGACAGGTCTGAAAGTCACCCTCAGACTCACCCTGGGTCTGGGTCCGCAGCTGCCTGTACCTGAGAGCAGCTTGAAAGCGAGAAGTGCTCACCCTACAGCTAAATCTGGGGATTGAAACGTCCCCAGAAGTACACTGAACATAGACTGCCAAAAAAAACCCAACAAAAGAAAGACTGCTCAACTTGAACAAATCTCAGTTGACTCTGGGGACTTTGACTCATAATTTGAATCTTTGACTTTAGGTGGCAGCCCCAGTGTCATTAACCGCCCACACCTACAGTTTGCAGCGTCTCTAACCTTGTCTCTGGAACAAGCGGCTGATTAGAGACGTACCTTATTACTTTGGCACTGTGTCCTTTCATGCACACAGACTTGCAGTGACACAGACAAATGGTGCTACAACAGAGAGGAGACGAGAAGAGAAAATGTGTTTACTTATTCTTCCATCCCTTTGTTTGTATTGCGTTTCTGCCAGTCATACTGCACAAGTCTAACTGACCATCTCTCTCTTTCTCTTTCCTCCTCCCCGTCTCTTGTCTTCCTCAGGGGTTTGTGGTTGTTGCGGGGCGCTCAGGCCTCGGTACAAGAGACTGGTAGACAACATCTTCCCAGAAGACCCAGAGGTAAGAGGCTCAAGTGAATTTGTGTTTCTTTGGTAATGCCTTTCCGAACGCAAATGTTTTTTCTCTGAAGCTGGTAACTATTCCCCTGAAATTATATGGATCTTGCTAATGCATTTGGTCAGTTATTGGTAAGGCATCTAAAGGTGCACTGTCTTTGTAAAGATTAGTTTATCTTACAAGGTATTTAAGTTTAATTAAACAAGAAGAGTGCACAACAGAACAAATATTTAAAATATGTGAGAAGAAAATGTAATAAATAATGCGCTATACCGGATTTAATTGGAGGCTTTCTGTCTGTAGTCGCTGGCACCTAAACATAAACACAGTGTGAGGATATTGTCTAAGATTTAAAGGAAAAGTGAGACAGAGGTGATAAGAAAACACCGCACAGCCTCCGTACCTAACTATCCTCTTCAAAGGTGTTGTTACCAACCCACAGACCTCGCCTTTGCTGCTGTTTGAAATCTGATACAGATGAGTCATAAAGAGAATTAATTTGGGTGGAGAAGACGGAGTTGTTTTGTTGCAGAGGAAACTTTTCAAAAGAGCCTCTTTGCTACTGCAGTAACCCACTTTTACCGTTCTGATCTGCGGCCAATACTGACGCACAGGACATGATAGTACAAGCAAAACTCAATACCCTTTTTTGTGCGTGTATGTGTGCGCACCTGCTCATTGTGCTCCAAAAAATGGTTTCTAAGTTTGGCTCTAAGCTGCCGTGGCTGAGACTGTAAGTACCGGTATCCCGGCAGCTTGGGAATAATGAAGCCGTCTGATAACATTTACTCAAAATTGTGTCACACCGTGCGAACGTGTGGGTGTGTTTGTACAGTATTTCTCCCAGATAATTGGTGGTAAGGTCGGTGCTTAAATATAGGTTGTATTTCTTGCACGGTCTCCTGCACACACAGAATGTCCCCACAGTAGTGTCCATGACTAGTTTAAATTTGATCGGATATTATTGTAGTTTATCACTGGAAAGAGACAATAATTTAATCTGATAACACGCTACAGAAACCTGCACTGTTTGTCTGCAGAGCTACAAAATGAATGACTCTAATGAACAAAAACTCCAAATCAGTTTTTCAACTTGAGAGCTTTGTTTTAAAGCCAGCTGCAGTATTCTGGCAGTGTGACCGGTTATGGATCCCAGCCACAGGATGTTTTGGAGGAGCAAAAAGAAGCAGAGCTATTGCACTGTGCTGACCTCTAATATAACCCTCTAATGAGAGGATTAGACCCTTTTTCACAGCATACATTTTGACTTGAAAAGCACAGGTGTAACTAATAACATTAAAGGTCCAGTGTGTAGGATTTTGGTGGGGCATATATTGGCAGAAATGGAATATAATAAGTGGGTTTTCTTTAGTGTATAATCACCTGAAAATAAGAATTGTTGTGTTTTCGTTACCTGTAGAATAAGCCATTTATATCTACATAGGAGAATGTTGCACTGCCAGCCTCCTTAGTTAGCAGCCCCTCCTCAGCGAACAGCTTTTGAAAAACAAAGTGCTTCTTTCACTGTTGTTACAGGTTTAAATCACCAGGTCTGTTTCTTTTAGAGATAAAGAGACCTCTGTGGATAATATGGCTCCCTTTAAAAACCTCCTGAACAATCAACACTGAAGGAATTCTAACCAAGTTTCAGCTGGTTGCAATCTGCAGTCCTCACTGCTAGATGCCACTAAATCCCCATAAATCCTACACACACTGCTCCTTTAATGAGGTCCCTATTTCACATAGCTGTGGCAGGAAGTAACGCCAATTAGCGGCATGCACCATAGGAAGGTCCTGGAACTGTCTGATCTTAAATTATGTTGTTAATTACACCTGTGTGTTTCCTGCTGTAACTTGTGAAGCAGTTTCCCACACATACATTTATTTGTGGCGGCCCGCCATGATTAAAAACATCTACCACCACAATTAGATTTTCTAATTTTGGAGGTGGACCGTTTATTGGTTGTGCTGTTATAATATGTATACCGTTAGGTGATTCTTTGCTCCACACTAAGTGAGGACAGGGCGCACTCTGGCACAGATGATGCAGCAGAACACCAGGCACAATGAAATGAAACTCAGTAGCTAATCGTGCTGGGTCTAAAAGTTTTCTGCCACTCACAAACATCTGCTCCTCGTAGCCATCTATCTGATCAGCTCTGTTTAGATCGACTGTTCACTTATCCACCCTGCAACTTAAAACTCCACAAACTGCTGCTGGGGGAAGAAAGCAGAGTTCCACCTGTGTTGCATTCACAGACCTGCAAAAACCTCTGAAAACCTCCACCCCTGTCGACTACCACCACACATGAATTCTAATTCTGTGGGAAACACCGTGCCCTATGTTATAGTAAAAAAAGCACAGGTGAAAATGATTTCCAATAAATTCTGTTCAGCTGTTTCAGTTTCAGAGTCCTGGCGTTGTGCCTGCCGGCTCATTGTCACACTGTCATGGTGACTTACAGGAACACTTTGAACAGATCACAGCCATTAGGAATGTTATTGCTAACATATTCCTGAGTGTGACTGATCGTGACTGTTTGTTTCCAGCGTTTCAAAAGTGGGGAAAAAGCAGGGATTTTTTTATGGGCTTTTTTGTAAATGATGAATAATACATCCTTCCATACATCCCAGTTAGTATTTTTAGAGTCACTTTACCTCGCAGAGCTATGTACAGGATACTTGGTGTGTATAACCAGTCCTTGTGTGTCCATCATATCACGCACCTATCAAACCGCTTTACAGAGAATTTACACTCGACTTTTTGTTCTTTTTGAGGGTGATATTTCATTGACTTCATGTTTTGGCTCTTGCCTGAATGTAAACGGGCTCTCAGTGGACTACAGATGTTTTTAGCTCTCTCCTCCCCCTGACCAGACTGAAGAGCAGTGAAGTAGGTCGAGGGGGGAAGTAGGAGGTGAAACTAAGTGAACTAGTTATACTCTTACAATTTGGGTTATGAGGAGAAGTACACACTTAAGCACACACAATATTGCATCAGCTCAGAAATGTTTATGGAATAGAAATGATTTTTTCTCAGTGCAAAGCAAACACAGCCCTTTTTGTCTTAACCAGCTGCCTCTTTGTTGAGTGGACAAACCAGCCTAATGCACATCTCCTCTGACCTGAGAGTGATTGAATTTTCATTGTGCGTGAACCACTCCATTAGGATTCTAAACCATGTAAATGAGATCCTAAAATTGTTTATCCACTTTCTTTCTATCTCCCTCTGTCTCCCAGGATGGGCTGGTGAAAGCCAACATGGAGAAGCTGACATTCTACGCCCTGTCAGCTCCAGAAAAGCTCGACCGTATCGGAGCCTACCTGTCTGAGAGATTGTCAAGGGATGTGGCCCGACACAGATACGGGTGAGCATCGCCAGTCAATCGCCATTCAGAACAGTCTCTCAAGAACATTTCAGCTGTCTCTGCCTTGACAAATGCTGTTTGCACATTTTGTGTTTTATTTGTTCCCTGCCATGCAATAACGTAACTGATCTTAATCAGGGTTGGGGAAAAAACAAACTCAGTAGGCGATCATGATAAAATTTATGTCGATAATGATATGCTTTGGACTTTTTTTACTTGATATGGATAGATCTAACAGCCTCTTACACAGCAGAAATAAAGACGTCAACAGCCAGTCAGTTTGCTGCCTCTCTTCTCTGCATCTGCTCTGTGTCCATGCCTGATGCAGTATGGCGGGCTACACACATTGTGGACAGCAGAGAAACTTAAGAGCAGAGCCCACAGTGGAGGGAATGAAGGATATATTTTACTGGATTTACTGACAGCAATGCTCATTATTCATAAGAGCAACAAAAGAAAGACAATATGATCAGCTCATCAAACACCTGTTGATCAAACAGAACACAACCTTGCAGAAATGTGACATCCTCATTCACTCAACTCGGCCTCCTCTTAATCCACACCTGGTTTATCTTACACAGCCACAGAGCTTAATGATGCTAGAGTGCTAAAAGTGAGCTCACATTATTTTCCAAAGCTGAGGAAATTGTTGACAAAAAAAGCAACACGACTTCAGTCACGTAGAATTGGTTCGGACATCTCAAAAGTGACAAAGATCAGATTAAATTCGCCAGCCAAGACGGGAAACACAGCAAAACGTACCATCCCAGCGACCACACCATTATTTTAATATGTTATAAAGCAGGCTAACCATTGTTTTGTGAAGGCAGATAACAGTTAAATGTTTGTTATTCTATTTCATATGTTAATAATTATAATCTCAAGTTTACCTAATGAACCCTTTGGCTTCTTCAGGCTTCAGTCATTATCAGGATACTCTTCATACTGGCAGCATTATCAAATTATATAGCGTGATCAGATTTTTCAACGTATCTCCCAGCCCTTATTAAAGCTAATACATTAAATCCTGGTAAGAATTTAAGGTTGCCTGGCTATGAGGTAATAGGAAAAGTGGTGCGCAGAATAGCCTTTCATCATAGAGATTTACACTGACAGTCCATCAGAGAGCTTAAGATGCTTTAAAGATCTCCATTTACAGGCCTGTCTAAAAGGATACATCTCACATGCAAACTGGGTGAGGAACTGCAGAATTGTGGCATTGCATTTAAACCAAATATGTGTTCTTCACTCTTTTCTGTTTGTGTCATACAAAATTAATTATTGTGCACTGAACACAAAGGAGCCAAGTAGAGGGGGAGGCAAGTTTTTTTTTATTTAATAAAAACAACTTGGCTGGTGGAAGGTCATCCACAGTAAAGTTTCTGTACACTGTGTGCTTACTTTATATGTCGCAGAAGTTGTTGTCTTTTATGACTCATGACTAGGATGCACTGTGACTATTCTCGCCAATGCAAACAGCCTGTGCAGATTACATTTGCACTTGGCAGAGTCCGGCTGAAATCTGTTAAGTATGTGAGTCCCCAGAGTTCGTCTGGCGGAGCTTATCACATTTTTATTTCTGTTGCTTTGTGCAGTTAGACTTTTGGGAAAAAAATCACACATTTAATGATCCATGTACGATATCCAGACACAGGTTTTATTACCTACAGGGTTAATGGTGTCATCCAGATGTTACTGTGTCTCTCTCCCCTCCTCCTCAGGTATGTGTGCATAGCCATGGAAGCCCTGGACCAGCTGCTGATGGCCTGCCACTGTCAGAGCATCAACTTGTTTGTGGAGAGTTTTCTCAAGATGGTGCGGAAGCTGCTGGAGTCAGACAAACCGAGTCTGCAGATCCTGGGAACCAACTCCGTGAGTTTTCATTATTATATTACTTTGAAGAGTCAGACAGATGTTTGACAATTTTGCTGTTATAATAACAATAATAATAATTTTATTTATACGTGCCTTTCACAACACTCAAGGTCACCTCACAGGCAAAGATAGAGAAAATAACATCAGATTAAAAAAGTCAACGAGATAAGGAATAAAGTTTTGAATGAAGTTATGCAACAAATAAACAAAGAAAACCCTGAGCATTAATATAACTGCAATAGCTGCTTTGTTCCTCCTTTATGATGAGCATTTTGCACTTAGCCGCAGGGATCCCACAGCCATGAAATTTCAAAACTCTTGAAATTGTTTAAAAAAAAAAGATTTGAATATACATGTTTGGGCTATTGTTTAGTATATGCTCATAAATATCCCAAAACATGTCTAATGTTTCGCAGAAAATGTTCCTTGTATTACTAATTTAAAGTCTAAAGTCTTATGTGATACACAGTGACCAGCCCGGCATCACGTAATCGCCCATGCTGTGCCTCCTTTTGGGAGAAAGAAACACGCTGTCACATCAATAGAGAAAAAGGAAAATGCTGAAAAGCTGTTGTGTAGTATGTTAACCGAGGCTTTCGCACTGAGATTTTAGGCACATAAAACTTGAAATGACTGTTCATTGTCAGTGTGGTAAATCTCTAAATAATGCTGGTGACAGTTACCACTGATGGATAACTAACATTAGCTTGAGTGGGAGGCTGCAGCAGTACAGTCATACAGTATGGCAGCATCAGACTGTCATCTCCAAGTAAATCTCAGCCTGTAGATCAATCAGATATACCTGTTTAATTGAATCACCAGGTATGATCTGACATTTCTACATGTATAGATGACTGGATAAGAAATGTCCGGCCACTGAGTTGGATCATTGATACACTAGGATGGGGGTAGCCTGAGGGGGACATGATGGTTTTCAGTCTTCATTTATTAAGGTAACGTGAATGCTCAGATTCAGGCAAGGTCACAAAATAATTACTAGACATGTCGATAAAACGAACATTTGTTTAACAAAAAATAAATGCATAGAAACTTTGAACAAAATTATGATCCAAACATATGCCAAATTGCACTGATATCTATTTCACCTTCAGTTTTCTATCCCCCCAAAAAAAGCACGGTCATGACGTTTTGTGACGTAACCGTATATGCCGGTCTGGTCTATTGGCAATGGACATATGCAACTAGTTCCTGGCAGGAATGTCTAACAAGTGAGCAATGTTGGCAAGCGCTAGCAGTTTGATTATCCGCAAATGTCTAGGAGGTACATGTGTAATAATGTATGGCTGTATCACTATATAAGCTTACCCATTTTAAACAACTTAAAGTTAGTCATGGAAATTGCGTAAAGTATTATGGAAAATTGGATTATATTGCCTTGTGGAAGAATAACAATATTTTTTTTAATTGTAGATAAAATGTATTAGAAGGTTTTTCTTATGTATAACTGAACAACAAATGAAAACTGCAGTAAAAGTTGTGGTAAACTGTAAGGACATTAAGTGATTTATTTAACTTAAGTTCTAAAAGTTAGTTGTTGTGTTCAGGGGGGAGTAAATGCACTATTTAACTTTGTTAACTTGATGTTTGCATGAATAAATTCAGGTAGTTTTTCACATGATTTATAGTTTCAATTTACTGCAGAAGCCAAACACGGACAGTTTTGTGCTGTAAGGATAATTTAATAAGTAAAAAAAAAAAAGCCTCACCATAAATTCTCTTTTACAAGAACCATAAAAAACCTAAGACAGCTTGTTTCACTGATACAAATTTAGACAAATGCCCCCATCCTCAGACTGTTGGTCACTAATGTGTCTAATGTGCCTCAGTTCCTAAGCTTTTCTGTCCATCATATTCTGCCCATTTCAGTGGATTTAGGGGAATTATCTAATCAAAAGTTGACAGGGTGCATTTACTTTCCTGATGTGATGGCACAAAGTACAAGATGTTAACCTTGAGGGGAACACTGCGTCAGTATATGAGGAAGATCAGGGCTCAATAAGAGAGTGGTGGGCAGAGAGGGGTGGGAGTGATGAGTATCTTCTGATGTGGGAAGCCGCTATCAGTGCTGTCAGCCAGGTCAGCAGAGGACACATAAAGGAAATCAGATTAGCTGCAGACCACACTGGCAAAGCTCCGCAGTCATCTACACAGATTGACGAGACACGCCAGCCTCTCACTCATACTGCTCATGCAATCAATCTCCCTTGCACACAGTCATGGGTGTATGTTTGGGACAAATGCAAGGCCATACGCTGACCCATTCATACACACACACTCACACACGTCAGTGCTGTGTAATTAATTGTGCATCACAGTGCTGTTTACCACAATCAATAGAGGAATTTTGCAGCATGTGCTGATTTAAAGCTTTGCATCCAGTGCCTGTTGTTGAACATTGTGTAGATATTGATTAGGATTAGATTTGCTGTAATTGTTCGGTCCATACATGCACAACACTGACCCTCCTCACAAAACTATACGTATACACAGTGCAAACAAATGCTGGAGCTGTAGAGGGACTGGGTATTGTATAAAAAATTATGATACCAGTACCCTTGAAGTGATACTGATTCAAATAGAGTACTTCATTTGATATCCGTAATGTAAATGGAGTGGTGTGTAGTATAGCCATACTTGCAGATGTTTTGGTGGCATCTCAGCATGCTTAACTGCCAGCACCATCAATTCCCCTTGCTTGACTTCACTACACTACAGACTGTAAGGGATGTAGCTCCTGCTGGGGAGTGTGAGCTCCACACCGGGGAGAGTTAGTGAGAGTTTGCCCATCTGCAAAGACACAGAGACAGAGCCAACTGTTAGCATCACATAGCTAATGTTACCTGATATTGCTTACGGGTTTAATAATCGTTTTTAAGATGTTTTGGTGTTGAAGTGAGTTTGTAAGGGCCCTTTAGTGGCTCGGTATTGGATGTGGCAGACATTGAACTGACTGTTTGCTCTGGTGACAGCAGCAACAGAAAGTTTACTAATGCGGCAGGGAGCCAGGATGGTCCAGGATCATACCCCTGACGCAAAAACGATCAAATGCAGATGTCGTTTGACTGGAGATGTTTAGATGGTACATGGTACTGGGTAGGGCTGGGCGATATAACGACTATGTATGATATATATCGATATATTTTCAAGCAAGATATAAATTTAGACAACACCGTTTACATCGATATAGGGTCAAGTTGTAATGGATGGCGTATACCAGAGTGCATCTCCCCTCTCTCACATTCTCCGCACAGCTCTGCCCCACTCACTCACTCATAAGTTCTCCAGCAACACTTTTAAGAGCTGTAGTCTGACGTGTACATCCCCAGAAATGTAACTTCACGTCACAGCGGTGCAGACCTCCTGTCTATTTTTGTAAGCTGAAACCATTTCCCTCAGTGGAAGCAAAGCTTTTATTTACTTTAATTTCACAGATAAGAAACAATAAATTGTGAAGACAATAACGCCTCCACAAAATAGAATCTTAAGTCTTGTGTGTGATTTATCCTGGCTTCATATGAGCAGAGGAAATCTCTGCTCATCACTAGGCTGATTTATACAATGTAAAATGCTTGTGCTAATAACGCTAGCATGTTGTATTTGTTTGGAAAAAGTGTTTAGTATAAGACAGTTGTTTTGTCTGTGAACCTTGTGAGCTGTAATGGAGCCAAATTTTGTAATGTTACCTTTGTTAAATGTTGCTGTTGTCCCTGAATTCATGTGAGTAGAGGAAAGGAATGCTAGCCACTAGGCTAATTAATACAATGTAAAATGCCATAGGCTTGTGCTAAAAACGTTAGCCTGTTGTGTTTGTGGGGAAAATGTGTCTGGATAAAGACAAATGTTTTTTTCTGTGAATGCTGCGAGTTATAGTGAAGCTGATTTGTGTTCTTGTGTTTTAAATTATTGCTATTAAGCCATGTTTAAAGCGTGTTTTAGGTGCGTTTTGAATCAAGTAAACTTTACAGCACTTCACAGAAACCCCACCGCAGACTAATGTGTTGGAGGTGTAACTGTTAAGCAGTTTCATATTTTCAAATGGGAATAAAATCCCCGTCTTTGCATCTTATTTTGATCACAGTCTGTTTTGATTAAACTGCTTGTGGCATCTCAAATGTGGCTTTGACTTGCAACTGGAAACAGATGCCCGTTTCGTGGAAAATACCTATATATTGTGTATCACCAGTCAGCCTGTAAACACAGAGATAGGATTTGTCCATATCGCCCAGCCCTAGTTACTGGGTTATTTCGGTGGATACCTTTTAAGGTATCAAGTAACATACCCAGCCCGAAGCTGTTACATCTCTCCCTCTTAGTGTGCAGTGTATGGCTCATCTGAAGCAGACCAGTATCAGAGAGGGGTGAAAGGAGCGGATTAGAGAGTTTATCACCACAGGACTTAAGCCCGGCCAGGTTTTCTCACACTCTGTCTCACTGACCTAAAACCTTGTACTGCAGAGCCCTTTCTAACACAAGCCAACTCTTCAACACATCAGTGCCTGAGTTAGTGTTTCTGTCAGCTTGCTTTATGTGATGTGATAGAAAAGACCTAAGGCAGGGGTAGGTTTCTCCGTGTGTAGCCTTTGGTTGTTTTAGAACCTATCCTCAAAGCCTTCAGTCAGATGGAGAGCCAGTTTCAGCAGACACACGGTTGATGCATCGATACCTGGGAGCTGCCTGTTATTACTGCCGGTAATATTGAGCAGCTTCCGGGCGTCAACTGCTGCAGCAATTTACTGCAGCAGCTGAGCAGTTGCACAGAAGTGGTTATGGGTTCACTTCATTTAATTTGCTCAAGGGTACTTCATTTAATTTAAAGAACCACTCCAAACACTCTTTTTGCACTCAGGAAATAGATTCACCAGAGGCTTCTCTAGATGTTCATTTTCCACATATACTCTTTTTATCACCGTATTTTTGAAAGGGGAGCTAATGTAGTTTAATTACAATCTGCTGCACTGGTAATATGTTGTGTAATTCTTGCTTCAGGTAGCATCCATTCTGACTGGGTTCTAAAGAAATCCAGTCCATAATTTATTAATTGGAGAGTGTTGTGAAGCTAAATGTCAGCATGTTTAAATGGTGACATTTTCTAGCCCAGTGGGAGAGCCCCCCTCAGCCCTGCGCTTTTCACTCTTAATGAGATGTTATGGCGCCGTGGTTTGACTTTAATTTAGGAGATATTCATCGTGGGGATTTAGGCTTATTTCATTAAAGAGTTTTTAATCAAATTGAAATAAACTCTTAGAGCTTTTAAGGGGCAGACTTATTATGGTAAATCAGTTTTAGTTTGACATGACATGAAAATGCATTTAATTTTATTTTCTCCCCTGTCTCTTCTTCACTTCTCAGTTCGTGAAGTTTGCCAACATAGAAGAGGACACACCATCGTACCACCGCAGTTATGACTTCTTTGTGTCTCGCTTCAGTGAGATGTGCCACTCTAGTTACGAGGACCCTGACATCCGCACCAAGTGAGTGGACAGATGCTTGATTGCGCTAGAGGCAGAATGATTAAATAACTGCTGTTTTTAGACTGCTGCAGGAAGTCTTTTTTTGGATTACCGCTGCTGCCCCAGACATTTTTTTATACCTTTGTTAAAAAAAAAGAAATCCTTTATAAGTAATTTGTCCTCTGCTGAAAATAGACAAAGTGACATCTTTGAACAGTTAAATATAGCTTTGCAGAATTAAAGGGTAACAGCCAAACACAGAGGGACGACAAAAATAAGACAAAAATAAGATTTCCTAAATATAATCTTCCATTTATAGATTCAAGGACCAGTCAAACAATGTCTGATATCTGATCTTCTATTTCTGTTCCCGTCAGGATCCGCATGGCAGGTATCAAGGGCCTGCAGGGTGTGGTGAGGAAGACTGTAAATGATGAGCTGCAGGCCAACATCTGGGACCCTCAGCACATGGACAAGATCGTCCCCTCTCTGCTTTTCAACCTGCAGAGTGGAGAGCGCACAGAGAGGTGAGTGGTAACACGAAAAAATGTCAACTGATTGGGTTTTGTATGTTGTTTATCAGACCTGTCGCAGATATTTTATCTTTTTATGTCTTTATTTACAAGTATTTCATGGAAAACCCTCATGTTTTTAATCTACTACAACTCATATCCAGATAATTTAGGCATAACGCTACTTGCCCCATTCCCAGTGATTTTTTTGAGACCACTTCATCATTTGTCTGCATTATTTTTTCCTAACTCATGATTTCCGTGATATGACTGATATGATCATATTTAATGTGACAATGTGGATTATGTAGATTTTACCAACTAAAAGACTGTATTGACCCTTCACTAAGCCGCTCCCTAGAACAGCCACTGTCCAATCTATCGTAAGCAACTGCAACAAGGCACAAGAGGCCTATCAAGCTTTCAGAACATGCACGTGCATATGGAACCTGCAAGTCTGACAGGAGATATCCTCAAAGTTTAGAGAGAGGTTTTGTAGTTTTTGCTTTTTGGAAGCTGAAAACACAGAAGGAGAAATGTCTGATACGGATCAAACTGTGTGGAGACCTTACTCTCCAATATAAGATGCCAACTAACGTTAGCTAGCTTGGCATGTTAGCAAACTAAAACGGTTGAATACTAAGTTGTAATGTTAAAGCTATATACGCTTTAAAGACGTAATATGCAGCTTTTCTGAATTACAGTGTCCGAAAAAGAAAGTAGACCAATGTTATATATTTTGTTGCACTGTGTGTAATTACATTTGCCAAAATGTCTCCAACAGTGTTCAAACTGAGAGTAATCTCTCTCTCACAGTAACTGTTGCCTGTTAGTGGCGTTATATGCCCTTTGCACATGTGTCAGGAATATGGCTGTCTGCCAGAATCTTTCATAAATTGGCTTTTTATCCAGTTGTAAGACACATTTTTATTTCAATTCTTTATTAAATTTAATTTTATATACTTTATTAATCCCGCAAGGGGAAATTCCTATTGTCATTCTGTTGTTGTCACATACATATACAAACAGGCCTGAAATACCCACACACATGCACAAACAGGGCCTTTACATGCATCAGATGGAGAGATGTCAGAATGAGGGGGCTGCCCATTGACAGGCGCCCGGAGCGGTTGGGGGGAGTTCGGTGCCTTGCTCAAGGGCACCTCGGCAATGCCCAGGAGGTGAACTGGCACCTCTCCAGCCACCAGTGCACACTCCATATTTTGGTCTGGCCGGGGACTTGACCCGGTGACTTGCCACAGTGAAGTGTTTTCTAGATCTTGGTTGTTTTTTAACTGTGTGTTTTAATCAGATGAAGAATTTTAGTCACTGGATGTCTGGATCTTAAGCTATCAGAGAAATAAGCTGAGCAAACATTAGCAGCAACTCTGCTCCATGCTAAACAGCATTGGAAAAGCCCCAGTTTTTTAGGAGGAACAGCTTTATACAGTGTTGTCAGCAGTTAAAATTTCCGGGTCCATTTGTTTTGGAAGGAACCTCTGTGGATAATTCGGTTCCCAGTAAAAACTTCCTGAACAAGTAACACTGAAGGAATTCAAACAGGAAGAACCTGACTGCATTGGAGGCATTACTCTGTGTTTGGTTGGAGAAAATCACATATTGTACGTTTAAACAAATGGAAATGCGGGATAATTTTGTTTTGCAAGCAATGGGCAAGAGCATATATTAGATAATGAAAGTTACAGGGAGTTATTACTAAACGTTAGCCTAAAATAACACATTATATTGACTTAATCTGCTGTGCAAGAACATACGTGGGGTACCTGACGCTGAGCTACTTTTGGACTGGTGAGCTTTTCCTCGATTGTAATGTCCTCTCCATTCACTCCTCCAACAAATCATATTGTGAGTGGAGCTCTCAAATGCATACTGTAGTCCTTTCAGTTAACCTCTGACTGATGTTTCAGAACTATTATTCCAGACATTTGCTATTATACCCTTTAGAATATCTCTCACTAAAATATGCTACATTGACATGCCGGGTGAGAAAGCTCGACAGGCTAAACAACAATAACAGGAGGGGTAAGATTAAGGGAAAGGTCGATTGCTTTCAGTAAAAGCTAGAAAAATAAAGTGCTCAAACAAACTGCCCTGACTGCAGTTTAAGGCAGGTAAATATGGCCCTGGTGTTGCCATGTCATCCTCACAACAGTTCAGGCAGTGCCAATATGTGGTGACAAAGTTAATGACCCAAAATAAGTCAGTGTTGACCCGCTGTTCCTCTGTCACAGTCCAGAGCCATTGTGTTTTAGCCGACTGGTGTTGTTTATCTTACACTGGGCCATATTTGTCCTGGCAGTCTGGTCCGCCATCACCCATGTCATTCATCATCATTGTCATCACTGACTGAACCCACTGACAGCTCTGCCACCCTGATGGGCATCTGTTTGCCCACCTGCAGCATCCAAGGACAAAGATACCAAGAGATTGGCAGAAAAATGAAAGGAGAGAGAAGGGTAGAGTTTGAAAAATGAGCAGGAATAGTGCAATGGGTGCTGAAAAAAGCATCACAATTGCACTGAGAGCAAGAGGTTGCCAGTAAGAGAGAGATGTGGTCTGGAGCCTCCCTCTTTTGGCAGTATTCCACATACTGAAATTCACTTTGACGTCAATGCCGAGATCTGAAGGTTAGGGCAGCAAAGGGGGAGGGCAGCGAGAAGAACATTGGAAGATTGGTTGGAGGGTAGATAATGTGAAAGTAGTGTGATGGAAATGTGGAGGTTATTGAAAGAGAGAGAGAGACAGATGGACAAAAAGAGACAGAGAGAGACACACTCCAACAGAGAGTCACATTTCCCTCCCAGCTTCCCTTTGCTGTGCGTGTGTTATGAAGCCTGCCCCTGCTGTGCATTCTCAGTTATTACCAGCCATAAAACCCACAGCAGTCAGTACAGTCTAATTAAACTCACAGATGGTGCATTTTTCTCTACATTAATCCCCATGCACATGTACAAGTTCATTTAAAGATCAACCTTGGGCTCAGCTTTAGCAAAGCCGTCTGACAGTTGAGACTGATTTCTGTGAAGAGTTTATTTCTGCCGATAGTAAAATCATTCTCTGAGCCCTGTTTTGTGTGTTCACTTGTGCTGTGTTATACTTCAAGAACAACTATGAGCATTATTGATTGGTTTTAATGTGGTGTGTAGGTGCCTGCAAAGGCTGTATATTCCCCAAGCAATTTTCCTCTAGGCATTGCCTCAGCAGAAAATTTTAATGGAATTGTTTGAAAAAAGCAGATGTGAGGTCAGATTGCCGTGGCCAAGCAGGCTTTGAGATGATGATGATGATGAGGATTTCTTTTAATCCTATACTTCTGCTTGTGAGTTTCCAAATCATTAGACAAAACTGCAGTGAGATGCTGTTGAATGAAGAGTCCTTTGGGTGTTTTCTGTGCACTGTTTTAATTGGACATGGGTCAGTGAGAGTGGTTTTGTAAGCATTATTAGTTACTGCTGAACAAATGCTAAATCTTTCAGCGACAGCAGCATATGGCTCATCTGAGTTTTCCACATTTGCAGCAACAAAGGAAAATGGCTTCATTTAAAGTCCCCCTCCAGACATGTTTTGAAGTATGTAAAAATTAGGGATGTAACAGAATCTGAATACGCCATTTGGGAAACTATTGGGAAATTATTTGATGCTTTAAAGCCACAACAATTTCATTGCCAATGAAAATTAGGTTAGAAAAATCAAAATTTGCCCACTTTAACAAGACTTTCTGTAAAAACCATGTCCATTTCCTGTTGTCTGTCTGAATATAGATACAGAGACAGATAATGTTGCTGGTTGAACAGATACAGATACAGGTAATGACGTCTGGGTACATCTCTAGTAAAAATACACTGATATGAAAGAGCAGTGTGCATCAAGATGTCTAACGTAAGCGTTAGAGGAAACATCTGAGAGATTCAGCCACACGTTTCAGCTTCAGTCAGACCCAGAATCAGACGAGGAGTCTGTTGTGCACCAAAATCGGCAACTAGCAGACATATCGCAGTAGTAAGTGTAGTTAGCATCTTTTACACTGTGGCTGACACAGTGTTGGTGTTTGTGAGACATACAATAATATCCACGATGATGAGATTTTTGTGGAAGATAGTGAAAGGAAGCTTCAGGATGCAGTTTACGTCCAAAAAACTGCCATGTTTTCTGTCTATTTTTTCACGTGCTAATGCAGAGTATCCTTGTCTATACTGGTAAGTCAGCTCTGCGCTGAAGGTTGCAGGTTTCTTTGCCGGTGTTGTGTCGGAGTTTGTTCCCCCGTCTATGTGCTTCCCTGTTAGACATCATATTAGTGATGTTTCTAATCTAGCTTGCCTAGTTTACTGTTGAATCTCAGATTTTAGGGAAGTGTACAGACATCGCCCCCTTTAGGAGAGGAGCGTGAAAGCTCCTCTCTAGTGATAAACTTTTCACAGATACAAGTCAGTATAGTCAAGGTCAGACATTTTAAGAGACATTAACGTGAGAAAAATGCTTTTAAGGAGTGGAGGCAGGCTGAGGAAATTGCCTGAAATGTCTTGCTTTTGCTGTTTTCCATTCAAATTTTAGTCTGTTTTGGATTGGAATTAAGTTAGAGGAGCTTCTGAGAGGCAGGCAGTCACATTTCCTCCACATCAGCAGCAGGCAAGATGAAAGAGTGAGGCTGTTAATAAATAATGTCATCATTGGTGGACCGCCCGAGGCAAGTCATGACTAAGATGGAGTTATAGTGGAGATTTTAACTATGCATGAGAACAAAGACAGGCCGGACCCGATGTGAGTGCCCACACACACTTGCACACATACACAAACTTCGACACGAACATGTCCCCCCCAGGTCATAACAAATGTGCAATACACAAATGTGTACACACACGACGTCTAACACAGTCTCTTAATTTTCACTGCAGAGGGAAAAGTCACCTCAGGAGGGAAAGCTGCAGTGACACAGCAGCCCAGAGAGTGTTTTGTGTAAGAAATTGAGCCTTTGTGGAAATGTTTGTGCTATTGAATCAAATTGATTTCAAACTCTTGTCTCTGTTCTCCCTCGCCCTCTCTCCCCCCTCCCGACTCGACTTCCCCTCCCTGCTCTTTCCCCTCCTCTCTCCCTCTTTTCTGCTTCTTCACCTGCATCGCTCCCTACCAGCCGCTCCCCCTCTCCGCTGCAGGCGTCGGAGAAGGAGAAGGAAAGCCCGGTGGAGCTGACGGAGCGCTGCTTCAGGGAGCTGCTGGGACGAGCCGCCTATGGCAACATCAAGAACGCCGTCACGCCCGTGCTGATGTAAGACAGCACCACAAACTCTTCTATCCTCTTTTTGTGATTTATTCCTTTGTGTATTTGTTGTTTTTTGACGCATAGACTAAACCTGGAGGAGAGATGCATCTTAAGGCTATGTTGCGGCATTTTTATCTGTGCCCTGATTGGCATGAGGGGTTGCAACAAGGTCAGCGCAAGGTTACATAGTTGTTTTTAAGTAGATGTGAGTGCATGGTTTGCAGATGGGATGTTGTGAATTGTATATTTTTGTTGAGGTCTGTAATATATTTTTAGTTACAGATGTTTATTGGTGAGATGTTGCAGATATCCTGCCTTTTCAAGGCTTCATCAGGCTTTTAAGGTCATCTTCTATGATGTTTTCATTTCACTCTGGATGTCTTTGAGCCTGGTTTACTGTTATTAATGTTTTCTTTATAGTTGTCTGTCTCTCTATCCGTCTTATCTTTCCTCTGTCTCGGCTTTCTGCTGCTCTGTTCTTTCTGAAATCTTGTTTTTATCTGTCGCAGCCGTTCCCTGGGTCTCTCTGAGCCCCAGACATTAACGCTTGTTCTTTTTCGTGTTGACTTTGCTTTTAATTTTTCGTCCTTTGTACATTCACCTGTTCTTTGCCCCTCTTGGCTTCCTTCCCCACATCTCAGCTAATATTTATAATCCCTGCTGCGTAATATTTCACTGAAGCTGTTGGTGATATGAGGACACAGGCTGATCATAAGCTTTAATTTTACACTAAAAGTTAAATTAGTTCAGAGTAATATTGTACATAAAATATGTCAACCACTATTTATACATGCATCATGGGCTTGCAGGTACCCAGCTAAATAATACATCTCATAATAACACAGCCAAATTTTAGTTTGGATTCAAGCTGATCTACATAACAACATGAAAAACCAGCAAAAATACAACATTTTCAAGCCAGTAATTCATTTATTGATTTTTTTTTTGTACTCCAGAAACCAACTGCAAGTCTGTTTACCACCTTCTTGAGCATTTATATACTAAATTTGTATTTGTTTTGAACAACGTCAATCAAATTGTTTTTATTTTTCTCCCAATTTACCCTCAGTTCATTTCACTTGTCGTCATGTGCTGTGTAAGACCAGCCCTCGTGCATCAGAGATAGGGTTGATTCTTAAATGCATCTCAGTTCTCTTTTGAAAGATTATGTTACAAGCATAGCCTGTATAAAATAATTGATCTAGCTACCGAGTCATCGCCCGTTGGTTTTTGTGGGAGCCAGAAGTGACCAAATTTGAATGAGGGGGTGGAGCTGCGGAGGAGCGAGTGGTGGATCTGACTCATAGACTGTAGCAATGCCTAGCAGACAGCCTATCACTCAAAGCGTTCCTGCCCTTAATTATGCGTAACTTTAAGTCTTGAAATGTAAACAGGTGAGGTATATAAAAATCAAGCCCCCTTACAGTTGTCATGATTATTTACATTAGCTACAGATACCAAAACAGTTTTTGTACCAGGCTGTAAACATGTTCATTTTAGCTGTAAAGTTGGATGTTTTAACATGGGTCTCTTTGGGGATTGACTCTTTTCTGGAGCCAGCCTCAAGTGGCCATTTGAGGAACTGCAGGTTTTGGCACTTTATTTTGCTGCCCTGAAATCTGCCACTTGGTCATGATGCAGAAAGCCAAAAATCAGATATTTATAACCCAATTCTCAACATTATGAAGACTGTAACAAGTTTGTGACACCAGGCTGTACGTTCCCAGTGGCTGAACCAATTTGATTTTGAAACGTAACACATGTTAATTTTTGTCATGTTTACGTTCTGCTGCCGTTGTATTTATAGAAGGTAATGGCACTTAAACAGTGAGAAAAAATCTTTATTAAAAAGATCTCAAATTTTGATGCATTCAGAGGCATTGAGAATAATTTTATGATGGCATAGTAGCACTCTAAATCAGAATCGACTCTTGAGGTGTCCCAGAGATTGCCACTACTGTTGTCCATCCATCACTGTCTCTGTTTCCTTCTGTTTCAAGCTGTAGATATTTATCTCACTCTGTGCCTGTCTCTCTGTACATAAGGATTCTACAGATCGACTGCTCAGTAGTAATGATCGTGATGTTATTTGATGGATGTCGTGATCCTGATCGTTATCATTGATTGGGTTTTACGTTTTGTATCTTATATCAACATCTTGACTACATTCAACAGTGAAAGACAGTTTAATGTCTTTGTGTCTCTGTCTTTGTGCACTCACATGTTGTGTCACATAAGTAACTCTCTGTCCTCCATCACAAAAAAACACATATGGAGTCTTAATGTAGGGAACTATAAATATGCTTTCTATCTCTTGCTGCTCTCCATCACTGTGGTCACTGTATTCTCACATCGTCTGTATCCTCCCCATCCCTCTCCTCCTGTTTGTGTTCCCCCAGGCACTTAGATAACCACTCTCTATGGGAGGGGAAGACCTTTGCAGTGCGTTGCTTCAAAATCATCATGTACTCCAT
Source organism: Cephalopholis sonnerati (assembly GCA_019142605.1). Taxonomy (NCBI): domain Eukaryota; kingdom Metazoa; phylum Chordata; class Actinopteri; order Perciformes; family Serranidae; genus Cephalopholis; species Cephalopholis sonnerati. The sequence goes on along the minus strand of JAGQAX010000009.1, from coordinate 27,394,163 downwards.
CCAGGTGAGTGATACAGTGCCTCCATATCCACAACGATCTCTTCCTCACCCCTTTTTTCTCTCGTTGACCTCAAATGGGATCCTGAAACGTTTTGTGTGCTTTACAGAGTGCCATGTTTTTATCATGGTAAGTGTTTTTTTACATGATTTATGGGCACAGAGTAGAAACATGGAAATAAAATGGCTCAGAAAATGAGAGTTGTTTGAAGAGTCCATTTGGGCATCAACCCTTCTCCTCTTAGCTGTGACTCATTTTGGAACTAAATGAAAAATGCAAGTCAGTGATGTGCTTATTCTCCAAAGCTTTTAGTTCACTAACTGGTTGAATGGCTTCCTGTAATTCACCAGTTTTCTAGACTTCTGTCTCTCTCTGTTTTTACTCCATTTTCCTTGTATTTTAACTCTGCCAAGGAGGTTGTGTATTTTGACTCGTTTTGATCGTTTGTCTGTCTGTTTGTCAGCAGAATTATGGAAAAACTACAGACCCTATTTTTCTTTAACTTGGTGGGAAGGTGTAGCACAGGCCAAAGAAGGACCCATTAAACTTTTGAGTGGATCTGAATCAAGAGGCAGATACAGGAATTGTTTTTTCACTTTGCAGTGTAAGGCATTCATAGTCTTGGCCGGGATTGCACAAGGCTCTCACCTCGTACATCACAAGCAAATATAGAAGTGGCTGAGCTGAAATGGTGGCGGCAGCAGTGCAGTGCTAACAACGACAACAGTGCTAACAGAGCCAACACTGTTTTAAGGGGTTAGCTCAAAATCTGGGTGTTATGCTTCCGTGACGACGCCGTCCTGCCATCCTCAGAAGGGATGTTGTTATCAAAGGTGCTAACTGTGCTAGCAGTGTGCACAACGGCAACAGTGCTGACAGAGCTATCAGTGTGATGAGCACCACTGTAGGAGCACTGTCAATGTCTGAAATTAACTTGTAACAATTTTTTCAGTATATTTCATCCAGATTATGAGTTGTTATGTCGAATACAAACTTAAAGTAGAGGTCAGAGCAAAATTTCAAGCAAAACAATTTAAATATATTTACCATGTCATCACCACAGCCTCAGTGTGCGAGTAAGTTTCCTTTGGTTAAGCAGTAATGCAGTGTGTATGTTAAGGGCTTTTATTGTGAAAGGTAAGAACGGGGGAGTGAGGCTGTGAAGTGCTGCTGTTGACAGTGTAGGAGGCAATTAAGAGTGACTACAGAGCCTCTGTGTTATTATTTTATTACCGTCATAAGTATGGGGTCAACTCATAACCCTCGGCTACACATCAGCCTAACGTAGGTCAGCAGCAGACCGGCGGCAAGTGATATTTTAGCAGATCAGCTGATGTCCTGTGTCATAAACAGTGCCACAAAGCTGGGAGTGCTCGAGACGATCAGCTCGCAGCACTGTTGAGACGTGCATAAAAACACATCTGTAGTGTGTGTGTGAGAGAGAGAGACTGTGAAACCCTGACTCTAATGGGAGAGGAGCAGCAAAGCAGTGTGACCCTAAATAACAGCAAAATGTGGTAGAGACTGTTAGCATGTTTTTTATTACATAACTGTTTTGGTACAAACATTTTCCTGCCAGTGTTGCAGGAAGCCCTTGGAGATTTACTCGTCAAATAAAAAAATCTACCCACATCTGGCACTTGGCGGGTGTTAATTTCGGACCCTGCTCTCTCCCATATACGCAGGCGGTGATAAGCTAGCCAGTGGGAACATGAATAATACTTTACTGTTACATTTATGTTCTGTATTGTAGTTTATTGCACCTTCAACATTGTGAGATACGCCATTTGGCGTTGGCAGATGTCTGAGTTCTCTGAGCGCTGTTCTAGCGTCTATGTGGTTTCATTCTTTCATTCCCTCTTCATTCTTCTTCTGTTGTAGTCGCAGCACTCTCACTTGGTAATCCAGCAGCTTCTTGGTCACCTGGATGCGAACAGCAAGAATTCAGCCACAGTGCGAGCTGGGATAGTGGAAGTCTTGCTGGAGGCAGCCGCCATTGCAGCCAGCGGCTCCGTAGGTGAGAAGACTTACACACTACATACACACACTCCAGGCAATGGCCAACTAGCACATACCTCCTGCGCCTATGTGAGAAGAAATAACTCTCCATACCAGCAGGCAGCAGTATCTGTAGCCATCATTCAAAAGTGAAACTGAAAAACATAGGACTGCTGATACACAAATCATTATAATACATACATAAAACTAAGCAGTTTTTGCACACCATTTTCAGAGCACTCTCACCACCTGGTCTTTAGTGGCGTCATTCCACATGACCATGTTAATGTTAAATATTTGTGTTTTGAAACGATCAGACGGGATGAAGAAAAAGGAGAAGAGCCTTCTGTGTGCGCCCTCTTGGCGGTGGTGTTTTGCTTGCTTCCCTCACTTCGTTTTTCTTCTGGTGCACTGATTTGCTGAGATGAACAGCCAGTCAGAGTGATTTCTCTCACTGTTGGGCTCAATTCGCCCAAAAGCCGCTGACACATAGTGCAACAACAAGGGACACACCACAAACACAAGCGCCACAGACACTCACCATCACCCTGACATTGACCTAGTGATGTGTCAGGGCCTTAAGACAACAGCTGATATCATGTATGTTAGGCTGAACTAGTCTTAATTTTATTGTTTGTATGTAGGTCCCACAGTGTTGGAGGTGTTTAACACCCTGCTGCGACAGCTCCGTCTGAGTGTGGACTACGAGCTGACGGGCTCCTACGACGGCAGCACCAACATTGGCACCAAGATCATCAAAGCTCATGAGGAGAGGCAGCTGCAGGAGGCTGTTATCAGGACCATCGGTAGGTCTGTGGGTGGTGTCTCCATGTTGTTGTTTGTTTGTGAGTGTGTCTGTGTGTGTGTGGGAGGCTTTGCAAGACAGGCTGGATCAGTTTGTCTGTGCTGTAGGATTGGATCATTGTTTCTATTTTCAGATTGTCCAGTCGTGGTTAGTCGAGTTTGCCGATAGGTGATCCGATCATCAGGGGGCAGCAGTTGTAGGAGAGGGTTGGGGGAGTGGCGTCAAAGCATGCCAATGAAATGCCAGCACAAACAACTTAGTCTTAGTGTCAAAGGAAAACATGACCTCATGTATTTGGGGGATATTATGGGTTTTATCTTGATGTCAAAGGTGAGCCTGAGGGTATTATTATACATTATTATTATACATCCTGTTTGCAAGCTATTTTTATTACCTTTCATTACCATTATCAGCATTAATAGTAGTAATAGAAGTTGTATTTTTACTGTTTTTGAATCAATAATTTATTCTCTGCTCAGCATTATTTAAATACCTATTGATCTTAAAATTTAATTTGGATTAAAGACTTTGAATAATCACCTTAAGTGGCTCAGCATCTGACGGAGCATTAAAATAATTTTAAGTTTAAGCTTACTGCAGGAAATGCAGTTAAAGTTACGTAAATAAACATTTATTAAACAGTGTGAGCTATTTATTTAAAATGTTTACCAGTTAAAAAAAATCTCTTTAACAACAATGTCTCCTTTGTGTTTGTACTTTGTGTGACAGTATCACAGTGTCATGTTCCGTTTTGCTTTATTATTTTATCACAATCCAAATCATATCCATAACATTAACAACTCTTATGGAGTGGAGAGCAAAGTTTTGGTAAAGAGAATAGAGATGCAGGGTGTCAGATCCGTGGAAAAGAGACAGTAAACTGGTTGTTAGGATTTAAATTTGTCACTCGTGCTGATTAACAGAGCTCAGTGGGCGGACGCTCCACCAGAAACATCTCTTATGCACAGAAGGGCTCTGATTCTAGAGATTATTTTATAACATCTTTGTTCTGACAGTAAGTCTGTTAAAATCGCCTTAATATCGATGTAGGAAAAACCAATCGACCACCCCTTCAAACATCAGTATTGTGTCTGTCTTTATGTGTTTTGTACAAACTAATGTTCATCTGTTTATTCTTTCTCTCCTTTCACTTATATCTATTTATTTCTGTGCTTTAAATCCTCTCGTCATCCATCTAATGCTCTTCTCTCTTTCTGTCTCTGTCAGGGTCATTCGCCAACACTCTACCGACATACCAGAGGTCAGAGGTCATGCTCTTCATCATGGGCAAGATCCCTGTCCCTGGGATTCACCCAACTCTGCCATCCACAGGCTCTGGGTAAGTAACACCCTTTTCCTCACCACCATTAGTGTATATATTTGGGGGGTTTTAAACGTGGGGAAACCTGCTTAAAGTAGGCAATAGATTCCTTTCCCCATTGCCAGTAGATGAGTATGCCTATTTGTTTTTTTATTTTCCTTGATTGTTACATTTAATGTCATGAATGTGGCGGAATATAGGGTTAGTAAACAGTAGAAAGCAGCATGGAGGCCAGTAAAAAAAAAAAAAAAAAAAAGTTACAGTGGGTAATTCTTTTTTTATATCTGATTAAGTGTATCTGTTAAACTCAGTGTCAACTAATTTAGAACGATGTTGAAGCGCTGCTTGAACAGAGATGGACGGTATTGGTGGCTGAGATGACAAAAAGTTGCAGAAGTTACTGCCGCAAAATTGGCAAAACTAAGTTTGCCCACGCGGTTGTCATGTTTCCATCACTGCCAATCGGCTCTGGAGCTGATAAATGCCCATAACTACTGCAGAGTCATTTGTTTAAGGAATGAATGCCAGTTTTAACCTTTCCCACTAAAGAAAAAAGTAAGATGATAGTAGGTTGTTATAATTTTTTGTCAAGTGGGAGCAAAGCTTTTCTAACAAATCTCACATTCCTTTTGTGCACTATATGCCCAGAACATTCATACATGCCCAAAACTGCATGCTGTATGTGTTTATGTAATTCTCTTTATTACCATATCCCAGCCTTCAGTTAACCGTACTTTGTAAACAATTCTGTGTGGACCTAAATGTTGTTGAATTAAAGGGTTTTAATTTGTATCCTAATATGTATTTATCTCCAGGCCTGAGGGCACCAGGATGATTCAGGTTATGTTACTAAAGTCCTTGGTCCAGGTAAGTTTTCAGCCTTGCAGTATTATTAATTCATAATGTTTAAAAAATGTGCTTCTTTACGTGGCTTTAAAGCAGGAGATGCCTCACCGTGTTACTGGTGCTCTTTTAAATCATATTAAGAAGTAGTTTATATAATAGTGCTTCAAGCTGTGTTTATCACAGAGCTGTAACCGTGGACAAGAACTAAATTAAATCCAATCAGTCAGGGAGACACTTCACTTCTCAATAGCTGTAGTCTATCAAACTTTATCTCAGCATACTGCTCTTGAGAAAATAATTTTCCACAAACCATGTGTGTTTTGGCAGCGCTCTTAAGGTCTCAGAATTCTTTTACCGCCATCATTCATTTCTCTGTTCGGCTTCACATTTATCTTCCCATGAGGAGTGTTCGCTCAGCAAGGCCTCTTTCTCGGTGGTCTTTTTTTTCTTTTTTCTTTTTTTTTAACCAAGCGCTAAATATGTGCTGTATGAACACAACCATCCATCCATACAGGTTGGACTAACAACAAGGAGACCCAGTGTTCACTTTAATCCAAACCAAAAGAGTATCACTGCCACCCAACATGTAATTTGTGTAAATGTGATAATTGATATAAACAAGATTAAACATCAGAATTGCTATAACAGAAATCCATCCATCTTTACAGGGTGTCTATAGGCCCTTACAAGGTCTTAAAATGTCTTCAATACAATTTTATAAATATTATACATTAAAAGCCATTAAATAGTCTTAAATTTGAATTTGTGAGTTCTCAATTGCCACAAACATTTTATCTAAATTAATTTATCCAGATTTTTTTGTCAGCATGAGTCAAGCTCTTCTGTGTGGAAGTCCATATTTCTGGTGCTACAAGTCTTTAAACGCACCACCAGTGATGTGCAAGTAACTAGAATTAGTAATTAGTTACAAATACTTGTTACTTCTCCCAAAAGTAATTGCATTGCTTTACCAATTACTGCACGTAAGTAATTAGTAATTAGTTACTAGGGAAAGTCATTTTTGTGTTACTTTAAAACATCTGCGTCAAGTCTCTTACTAATGCACACATAGCTGTATTATTTTAGTGTTATTGTGACACAGTGTGAGACAAAACAACTGTCAGATTTGATCTGTGATTCATTATAATAAGAAGTAGTGGAACAATAAAACATAATAGATATGTTTTGATAGGCCTAGTTAATGTGGCCTTGCTGAAATAACTGTTTCTCAGAAATGTGGCAGTATTTTTTATCATAGTAGGCTAAATGAAATAAAAGTGATAAAAGTTATTAACAAAAACATAAACACAATGAGGGTTATCTTTTAACATCAACCATTTGAAACCTGAGCAAACCGAAATGATTTCTTAAAAAAAGAAAAGGGGAAGAAGGCATTGAGCAACATAAAAATACAAAACAAGAAAATGTGTAATTATATATATATATAGTTTTCCTCTAGCTTTTTGCTTATTTCCCTAGTTTTTTATATATATAATAATTCTCTAAATCTTATTTTTTTGCAATTTGTGGGACATTTCTTACCAAGTTGCTCATTGCCTTTTTCCCTATGTTTTTGGAAGAAATCGCACCAGCTTTCTCAGGGTTCAAAGGTTTGAATATTTGCGAGGGGTGTCTGAAAGCAGCACAAGAAAAGTGATGTCACTCGAGGTTTCACAGGGTTAACAGTAATTCAAATCCCGCACACCGACTGTAACTCACCACTATGGGCCTAATTTGTCCTTAACCTCAAGGAGGGAAAATTATTGTCATGTTTCCAGGAAAGCAAGCTCAAAATCCCTGATCTGTTGGCAATTGTGCAGTGACAGTCTAATTGATTGATTGATTGATTGATTGATTGAATGACTCAAGCCATTTATTGTACCATTGTAAGAGTGGGGGTAAAATGTAGATTAACCTAATTTACTCTAATCACCATATTCCTACATAAAACCTATATACTACTTAAATTTATAATTACCTGCGATGTTTGAATAAGAAAAAAAATCCAATACCTGTAGACCTGTTTATCCGACAGCTATGTTTACATACTGCTGAGCCCTATGATTGTATTTTAAGAAATTATTTGTAGCTTGCATGCTATAAAAGCCAAAAGCACAGCCCCACTGTTTTCAAAATGAATTTTCCTCACATTTGTGTAAACCATAAATGCCTTGCAATCATCAATCTCCCAGGTGACGGCTGGTTTCCAGACCACCAACATGCTGACGGCACTGCCAAGCTCCTTCCTGGAGCCGCTGCTGTCCTTTGCTCTAACAGAAGATCCAGAAGTTCGGCTGCTGGTGCTCCAGATCCTCCTCAGTCTCATCGACAGGCACGACAACAGGCCCAAGTTCTCCAACATAAGGTGTGTGGGGGCGTCGGCAGGAACATGTATACTGAGGGGTCTTAATTATAGTGTGCAGGAGCCTGAGTTAGCGCTTCCTCAACTTGTGTTTATCATTGTCCCCTGTCTCTATGCAGCATCATCTCCGACATCTCTGTGCTCAAGCTCAAAGTGGACAAGTGTTCGAGGCAGGACAACTTGTTCATGAAAAAGGTACAAAACCTGTCCTTCATTTATAGTTAAGCTGTGGATCACTGGAATTCAATACTCTAGTTAATAATACAAGTCCAGATGAATCTGTTTTCTCTACAGTCTTATCTATTTCTCTGTCTTTCCCATTTTGAGCAGTGACATATTTATTATGAATACAGTCTGTCTCAAACTCAGATTGTTTTGTTGATGTTTCATCACAACTAGAAATTTAACTGTACCAAGTATCTTACTATTACTGGGTCTCATTCACCAATAACTTCCCTAGTGTTTTTTCCTAAATTTGTTCTTGATTTAAGTCCTAAGAAAAGTCTACATCAGATCCAAGACATGTTCTTAAACCGCAGAATTGTTTGCACCTGTGTTCCTACAGTAATGAATCCCATTGTCCTCGTAAATTGAAGGCACATGCTAGTTGATTCTAATTAACAGGTAAATGCCCCGTTAATCCCCATACAAGGGCATGAGACTGCAGGGCCGTGTGCACACACAGAAACTGAAGAAGAAGATGAAGTCGAGGGAATTAAGTCAAGAATGCCCAAACGAGAGTCCGAAGAGGGTTGAGCACCGAATTCCTAACATAGAACATAATGAACTCAAAGCGAGTTGACGTATTTAGTTGCCTCAGAAGTGGATATAAATTTGTTTTTGTGGAGATTATACGCTGTCTCGTCTAGTCACACTTCAGACTATTTCAGAGCAGCACATCGCAAGTAGGTGCGAGTATCACCTCTTCTCGTTGCACATCTCTGGGCTGAACAGAACAAAATATCAAATATGTTTTTGAACTTAAACTATATACAGTTTTTCCACTGGAATGGAACTGCAAAATAAAGGCGTGCTTAAACTCTAAGAGTAACCCTTCCTTGTCGTCCTCTCTTGTGCATCCTTCTCACAGCATGGCCAGCAGCTGTACCGACACATCTACCTGAGCTGTAAGGAGCAGAGCAGCGGTCGACAGCACTACGAGTCCCTTTTCACCCTCTTGGGTCTCCTCAGCGTGGAGCTGGCTAACGAAGAGGTGGTGGTTGACCTCATTCGCCTAGCACTTGCCCTACAGGTACTAATGCATATGCATTCAATCACCTATAATTACTAGTTTGCTTACTTAGGAAATAATTGGTTAGGATAAGTCAGGAAATTATTAGTAAGGGTAAGTCAGGAAATAACTGTGGCATTTGCTGTTATTATTCCGAGACAGTTATAATAGACATATACCAATTAATTTTATTTTTACAGCACTTATATGAACACAAAGCAGTTTACGGTGCTATAAAATAACGACCACAGAAGTACCTTGAAGAAAGAACATAAAACAAGAAACACATTTTTTAAAAATTAGTGGTTTAACTAACAATAAATAAAACCTATAAATTCTAATATTTAACACAAGATTAAGAGTATGGATAGTCCAAGATTCATAAAACCAAGTCTGAGTGCACTGTAAGAGGGTAATTTATTGAAGTTATTGTGTGCTTGTTCCTCTGGCGTTGTGTTTTACAGTCCAGGGGTCCTTGTTTATCTCTCTTTGCTTCTGTGCAGGACCTGGCTCTGTCGACAGACGAGGCTCTGCCCGTTTATAACCGCTGTGCTGTTCATGCCCTCGCCGCCGCCTACCTCAACCTCATCTGCCAGCTCACCACCGTCCCAGCCTTCTGCCAGCACATACACGAGGTCACACCAGGCTTCTTTGTGTGTGTGTGTGTGTGTGTGTGTGTGTGTGTGAATACTAAGAACCTCTTTTAAATAAACTTCCTTCTTCCTCTGCCCTGCAGGTAATTGAGGTCAGACAGAAAGAAAGTCCCTACCTACTGCCTGAGGATGTCTTCGTTGATAATCCAAAGTATGCAGCAGACACATTTCAAGTCTCCTCTCTCTCAAACCACACCAACATTTAATTTGATATTTAAATATGCAGTAATAGCGGTACTTTTCCTTTCCATTTTTCCTGTTTACTGTATACAAAAATTTGACTTCCTGTTTCTTTATAGGCTGCCTTCTTCACTGGAGAAGATAGAAGGGGACGTTTTGTTCCTCCAGTCGAAGATCACTGAGGTCCTCGGAGGAAGTGGTTATAACACAGACAGACTGGCCACGCCTTATGTTCCCCAGTATACTGGTAAGGAGCTCAAACACACGAGAAACACGTGTCATGATGTCACATTGAGTTCCAGAGTCAGCTGTGGCAAAGTAGGGGAATTCTTAAAATGAGAAATGAGCTCCTCTCTTCAAGTAAATAACTATAAATATTGATAACGTTTATTGACTTGCCAGCGTGTTACAACTTGGTGTTGGTGCTTTATTGATTCCTGTATGGAAATGTGGAGATGAACTACTCCCCTGGAGCCGGCGGGGATTTAGTGTTTCATCGAAGGACACTTCATCAGGGCAGACCTTTTTTAAGCTCTGGGGCTTGAGCCAGGATCTTTGAGTTGAAGGACAAGTCCTCTCTAATTGAGTAATGGCCAACCTTTTGGGTGCCAGTTCAATTTTATTTTAACTGGTGCGACCGTGAAAGCTTCTGTGTTATTCTGTGCTCGGCCTGCTGCCCCTGTGACCCCGGCCCCGGATAAGCAGATGAAAATGGATGAATGGATCTAAATTTTGAATTTGACTTGAGTTTTCTATTTAAGAAGAAAAAGAGAAAAATGTCTGCACTCTTTCAGATGAGGACCGTCTGTCCAAGAGGAAGAGCATTGGAGAGACCATCTCACTGCAGGTGGAGGTTGAGTCCCGAAACAGTCCAGAGAAAGAGGAGGTAAAGCCAAAAAGCTTTTACAAGAGTTACGTGGTCTCAAACTGTAATATACCCCTTATTAGGAAGTTAATATTACTGTATTACTGCTTCATATTGCTTTTTTCTTGTTCTGTTCTGCAGAGGACACCAGCAGAGGAGATCACGTTTGAGACCCTGAAAAATGCCATCGGTATGTTTTCAAACACTTATCAGCTTTAGTGGTCATTAAAGGTTCTGTAAGCAACATTCAAAGCATTAATACAGCAGCAGACAGCTGTTTGCTGTGTAATGATATAGAGGAGTAATGGCAGCGAGAGCAGAGAATGAATTCATGCTCCCTCTGTGTGTTGTAATCCGAGCTTCTCTCTTCTTTGTTGTGGTAGCCAGGCTGGGTAATCTGTCATTCAGCGGCAGCAACCACATAATTATCAGCTGACAAAACACAACAGTGTCGACCCACGGGGCAAAAGCCACGGTAGCTTTGATAGTTGACAAATAAATGCCTGCGTGGATAGTAATGTTCACAGTGTGACTTTATGTAAGCCTGAATGATATCCATCAGTTCTGTGTCATTAGTCTCCCTTGACTTGTTTGTGTGGGCCATGTGATTGTGGTGGCGCCGCTTTTAACGCTGCTCTTGCCACGGAAAATTTACCACTGAATCTGGCGTATCTGTCGGCTATAACTGTGAAATGGTGTGCAGACACTACAGGCGTACGCCAGGGTAGTATTGGAGCAGACCCACTGTCAGTGTCAGCACTATTGCCATAGTTAGCACTGTTTGCGTTGTTTGCGCAGCTGCCTCAGCTACCTCAATTTTGAAAGCCGTGTGGAGGCGATCTCAGCTCAGACACTGAATCTTGAAACGCTCTCAATGTGGTGTATGCTTTAAATTATTCATGAAATCACATACTTATCAACACAGTATCACTACATGTAAAACTTTGTATTGATTTGTAGTATGTTGTGCTGACTCTTTAACGAGGAGATCTTTGAATTAGCAAGTTTTATAGATAATGCATGGTAACTAGACAGAGAACATTGTGTCCATCATGATAAGACCTTTTAGTAGTTAATAATGCCTGTACGTTTTCTTTTAGAATTTGTGAAACTCTTTATGTTCAGTGTATGCAGGCCCAGATCTGCGGAGCTCCATCCAGGGCAGGACGCCCAAATAAATAAAAATCAGCTTCATGTATTGATGGTCCTTCTATGCAGTTAAAACAACAACAAAAATTAACCCAACATGTTAGTTTAGTTAACTTTTTTTGTCATTCAAATCAGCTGCTGTGAAATTACCAATAGAAATAAGCAGCCAAAGCATGGTGCAGGAAGAAAACAACATTCAGGGGCATTCAGGGTAATGATTGTGATTTCCTTTGCTGCTGTAGGAAGAACCACTCAAGCACTAATGCCTCTTGAAATGATACTGCAGCAGAGTGCATTATTGAGATTAAAATGTTGTTTGTGTCTCCCTCTAGTGGACAGTGTGGGCATGGAGGAGCAGGAGAGGGAGCGGAGGAGACAAGTGGTGGAGAAGTTCCAGAAGGCCCCCTTCGAGGAGATCGCTGCCCACTGTGGTGCCAGGGTACAACAACAACCTTCTTCTTCTTATTTTATTTTTAAGCTTTGTACTGTTGTCTAAAATAATATTTTTTTGTCCATCTAGGCCACACTACTGCAGAGCAAGCTAAATCAGATCTTTGAGATTACAATCAGGTAAGAGACGGCGCTTCCAGTGACATTAATGGCAGTGATGCTGACAAAGTGGATGATGATACTGACTGTTTCTTCTTTCCACTCAGACCCCCGCCCAGCCCATCTGGAACCATTTCATCAGGTTACGGCCAAAGCCAGAGTCGATCTGTTCCCATCTACGAGATGAAGTTTCCCGACCTTTGTGTGTACTAGTCCGAAAAGCCAGAACTATATAACATTGGAGGACAGGAAAGGGATTTGGGAGGGGGCGACCGATCCTCACTGTAAAGGCGTCTTGATCATGGAGTCAAACAACCACAGGGGACGAGGAGAAAACAACAGTTGTTTGAAGCCAACTCAAGAACAAGCCACTTCTTGATTAACCTAGATCTGTCGCCCTGTGACCGCAGCCAAAACAAGCAAAAAAAAAAAAACAGCTAATATCAATAAAAGCAGCAGTAAAACAAACTTTAATTTTACATATTCCCCTCAGTTCTCCGTACATGTCTGTAGAAACTCCACTGGTTGGATTTTCAAATTAGAAATTGCCAATAACTGTGAGGGGAAATTAAGTGTCAGGCTGACAGTCGTTGGCTGTAGGATGAATTGACTCATTGCATGCACGGTTACTGGACATTTTTTATTGCACTGCAATCCTTGGAGATTCTGTTTGTTCCTCACAGGTTGCCATACTTCCCTTGATTATAAAATTCGATCGACCCATTTTGATATTTATATTTTATTTGTTATATTTTGTTGATTTTATGGCCAGGAAGAGCGTATTTAAATCACATTTTAATCAAACCTGTAATTTTGTGTATGTTTGATTCAAATATGGATAGATAATATATACAAATATGAATCTAATCCGTCATATCTCCCACGCTTGCTCCTGAACATCTGTCTTCAGTGTTACATGCTTTTTTAGGTTTGCCTTTTTAGTGTTAGCCAAAAGTGCTTTTTCTTCCTACACCTGGTTATTTTTTTGTTTATTTTGTTTTGTCTTTAGCCATGGCTTTAAAGAAAAATAACTATCCTTCCAACGTGAGTGTGCCTTACAGGTGACTCAAGTTAAAACATACACACCACGCCACAGTCACGACAACACTAAACGTCTGAGGATCTCGAGTGTTTACTGTGACAGGTTACCAGATCAAACATTAGATTATTAAGGATCCTTTATTTTTCTCCTTTCCATATAAATGTGTATATACAGAGAAATATATAAATCTTTAAGCTGATGTACAGAGTAGGGATGTTTTTGTGTGTGTGTACATACTGTATATTGATTCTAATTTTAGACTGCCACTGCACTGATTGTGTTCGTAAATAAGGGAAGAACGCTACGTAGTATTCAGATACTTTTGTTAGAATCTCAAATAAGTAACCAGCAACACATGAAATCAAAAGATTGACAAGGGAACAGCCCACAGTAGAAATCTACATCATCTCGAGGCCAGTAGATCACACGAGTAAAGTCTGAAAGTGTCCTGCTAGAGAATTAATCAACCTGAAATAATCTACTTTGTTATTAGCCGCAGGTTTTGAGACAGCCCCGTGATGGCAGAGTCGGCAGCCAGAATCAGGCCGCTTCATTTGGTTCAATTCTGGGGTGCCATTGATTCATGATTTAAGTCTCAGCCAAGTCTGGCAACCAGATGCAGCCGATTTATTTCTTCCAGCGTGCTGAGTTTAAGCCGGTGCCAGGCCAGTGCTGGGCCAAGTCATTCTTTGTATTGGCCCAATGTTGGCAGTGTCTGCAGCTGGATTTGTAATGGTTTATTTGGCCCAATTCTGGAGCGTCTCAGAGAAGCCAGGCAGCCAGATGCAGCCTGACTTGTTTCTTCCGGCGCGCCGAGTTTGGGCCAGTGCTGGACCAGGTCATTTTTTGTTTTGGCCCAGTGATGGCAGCTGAAATTGGGACGATTTATTTGGCCTGATTCTGGAGCGTCATTGATTCTGAGTCTCAACGAAGTCAGGCAACTGGCTGCAGCCCAACTTGTTTCTTCCGGCGTGCCGAGTTCGGGCCAGTGCTTGGCCAGGTCATTCCGACTACCTTGGAGGTTTTAGCACCGAAATAATGACCTGTGTTGTCACCATTACATCCTCAATCCCGCTGGAATAAGTTTGCACTCTGTTTTTACACCACACTGTTGCTGCAGCCTCCAGGCAGTGCACCTGTCTCATTCAGCAAAATCTAAACAAGTCTAAAAGCCATTTTGTGTGCATGTGTGCACATACACACAGGTATCAAAACGTATAATGGCAATAATTTGCCGCTAGCCTGGCTAACACAGCCCAACTGTTGGTAGCAGATCCTTTTGTGTTTTAAAAATTGTACCTTCTGTTGTTGTGCTACTGTTGTGTTTTGTGACGTCGTAAGAGATTGACCCTCCCGCTCCTTCGCTTCTGTGAATTAACTGCATCGGGCGTGAAACGTGTTGCAGCCATCTTGTTTGATGTAAACGACAATTGTCCGGTTTGTCCCCGATCGTCACGTGTTGCAGTCCAGTTGGTTGTTTAATTTTCACAATGTGTCCTCTGTATGTGTATTCATGTCATGTCCGCACATGCCAGTGTGTCATCTGTTCATGTTTACCCGTTTCTGTCAGTGCAGGTGAGTGTGAGCGAGTGTGTCTATTTGAACATCCATGCAGACGTGTCTTTATCGTCATTACTCAAGACCAAACTCTTCAAACACAGTTTACAGTCTTTGTCCAGTGACTCTTTCCACCATGTTAAAGAAGAACAAGCTATCTTAGAGCAATGTGCAGCTGTCTAAACCTTCCAGTGACACCTTGTTAAACTGTCTTTTCAGCATCTTGCAACTTTGCAGTGAAGACCTGTAAATCTACCAGTGTGCTTGTTGTCATTGCATAGCGTAATGTAATATTAACTGACGGTAATCCGATCTTACTTTTGTCATTTACTTGGCTGGTTAATAGATCTGTTTACAATGTAGTGCTGTAGGTCAAATCTATTCATTCTGTGAACTTTGCACTTTAAAAACTGGATTACCTAGTGACAAAGGCAGCTTTTACATGGAGAAAATGCCTTATGAGTGTCATACCTGACTTTGCATGCTAGTGACGTTGCTGTGTTGTACAATAAATCTGTCTGTAACCAGAAAATGTCTGATCTGTTTGTGATTTATTTTGTTACCGATGATGAAACACTGATAAACAAGAATGTTGTGATTTTATGTGATCTGCCTGAGACACAGAACGCTGCAGTGCGTCACCGTGCATCATCATGCAGCGTATGAAAATAATCTGGCTCAAGACTCGGTATTAAGTTTCTTTCAGCTGTGCTCGTAGTGTTATTCTTTTACTTGCCTGTAATGTTCTGTTTCTGGTTTCTGTTACACAACTTGCAGCAGTGCTTGTACTGTGTGTTTGCCATTCCCATGCCTGTTATCTGACTGGATGGTTTATCAGAATTAAATTCAGCATGTGTATTTTAATGGTGTCTTCTCTCCTGCTGTTACGGCCTTCAACAGACTTGTACCCAAAAACAATAGACGGGCTCACTCATCAGTGCAGAAACTACTTCACAATATTGACCATTGTGATAAGATTCTTTGATATTTAACAAAGTATCCTAAAAAAATGGCAATAAAAGGGACGAGTGGTAGGAAAATATGTTTAAAAACATGCAATCATGAATTTGGTACAGGTGTTTATGTTCCCCAGAGGATAAAGCCATCTAGTGCTATTATCTGTTCAAGAAATTTCAATACTTTAGTTTATGAATAGGGGTGAAACAGTACATGTATTCGTATTGAACCATGCCATATGAGGTTTTCAGTTCGGTACGCATTACGAACCAACCGATACGATGAACTATTACATTTGAAAAATAAAATATACAGCTTAAACTGTGCACTATAATGCTCTCAGTGCCACATCGCTCAAACAGGCAGCCCAGACAGCAAACACGCAACATACTGTGTTTGCCCTTCCCACCTCCAAACCAGTGAGACACACTGGAGGGAGCGCTATGGCCTCTGGTTTAGCAGCTAATAGCAGCTAACGTTAGCATACATCCATTTATTTGACTGAAAGAGCTCAGAGAGCTCGGACATGGCCGACACACAGTGAGCGAAAGAAGCGACACAAGCGATAATATTTTGCTTTACCCTGATTTTAACGAGACAATTTCAGCCAGACCGTAACTTCTGCTTTGTACAATAAAACAAAAGCTCAAATTATGTTAGTCTTCATACATTATTTATTTATTTATTATGCTGTATAGACCCTTTTACTGTAACTAAACAGTATGAAGTTTTTTTGGTGGGCGGGGCTTAGCTGGAGGCAAAACAATTCTCCACAGACGTTAGCTAGTGCTAGCAAGTTCTGTTAGCTTGTTTCAGACAGTGGAGGAAAATGAAACAAGTGGTACATTCAGAAATATTCATTCTGCATACCAAAGTGCACTGAATTTACGAACGCGCCGTGTCAGGTCACTCACTCTCCAGGAATCATTATTTCAAAACAGTTTTTCTGAAACTTTGTCATTTAATTGAATCATTTTGAGTGTTTGTGAGTTTCATCTCTATTATCTCGATTGTAGTTATTTTTATTTACTGTCATTTTATTATTATTTTTCTACCTTGGTGCACTTTGCCTCTTCTGTACCTCATGGGCTTCCGTAGACTCTCCCTTCTACCACCGTCATAGTGCCGTTTTGCATTGCTGAGGGTAAGTTTTCTTTAGGTTGTAACCTTTGATAAATATTGATGACCAGTTGAGTATTGTTACATTATCAATCATTTTCCTGTTGTTTTTACCGTTCTTTTAAGTTTTATAGATGTTTTTAATCTGTACTACTTTAGTTATTTTGGCGCGATTTGCATTATGGCAGTCGCTCCATGTCACGTGACCAAAGCAGCGCAGTAATTCCTTATGTAAACATAATTATTTTTGCATGTGTAGGGGCAGAAGTGCAGATGGGAAGTCCAGAAGGCTTTAAAAATCTTTTATATCTTCTGCAGGAATGTGTTTTTACATTTTGTTGATGCTGTCAAGCCACTCCACCCCACGCACTCTCATATTTCAGCCACAAGGTGGCATTGTTTTCCTTTTCGAATGTAGGTTTTCACGACATTTAAGATATTTACCGTTGAAATATGCTGTTTGTTAAATATTTTCCGGTCAAATTTAATAGCTCTTGACAGATTAATGTGTAAAATAATTTGAAAATGTTTTGTAATGTTAAGATAACGTATTCATATGCATTTTGAGAAAAAAATGTAAATCGCACAGTGCCGTTTAGCATCGCTGAGGGGGCAGAAGGTCAGATAGGAGAGTCCAGAAGACTTTAAAAATGTTTTATGTTTTCTGCAGGAGCCAATAAATGCCAGAAAATTGTTAATTAGTTGTCCTCTGTTATGCCTATCCATGATACTAGAACTAATACGGTTTCCTCTAGTTTATTTGCTAGCGAAGCTAACTTTAGCTAATACACTAAAAAGTTAGCGTTACAGAGAAATCCAGTATTCCTCTTAATACCTGATACTGTTATATACAAAAAGTTATCCATGCCTACAACAGCAAATACTTTTTCCCTAACCTGATATGAGGTGTGTTCTGCACATGTGAGCATTTTTGATGATAGTCTCCGTCCAGTCCTTTCGTCTTATCACATTTAACCACAGTGGTCTTCATTTTTGTTGACGGGCAGTGGTGGCTGGTATGTGATACAATTAAAGTTTTGAGCCTCCTTCTACTCTGGCTCCCAATAACACAACAAGCCGTTATTTTAAGACTCGTATGTAACCTACAGCCCTGTGGTGGCGAGTCGTGTTTTGCCTCCAGCTAACAAACTGACGTCATTGTGACATTGGCCTGGGTCTGGGTCTGTTGAAAACATACTGAGCCGTGACACCATTGTACTGTATCGAATCGTACCAGGAATTTCGTGAACTGTTACACCACAATTTATGGACTAACGCCAGCAAAACTAATAAAACTCAATGGCCAAGGTTTTAAGGGTGCAGTGTGCAGAATTTTTGTACATCTATTGGCAGTTCTCCTTCGTAGTTCTGCAACCTCACCGTCAGATGCCACTAAATCCTACACACTAGACTTAAAATGAAATCAGTCGATTACCAGTATAGTTTGCGACAAACAAAATGATCTTTAATATCACATTAATTTACAAAAAGATACCACTCTGTAAATAAACTGAAATGCTCTTGCACTACTCAAACTCACACCCACCGCTCGCCCTGGATCGGCATCCTGTGTTTATCAAAACATTCATTGGTGGGAGACGCCATGAGTGATGACGTCTCCCACAAGAAGGAAAAAAACACTCATAAATAACCTTTCAATTCAGACCAAGAAGGTCAAGGCAATCTGTGGGTGCATCATTGTTTTTATTCAACATAAAAATGCCTCGTTTCTTATCTTAAGGCTGTAATGAGACACACTGTTGGCCCAGAAAAGACATTCAGCAACATGCTAATGATAGTAACAAGTTTCAGTAATTTAAAATTAAGACCTGCGAGTAATAACATGCAATGGCTATTAGATTCTTTTCATTTCCCGGCCCTCCCCCTCTCCTCCATCCTCCATTCAGCCCATTATCCTCTGCACATCCTTGACTATAATGTTACTGAAGAGCTGGACAGCTGCCCTTGAGGTTTCGCCTTCCACGGCTTCAATAATCTACCATTACGTTTCGAGGCAGGTGGGCTCCCCCATCTGAAGTGACTCATCCGATAGGTTGCATCTTTTCTCTCCTGTGTGCTCAAAGGGACATGTGACTTTGAGTTGGCCCTCGCTCTGGGCAATTTCTGTTTTTTACTTCCTCCATTCGGCTCCCCCTTTACTACTTCTTCATAACTGCTCAGCTGTCTGCGAGTCAGAGGGAGGAAACTGCCCTCAGAAGAGCCTCCTCCCTCCAGAGAAGAGGCAAAAACCTTTACAGGTCTGCGTTTACGGCCAGAGGGTTTGCCCCAACGGAAATGTTCCATTGAATAGGAGCGTCGCAGGTCGCTGTGGGCTTTCAGATCGGACTCTGATAACTTGTCTTCAGGACACCAGGGTGGCCAGAATGATGTTGAGTAAGAGTTCCTCATCATTAACCTTCAGGGCCAACGCACTGAGCTGTGGGAACTCATTCTGGATCACAGACATGCAGAGGTCGATACAGTCCTGTGTGAAAGGGAGAGACACCAGCAAACATTTTAAAATGTCATGTGAAGACTTCATGATGATGCACTAAATGAGACTATGTTATCACTCTGATGCTGATTTACTGTCGTGCATGCTCCCATCAGCTTAAACTATGCCAGACTCTGATCATAATTATGCCAATGACACTCAAATTTTAATATCTGAACCATCTAATACAGCATGTTCTCACTCCGACCTCACATATCAACATTTGGTCATGGACCTTCCACGTCCAGAAACAACGTAAAAGACACCCTGGGTACATTGGCTGTTGACGTTCAGGGACACCTTGTCAAGTTCTGCCTGTTACATGTGTTGTTTTCTTTCAAAATACAGTTCCATATTCACAGGAAATTTACAGTTCACATACAGTCGCACAATGCACAAATTGACTTTTTTTCCCCTCAAACATCTAAGACGGAATTTATACTCCTGTGTCAAATCAATGCCGTACCTATGCCTTAAGCTCTGTGTCGACGTAGAGCCTACGCTGTATCCTACGCCATAGCCTGAAGTGCACCTAGGCTAATTTATACAATGTAAAATGCCATAGGCTTGTGCTGATGATGCTAACATGTTGTATTCGTTTGGAAAACGTGTTTAGTGTAAGACAGCTGTTTTGTCGGTGAACTCTGTGAGTTATAATGGAGCTAAATTATGTACTGTTACCTTTGTTAAATGTTGCTGTTGTCCCTGGCTTCATATGAGTAGTGAGAAGTCCGCTAGCCACTAGGCTAATTTATACAATGTAAAATGCCATAGGCTTGTGCTAAAAACATTAGCATGTTGTAGTTGTGGGGAAAATGTGTCCAGATAAAGACAAGTGTTTGTCTGTGAATGCTGCGAGTTATAGTGAAGCTGATTTGTGTACTTGTGTCTGAAACTGTCGCTGTTAAGTCATGTTTAATGTGTGTTTAATGTGTGTTTTTGGGTGTGTTTTGAATCAACTAAACTTTACAGCACTTCACAGACACCTCCGCAGCTGACTATTGTTTTGGTGGTGTAACTGCCAAGTGACACAGACACACCGCCTGCATAAGTATAAATGCTTAGAATAGTGTAGGCATGGTGTGTAGGCTATAGCATAGATCCCACACAAGCATAAATCCCCCTAAATGCACATGGTTGAGTTTTGCCAACAAAATAACCCAAGCCATGTTCTTTGAAAAAAGAACAGGGTTTGGCTTCAGAATCCTACAGGATGCAAACACTGCTTTCCCGGTTAAAAGTCGGTGCTTGGTTGGACCCATCCACCACCGCTCCTACCTGCCCTACCCAGACTTTCGACACCTTAACTTTCGTTCTTGTCCCACCACGTTTCACGTCACACCACCGAGCGCTGTTAAACTATAACGGTGACCAGCCGTGTATCATGATGATGTTAAAGGACAACTTTTTCGTCAGTGTCTGACACCGCAAGTCACTGCCCAAGCGCCTGGATTTCAACAACCTCGCAGTAAGACCAGGTTGCCAAATAGCTATGGTCCCATAGACTCCCTGAATCCGTGCTTTGAGAAATCAACGTGCAAAAATTTCCAACAATAAAAGACTCGTTGTTGCAAACACAATTATTTGCCTTGTTGATTAATCAGTCTCATTCTTTTCTCAATTAAATCTTGGTCCATTTAATGTTAGATGATGGTTAAAAAATGCCAGTAAAAATATCCCAGAGCTGACAATGACATCCAGTCCACAGTCCAGACCACAAATATATTAGGCTTACTCTCACAAAAGACAAAAGTATGTGGTGTGGAAATAACAAAAATGTACAAAAATGGAGGTGATGACAACGCATGTGATTTGAAAAATGGAGTGATACATTTTTAAGGGATTTGATCAAGTGAAAGCCAGTTTGATTGAGACAGTCATCATATGATGAAATCAAAGCCATGTTTCATCATTTTCCCCATCTGACATTCATCATTCACAACACAAAATTATCATTTATCATTTAAACAAAGTGGCCTCAAGGGTAGGAGCTTAACAAAAGTGGGTGATGGTCATCCACTCAACAACGAAAATGACTTGCTGTAAACGATTTACGCAGTTGGGTGCTTGGTGAGAATGATGAATAGTAAACAATCAGATCATTTGATCATTTTCTATTTTTCTATTCATCCACATTTCATCACTTTGATTATTGATTTGTAAACATTCACATCGTTTGTTCCATTATTTTCTAAATCGCACCCTTGAGGCTACTTTCTTCATCATCTTCATCATCATCTTAAATCATAAACAGCAACTCTGTGTTGTGATTGAAGAATGATGAATGTAAGATGGGGGAAAAATGATGTAACCTGGCTTTGTTTTCATGATATTACAACCGTTATTACAACAATCTTCACAGTAGAGAAGCTGGGATCAAAGAATATTTGGCGTTTTTGGTTCCAACTTCTGAAACTAATTTTCTGTTGATTGTTTAATCAACCGTTTGTTTCGGCTCTGCTACTCTTGTGTAAATCACTAGAAATGGTTTTGTACCAGAATGAATCACTCATCCCACGTGACACAATCAAACCGTCAGACCATCAAATCTGATGTGGATCTCTAAAACACGGAGACGCTGCTTTTACTGCACCTTCTTTATATATCAAACATATATGTGTGTGATTGATTATTATTAATGCTGGGGGAGGCAGAAATCTGGAAAAGATTTGGAACTGCAGAGAATGAAAAACACGCCACTCCTGCAGCTATTGGCAAGACGGTTTGTGCTGGAGGAGAGTGAGGTGGAAGACACACTGTGATTGGAGGCTCCAGCTAACATTATCTACATGAACGCATTTAAAGACTCAGCCGTGATCCTTTGGCTCCAGTTAGAAGAAAGCTAAAAACTACTGGCAACATTTTGGGTATGGTCACACATGTGTAGATAACATTGGCAACGATTCACCTCCCATTCACTTTCCATTTAATTAACTTGCTTGTATTTGCTCGTGTTAAACCAGCCAATAGGAACGACTTCTCTCTGAAATGACCTGTGATTGGCCAGAGTCCCTTGCTATGGGCCTGATTTGCAAAAGCATGAAAACAGAGCCAAGGGGAGGTGTAGTTCAGTCCAGCTGAATTACAGTATGCTAGTCTATTGTGGGATTTTTGCCCGCTTACACCAAAATAAAACTGTCTACCCCAGATTTAGACTTAAAGCTGTTTTAAAATGTGCACGGTACATTTTGCTTGTCCCCTAACAATCTTGCCTCAGGGTCCATCGTAGCTGTTCTGGAGCTTTTGATCATATCACATGATCTTCCTCAACAGACAGAGTTTGCTCTGTAGATGTTTAAATTTTCTGAGCTTGAGAAGGATTTCTTGAGCATCTCCTCCATTGTTTACCAACTGTAAACTTGTTGTGACCACCTCAGAGGCCCCACCTCTTATTAAATAACCCGATTGGACAATAGGAAAGAAAGATGATGAAAAAGAGATGACGTGGGACATTTTTTTGCTTTGAGTTTTAAGTTTTTTCAACTCGAGGAGTTAAGAGTGCTCAGGCAAAAACGCCAGGCACCTAGAGTGCAGAAACGCAAGGCACGTCGCAATGCTAAAACCGCGAGCAAAAAGCTTCATTCTTATTCAAAACAACTTCAAAAAGATGCCGCCAGCTGCTAAAACACTTTCTGTGTAATCAGGGCCTTACACACAACCAAAGACAGCGACTTCATTCTGTGCCAGTGTGTGATTATACACTGCATCATGACTGCGGTGTCAAAATCTTCTGCATAACAAGTCGTCAAAATGTCTCACCTGTGCCGCCCATGATCCCGTCTTACAGGCTGTTCAGACACCTTATGGCACTTTTACTACCTCCAGTGGCGGCTTTTAAAGGTGAGACCACTCTGTCCCCCCTTTCCATAACCGTATCTCATATACAGCATGGCGAGGCTGCACGATATTCCCACCGTTATGCAGCATCGCCTTGAACAGGCAGTGCAAAAGGGGCTATTAAAAGCTCCAGAACAGCTACCCTGAGCAAGAATTATTTTGTCATATGATGTTTCCAAAGTCAAGAATGAAACTATTCTTTTTAATGCAATTTTAATTTTAATTTTAGTTTGTTTTTCTCTGTGTCCCATTCAAAGCACTTTGAATTACCCTATAAAGTCCTTTATAAAAATAAAGTTTGCCTGCCAGTTGATGGCAGTAACCAAGAAGAAAATAAAAAGAAGACACAAGTGAAGCTGAAAGAGATGACAGTTTAACCTACCAGTATGCTTTCCTTGTTTCTCAGGTCGTTGCAGACGGAGCTCTCCCAGCACACCGATCCAAACCCGGGGACACACACGTATGCCATCATCACCACTAGCAACCAACATAGATACACCATCTTCAGCCTGGCGTGGAGGACAGAAACACACGTGAAACTGTGAGTTGAAGATAACTTAAAGTGACAGCAGGGGAAATCCTGTCTGAACAGAGAAGAGCCTTCAATAGCACAACAGTCCCAACAGGCTGAAACACTTAATCTTGGCAAGATGGGAAGATATTACTACATTTTGTGATTAGGTGTCTTTTGATAATCGCACTTGCATAACACTTCTTTCCTTTCTTACATAACTTAGCGTGTTTCAACTGAGTCGGTGAAATAATTGGTTGATTTGTTGCTGTGTGTCATGGCTGAATAATATCTGTGAGCTAAATACCATTCATCAACCTTCCTCCTCTAGCATGTATTGTAACCTATTGTAACAGATGGTCTCGTTTATCAGCTGCACATGAATCTTATTTAAAAGTCGTAGATAATGAAAGCCGTGGAAAATATGCCTATGTTCCCGAAAGAGGCTCAGTTAAAGTTTGCAGTTTTATCCCTAAGGCACTGAAGAACTGTGGGCATGGGATATAGTACGAAATAGGATGTTTTGAGACAGCAGGGAACGGTCTTTATATTTTATCTGCTCCAGATTTACATTTTATTTTATCTTTATTTTACAGTATCGACTTTTAAAAAATAACAAAAATGATAAAACAGTCACGTTTAAGTTACGCTCACAAAGGGCTTTTTGTGTGCACCATAAGGGTGCAATTTGCCGTATCCAGAGGATAACAATCATGTGTCTGTCGAGTGACTTCTTACACTTCACAAGTGTCCTTTTTTCTTGAGGAATTTTTGTTTTTGTTTTGGCATTTTTGCCTTTATTAGATAGGATCATCTAGCATGAAATGGAGAAAGAGAGAGGGGATGACATGCAGCAGAAGGCCAGAGCTGGAATTGTATCCAAACCACAGCCACAGACATGGTGATGCCTGCTCTACCAGGTGAGCTAGTGGGCGCCTCTATGCTTCACAATTAAAGATATACTACGCAGAATAATCAGTTACTGTTTGGTCTCTCTTTGGTGTTTTGCCTCTATTAGAGTTGCAGCAGTATACTATTTTTAAGGTACACTGTGGTATGAAAATGGTGGTTATCATCATACTGTGTGCATTTGCTTAACAACAATATTAAAAATATATGCACTGCACAGAGAATCTCCTTTTCTTCTTGACTGTCTCTCAAACTTTTACACATGCTTCCATTAAAAAAAAGTCTAAAGTTTCACTTAACATAAAGCGTTTGTTGAACCAAAAAAAAAACCTCTCCTTTCATCCTTTTAAGAGTCACTGTAACTGATAACAATAACAGTAATCTCCTATGGTTATCATACTGTGAAAATCTCTGTGGACCTCATTCATGAACCATTCTTGAGATGTCTTTCTTCTTTTAACCCACTTATCAACACATTCTCAGTCAGACCTTCTCACATAGTTCCACGTCCACATACGACACACAAGTTACCCTGGTTGCGTCGGATGTTGACGTTCTGGGACACCGTGTCAAGTTCTGCCTGTTACATGCATTGTCTTCTTTCAAGATTTTTAACTTTAATTTAACATTCACACACAGTCTCTTTCAAAATAAACACACTACGTTGGTACAACACCGCAGAGTGATGTTTTTTTCCTTCAACAACAAAAGCACGTGGTTAGGTTTAGGAAAAAAGAACAGGGTTCGGCTTTAGAATCTTACGGGACGCGAGCACTGCTCTCTTGGGTGAAGGTGGCTGCCTTGAGTTTCATCCTTGTCCCGCCACGTTAAAATATAACGGCAACCGACCGCGTATCGTGCCAATGTTAAAGGACGCCTTTTTTCATTGGTTTCTGACGCAAGTCACTGCCCAAGCACCAGATTTTGTTGACTTCCGAGTGAGACTGGGCTCCTCTCATGCAGTTTTCAAGAAAGGTCAGATATCCACTAGTTCTCTAAGTGTATTATATAATAGTATAAATATTACAATAATATTATTATAGTTTTTTAAATTGTTATTTTCAATATTTTGTAAAAGGCATTATGGCCTTTTAAAATAACCACTGCACTAACACTTCAGCTCGCATTGTTTATATATGCTATCCAACAATGAGTGATTGATCACGGCAGAATATATCACTGGTGGATTTGGCGGGCGGGACGAAAAAGGGATGAAGCAGAATTGCAAATAAGTTAATATATCAGTTGACTAAATTACAGCAATCTTGCGCTAGTCTTCCTTCACCTAGGGCAGTGGTTCCCAGCTGGTGGGTCGCGGTCCAAAAGTGGTTGGCGGGTCCATTCTGAATGGAACATTTTAGGTTTGTAAAAAACATTTGGATGTCTGGCACAAAGCTGTTATTTTGCTGTTTCCAATTGTAGAGTGAGTAACTTACAGACAGCTACTTGACAGAGACAGCAAACTAGCTTGACGACATTGCCAAACACAAGTATGCTGCTGAATATTAAACTGTGAATATTAAACTTGAACTGATGGGGAAATCTGCACCTTGTGGCCAGACCAGATGGGAACCACTGCTTTGGGGTACGTCAACACAATATTTCTTATCCAAACCACCATACTTTTACTGCAAGTGTGTAACTCTACTTAAGTACATTACATCATTCATGGGGCGCTAGTCAATAGGATATCACACAAACCGTTGTATGAGGATATGTTGCATCTGTATGAGTCTATAAAGGCTGCAGCGGTATGAGCTCTTGACAGTACAATAACTCTCTCAGGAGGTATCATGGATTCGCTGTATCAAGGTAAATGCTACTAGACAGTTACCATCATCATAGCAGTTGCAGTGATGCTTAA
Source organism: Cephalopholis sonnerati (assembly GCA_019142605.1). Taxonomy (NCBI): domain Eukaryota; kingdom Metazoa; phylum Chordata; class Actinopteri; order Perciformes; family Serranidae; genus Cephalopholis; species Cephalopholis sonnerati. The sequence goes on along the minus strand of JAGQAX010000009.1, from coordinate 27,367,916 downwards.
AGAAATGAAAGGAAAAGGTTTTTCTTTTGGTTTAACTGACACTTTTTTTAATGGAGGTATATGTAAGAAGTCCGACCGCCAGTCAAGGAGGAGATGAGATGTGCATATGTAGGTGAGATTCTCCATCCGAATGCATATTTTTTTCAATACTGTAGATAAACAAATGTACATGGTATGATAACTATATATTTTCATAGCACAGTGTACCTTGAAACTGGTGTATTACTGCAGCCCTACAGTCTTTACATTGTTTTTTAGGAAAATCCCGCATAGAATACCTTTAACATGTCGGCAACAGAGCCATAATGTCAGTCTTGAGACACAGCAGACACTGATCTTAGGAGCTGATCAAAGCTGTCTTTCTAAGAACCGTACCAAATTCGCAAATGTTTATTGTTTACTCTCTAACCACCATGTCAAAGTTGTATTTAGTTAAAGCAAACTGGGCATTTTCTGTTGCTTCTGTCGCAATGTCTGTCTCAGTTGTTTTTTATTAGCTGCGACCAGGAGTTCACTGTTGGTCGTCCAACAATGTTACCCCACACTTTGGAAGCCACAGTTTATGCCCAAGGAGGCTGAAACCTGGCATGGAAGTGAAGTGTGTGGGAGGGCTTTGAGACAAAAAGGCACTGAAGACATGTACGCGACATGAGCGAACTTTATGGAACACAGACATACAGATAGAGAGATGTACACATACATGCACACAATCTGCCCAGTCCTCTTGCATAATTCACAATCTGTTTGACATAGTAAGGCATCACTGGAGTAGCAACAAGCGTTTATGAGGTTGTGTGTGTGTGAATGCATGAACACATTAATGCATGGAGGCATGCGGTTTCATTTAGTTTCAGTGTCAGTCCTCGATTCTAGCTGCACTTCTGCATTAACATTCTCTGTCAATCCACCCAATGACCTCTGACTCTCCCAACTTTCCCAGTCACTTGACTCTTATTTCCACCTGCACTCCTGTTGAATTTCCCTCATTAGCCTTGCAGTACATAACCACATAACCCAGCCTCACAGGGATTTTGCGATCGCAACAATTCAGCCAATCCCCAATAGATTCTGTGAGATCTTGCAATTTAGCCCAGTCACCGCAAACGTCTCCGCAAATTTGACAAATCATCGTAGTTTCCCATGAGCCACTTTCTTGTTTCTAGTAATAAATACACAAATGTTTTGCATTTACCAACTGAAATATCTGCTAAAGATGTTCTGCATCAAAGCAGGGATAACCTGCTTTGTACGGCGTGCAACATTGTGGTGGAGTACAAATGAAAGTTGTCTACTGAAAAATACTTTCCTACCGCAAAGTAGACATGGAGAGTGGCAGACAAGATGAATCATAACAGATGCTGCATCAAATCAAATCAAGTTTATTGTACTGCACGTTCAAAAACAGGTTGATCAAAGTGTGTTACAAGTTAAAGTGATTGGCAGAGAAATAGAATAATAATTTAAATAACAGTAACAGAGATGTTACATAGCAACATTATATACAATTCAAAATATACAATATACACCGATCGGCCAAAACATTAAAACCACTAAGAGCTGAAGTGAATAACATCGAATATGGACAATGCACCCTGCCACACAACAAAAACTGCTCAGGAATGGCACGGTGGACGTGACCAAGAACTCAAGGCGTCAACCTGGCCTTTAAATTCCCCAGATCCTAATCCGATTGAACATCCACTTGGCATGCTGGTAGCTTACCTCGCAACCCACGTCGACAATGCCTTGGTGCCAGACAACACAGGACACCCCCAGAGTCGAAGGCCCCATCGAACATCAGACTTGCCTCTGACCTATCGAGGCCTGGACAAGACCTCAGGGGCAATGGTTTGTCCCACCAATGCTACATAGATGCCTTGAACTCCTTGTCACGTTCCTTGGACCACTCCTTAGCAGTTCTTGCGGCGTGGCATGGTGCACTGCCTTGCTGAGGGGCTACTGCCATTGGGGGTACTGTTGCAATCAGTGGGGGTTCTTGGTCTATAACAATTTTTATATGGGTGGAGCGCATAAAGGGGCATCCAAATAAATGCCAGAACCAAAGGTTACCAAGCAGAGCATCGCATAGTGATGAAATGATCGATGTTATTCACTTCACCCGTCCGTGGTTTTAATATCATGACTGATCGATGTATATACAACATAAAATCTAAAACAGAATAAGACTGTTAGTCTCGATTATGTACATGAAAGACTACAAAAAATATTCAAACCACAACCAGGGAGAACGTTTGATTGAAAACAGAAGGCTATACAAAGTGATTTTCTTTAAATATGCGTGATCAGTGGTAGCGTTAGAGTGACGGAGGCATGCTTGCCTGTTAGTGTGAGAAACTGAGTGTGCATGTGTTATAAAGAAAATCGTTTACAAAGCATCACACCAAAAGAAAACAACAACTTTTGCAATTTTCACTTGCTCTAAAGGACGGTAATTGAGACCTGGCTCCAGTTTAGAATTGGTTACAAATTGTCCAGTCGTATGCCTTTAAGTTTATCAATTTCTTTTATTAATGTTAACACGGTGCACTTTAAAAAAAACCCAATGATGTCACACCCCAGCGTCTATGGTGGTTGAACTTGGCAACAAGGAGGAGTCATGGCGGAGGAAGAAACAGAAACAGAAACCAATTCTGACTTCATTACATGAAGAAAGATGCTGCAGCTTGTAATGTCTTTAAAATCATAATTTCAGTTATGTTTTGAAACAACAGCTGAAAGCTAAATGCCACTGCTTCCCAACAGCATGTTACATCTGTTATAGAGGAAATGAGGAAATGTTGCAAATTAACATTGCAAAGTCACAATAATAATGATACTGGACGTATCGGTAAAATGTTCATGAAAAACTTATTTCCGTTGTTTTCTGCCACAATAAGCAATCTTGCAATACACTATCCACTCATTTTAATTACCTTTTTAATTAACATTTACCCCAAATCACAATCTTTCTCTAGCCTTAACCAAAGTGCGTCAGTTGCTGAAACCTAAGGCCAACACAATCTCACTCTGACCTCATCACATGTCACCGCTTAGTCATGGACTTTTCATATCAACATATACGTGAAAGGTAGCCTGGGGGCGTCTGTTGTTGATCTTCTAGGACGCCGTGTCAATTTCAGCCTGTTACGTGCATTGTGTCTATTCAAAATACACTTCCATTTTCACAGGAAATGTACAAGTTGCATACAGCCTCTTTCAAAATAAATGCACAAATTGACATTTTTCTCCTTCAACACCAAAAGCACGTGGTTGGGCTGGGAAAAAAACAACAGGGTTTGCCTTTACATTCATACAGGAAGTGAACACCAGCCTCCTGTGTAAAGTTAGTGATTGTTGGACCCATTCACCACCCCTCCCCCTGCCCTTCAAGGACTTTTTACTCCCCCTAACTTACGTTGTTGTCCAGTCGCATTTCCCCCTGCTGCTACACTATAGCCCCTTTTCCACCAACATTTCCAGGAACTTTTATTTCCAGGAATTTATTTACCTGGGTAAAATAATTCCTGGTAATCTGTTAGTCTTAAATTAGTCTACATGCAGACAGCTGTCATTTGAGCTTATTAGTAATGATTCGCTGTTAGTCTTAAACAGCATGTAAGACAAAACGTTAGTGACGGTGGATGGACCGTATTGAATATCGCTGTCTACATGTTTACATGTTGATGCTTTCTGAACACATGTATTGATAAATTATTGGCTTCTTACTCGCTAAGGTTTAATTCCACTTACAGTAATGAGTGTAGCTGCCGTCAACTCGAGTCATTTTTGAGTTTGTTTCCACCAGGGCCGCTCGGCTGCTCACAGATTACCATGGTGTATAAGCAAGTGTGTGTGTGTGTGCGTGGAGGAGTTTGGCGCTGGCACAGAACTACGGTCTTTGATAATTTAGCCCCAGGGCTAATTTAGTATCGGGTTTCTGTACCCATCCTTACTCAAAACACAAACGAAGTGAGGCTTGTAGAAATGAAATAAAGTTTGCAGCCACACTGACACGGAAGTGCGGAACGCTACAAGTGTGTGTTCCACCAATCAGCGTTCTCCAGCACACAGCCCCGCCCCTCAAGAATTCCAGGTAATCTGAAAAGTCCTACCCCGTTACTTTTTTTCCAGGGAAAGTTGGGGGTAGGGGGGAAGTTTTTTCCCTGGGTAATTTTGGTGGATGACTGAGAATCCCACCCACAATACTGACACTGGTATCACTACATTTGTTTTTGTTTTTTTAACTTTATTGTAGCAAAGCTGGAGAGTGAGAGGAAAGGGGGAGGGAGGAGAGGGATGACATGTAGCAAAGGGCCACAGGTTGGAATCAAATAACTGGGCAGCTATGTGGACTCAGTCTACATGAGGCGTATAGGCTACCAGGCGAACTACAGGACACCCTGGTGGCACTAAAATTTTATCTTGCAAATAAAACAACCATTCATCACAATTTCTTAGAAAAGCTGCCATTAAATTAGACATGTTGGGCCACAAAAATCCCAGTAAAGCCTGCAAAGTCCTGGAGGGACTAATAACCAGCGCATGTCAACTCATTTCCTGCCGGATTGTTGAAATTGTGTCATGGCGCCTGCTTTGCAGCCAGCTCAAACTGTACCTGTCTGCACTTTTCCTCTGCCCCATCCCTGTTCACCTGTGGATTTTCTGTTACTTCTGTTTTGGACTTGCTACCCCTGATTTTTCCATAAATCACTGAACTTTTATTTTCTGCCTGAACTGTATTTAGCTCCTTCACGTGTTGCCTTGTACACAGCTGCTGCTTTACATTAAGATTATTCATTATAATGGTGAAATTTGGCAGGGGCCCCTCACTGAGAGGCAGCCACACACACAATGTACTTCATTTGTCGCTGTGGTTTCCCGATAACTACGATCATTCATCAAACATCAAACGTGCATCTGCAAAAGACATTTTCAGCATTTTTCTGTCAGTGAGAAGCTAAAAAAAAAAAAAAAACGCGAAAAAAAAAGCCACTGAGCTGTTGTCTGGAAAACTACTTAGGCTGTCAGCAGCATGAAATCAAATCAGTAGTCATGGCGTGACAAGAAAAGAAGATTGACTGTCTCCTTTATTGAAACAATGTGAGTTTGTTTGGCTGCATTTCTGACGAAGCAGCTAGTCAGGGAGTTCATCCAGGGATGAAATCTTAAGGATCATAACTTCAACCCAAACATGCAAATTCAAAATCAAATCCAGGCTCATCTGCTGATGGATGAAGTGGAAATACTGCAGTGCTGAAAAACTTCGATGTCAGTAGTGATATCTGTTAATTTTTATGCTCTTTGTTCAAAAATTTAAAGCAGCGCAATGAACAGGATGCACTGTTTGCATTTCTCAAAACTTTGGCAATAATTCCACTTGTTATGTGCAGTGGGGACTATGCATTATTACTCCATTAAAAACACACCCTACAATATTTATCATCCATACTAGCAATCTGTTTTTGGCGCTGTACTATTGTATATACTGGGCTGCACCTTTTTTGCGCTCCAGTTTTATTTATACACGTTCTGTCGTGTCGTTCTAGTCTTTTTGTATCTGCACTCTTCAATCTTTGTAATGCAACTGCCAAACAACAATGTCCCTCAGGATGAATAAAGTTCTGTCTTATCTCATCTTATCACATTAAATCTGAAATAACTGGGGCTTAGTTGAGACATCATGGCGAGGGATGTTACGGGGATATTTTCCGATCAAGGGGAAATCCCAAGGCAAATATCACTGCCGCTGGGGTAGAGCTGGCTTTTAAAAGGTCACAGAAAAAATTTCAGACCCTGCTCCACGATGCAATAATTTCCATACAGTCCCCAAATTGTTCATATAGTTTTTCCAAGTGCTTGGGAATTTAATATAGTAACCCTGCTGGAGAAGAAGAATCATAAACAAACAAACAAACAAACAAAAAAATATAACCATAGCTGTATTATAGCTGTTCAAGGGCACGTAAGGCTTTATGTCCTCGTATATACTGCCATTTTTAGCTTTAGAAAGCGTGCTTCACATAGATGAGAGGCTCATGCTCCAACCCTGTCTCCCAGAGATTACATTTATATACCACTAATTTGAAACATCAAACATGTTTTGAGGGAAATGTAATGCCGAGCAAATTATGTTTTTTATTAACAAAATGAGGAAATGTTGCAAATTAACGTATATGGCAAGTCACAACAATGTTGATACCGGACCAAGCAGTAAAATGTTTACTGCAATACAATCGTGCAATACATTATCCTCTCATTGTGACTACAGAGTTATTTTTTTATTACCTTTTTAATTAACATGTACCCATTGTGTCTCTTCAAATTACACTTCTGTTTTCACAGGAAATGTACTGTGTACGTACAGTCTCTTTAAACACAAAGGTATGATGTCGGTACCTCACCTCAAATTGACATATTTCTCCTTTAACGACAAAAGCACATAGCTGGTTTAGGAAAAAAAACAGGGTTTGGCTTTACATTTATATAAGAAGAAACACCAGCCTCCTGGGTGAAAGTTGATGGTTGTTAGACGTTTTCTTCTTTCAAGATACACTTCTGTTTAACAGTTACATACAGTCTCTTTCAAAATAAATGCACTACGTTGGTACAACACCGCAAATTTTTTTTCCCCCCTTCAAACACAAAAACACGTGGTCAGGTTTGGGGAAAAAAGAACAGGGTTTGGCTTTAGAATATTACAGGACGCAAACACCACTCTCCCAGGTGAAAGTCGGTGTTTGTTGGACCCATCCACCACCTTCCAGCTGCCCGTCTCGGACTTTCACCCCTTTAACGTTCGTCCTTGTCCCATTGTGTTTCCCCCTGATGCCACCGCACACTGTTAAACTATAACTGCAACCGACCATGTTTGATGCCGACGTTAAAGGATGCCTTTTTTGTTGGTTTCTGACGCCCGCAAGTCACAGCCCAAGTGCCGGATTTTGACGACCAGACTATGTTGCTAAAGCAGGAGTCTAAACATGAACCCGAAGGTCTCTTGTCAAGGTCCTGCACTTCATATGCCTCCCTTTCTCCCAAAATCTTATGCAGTACATGAATGTCGTGTTTTGATACCTGAAAGAAATGTCGTCTCTCAACATAATCCAGGCGGCGATTACATTGCCACAACATCATTAAGAAAGCAGTTAAGTAACATACAAATGTAATTTCTAGGAGACAGGATTGGCACGTAACTGGTGGTGCACCGATTTTAATTTATTGTTAACCTGCGTCATTATCATTTTATATACGGTTATATTTTGTTGTTTGTTGTGATGTGTTAGTTACCACAGAGATTTTTTTTTCGTGTGTACTTGAACGCCACACTGACGAGCCCCTGCAGACTTCACGGATTCACCCCGCGCTCTCTTTCAGTTTACTTTTCTCTGGACATGTGGTATGTTGACTTGACTTTTTGTGGTTAAAAGGGTTGTATTTGCCATAAATGTGCCATAAAAGCTCCTGAAAACACTAATTAATGTCCTCTGGATGATATTTTGAGCAAGTAGCTGTGCATTTGTTGACGATTCGGTAATAGTCATGATGATGAATACGCCCATGGTCCTGTGGTCGATGAATTTGTAGACTGGTGTGACAGTGCTTTTCTCCAATCAAATTTACAGAAAACTAAGAACATGTGAATTGATTTTAGACAAAAGCCCCATAACACCAATCAAAAAACAGTAATCAAAGGCCAGACAGTAGACACTGTCGAAAATTACAAATATCTTGGGACTATTCTGGATAATAAGTTAAATTTTACCTGCCATTCAGAGAATCTGCAGAAAAAAAAGGCCAGCAACGACTGTCAGGTCTGAGTAAACTCCAAGTTCCAGATGGATAAGTCAATATATGATCTTATTTCATAGATCATATATTGAATCTGTGCTGACCTTTTCTCTCCTCTGCTGGTTTGAAAACCTTAACACCAGGTCAGAAAATGCACTAAGCAGAGTGATAAAGACAAGTAATAAGATTCTGGGAGTTCAACAGTGCACACTTACAGATCTGTTCAATAGACGGATAATCAGGAGGGCTAATGCCATTCTTTCTGACAGCTCCCATCCTTTACACTCTGAGTTCCAGTTTCTGCCTTCTGGCCCCCGGCTCAGACTTCCTCATATGAAGAGTAACAGGTACAAGCACTCCTTCGTCCCTACAGCCATTTCTCTTTTGGATTCAGGACAGGATAGGAGGAGTCGTAGCTGATTGGTTGACATTCTGTGGTTTCTCACAGGCAGGCTGTTTTTGTTTTTTGTTTTTTGTCTTTTGTCTCCATGTGGTGTTACTGATGTTGGCAGAAATTGATGATACTACGCACTGTTTGCACTCTCCCTACCTTGTATGGGCTCTTTGAGTCACTGCTACTGATGTTGTTTCAGCACACTGTATTATCCCTCCCCCTTAGACTTTTAATCGTATGTCTCGTACATTTTTTATGTCTTTTTTTACTTGCTGCAACACTAATTGCCCTACGGGGACACAAGTAAAGCTGAATCTGAATCAGGTTACTGTATAGGTAACTTAATCAGCTTGTTAGCCATTAGTCACAGCTAATCCTTATGGTGTGGCTATTTGATTTGCAGCAAGTCTTGCGTGTTTTATTTCGTTTTGTTTCAGTGCATGTTGAGCTGCACAGTTAATGGGACCTGGCTGTGGAGGCTGATTTTCTTGTTTTATATTCACCAGTGCCGAAATAAGTGCGGGTCCAAGCTGAACAGTGACTGAGAGTATAAATGAGACCCCAGGTCACGATTTCTGGAGTTTTTCAAATGTAGCACCACAAGCTGAGTGCCATCTAGTTCCATTATATTCAAGAGAAGGCAGACATCTCTACGGCCGATATCTCCAACACTCAGCAACTCAAACCAAAAAAATCTACATTGATAAAAAGCACCACAGCTAAGAGGGAAAAATATGTTTTTCATTTTGAGGTGTACTGTCCCTTTAAAGTCGCTTTGTGAGACAAGGGGCCAGTAAATGTTATCTTTTGTGCTGCTTCAAGGATAATGATCAATGCACATACACAAATACTGCACATGCAAGGACACAGAGGTATTGTAAGAGGCTGCATTCATATGTACACACACACACACACACACACACACACTTCAGAAGCAATATATTCATTCTCAACCGATGTACAAACAAATTCTTTCAATAGATGACATCACTGAATGACTTCCCTTATGACGCATCCTCACCAAGCAAATGCCTTCCTTTATCTCTCTGCTGTTTATGATCACTTCTCCTGTTGTCTCTCTAAACCATTTAATCAAAAATATTGAGTTTATTTTGTAGACGCTAGATAACAGAACAAAAATAAAACTTCAAGATTTACTGCTGACCAATTGATGCTCGCTCATCCTACTTTTTTTTAATGTCTTATTCCGTCTTGGTGCAGTGAGTTTATTTTCTTTCCTTTGAAGGGGAAATTACATCTTGTTGTTTCTCTCCCTTCCCTATTATGCTGTGACTCCTTGGTGGGCCATCGTCTTTGTAACTCTGGCAGAGACTCTCCACTCTTCCTACAGCATGACTCACTCAGCTGAGCTCTGCTCTCCACAGACATACTCTGATAAAAGGAGCCCGAGAGCTGCGATCAAAATAGATGTAAACCCTATGTGTGATAAATGTATGGAGTTATTTAAAGGGTCTGTAAGTTAGATTTGTATTTGTGGAGATTTGTGTTAATGGAAAGCAGTTCAGATGTTGCTTAAGACAACTGTGAATATTCTAAAAAGCTGAGGTGTTACTATAAAATTTAGATTTGCTTTGATTATAATTTTCAGAGCAAACGCGGCTGTACATGTAAATTTCATAAAATCCATAATTAGTCAATTAATCAGCGAGTGAATCAATGCAATAGTACTTATTTGTTAAGAAAAACAAAAAGCTAACAACAATCAGACACATGCAAACACAAGATTTAACAAACAAGTTCTTTTTCTACCTTTTCCAACACTGTCCTTTTCTTCTAGTCTTGTCTTTCTCCCTGCGTTTGTCCACAAATCTCCCAGAGTGGCGACTCCTAACTGTCTCTCCTTCTCTTCTGCTTTCTCTCTGCTCTGTGATGAGGCGCTCGGTAGGAGAGGGTCTGCTGTTGCTTCCTTCGAGGAGGAAAGCTCTTTTTATAGACGCATGAAGTGTGGTGTCTCAAGGCCTCGGGGTGCGATCGAGCTAAGGGGTCTCCTGCTCCTTTCTGGATGGGGAGGAGTGTGTATTTGTGTGTACGGTAAAGGCCACCCACACGCTTTTTTTTTTTTTTTTCTTTTTTTTAATCAATGGTGCGGCTCACGTCACCAACACAACAGGTGAAGCATTAGTGAACGAGTTAACTTGCTGCCCTCCTTCTGCTTCTTCCTCCTGGTTGGTTTGCAATTTTAGCATGTCAGTTTATAACACTAATAAAGCAACTGCCGGTCATTAGTGGATTCCTGCCAAATGTGCCCCTAACCCCCCCAAAGGTCAGCTTTAAACGCTGACATCTTAATGCTGACTGTGACATCCTTTCAAAAGGGATAAAGCTGCTGAGCAGTTCAAATCAATTTTTCAGCGGTTGTTGCTTATGTATCGCTGTGTGGAAACTTCATTAGGAACACCTGACTCACTTGTTAAGACGTCATGAATATACCTCAAATAGCAAAGATACACACACAGATACGGTGCTTTATAAAAGGAAAGGCTGTGCTGCTGATAAGGAAATCACTTTCCTTCTATGTGTTAAATGCCCTACACATACATCTGTCTGTTTACTATGGGCGGATAGATTCTATCAAAGAGATATTATGCAAGGATGAACCACACAGAATAACTGGAGGATAGGAGAGAACAACATGCCTGTTATAAGAGACACAGATTAATCACTTCCCTTTCAATACTATTTCGAGCATTTCATTTTGCAGTGTCCTCAAAATAAGTTCATTCATCCGGCCTTCACTATGCTGAAGGACAAAGTGACTTAATGAGGAATAAGACTCAGTTTGGGAAGTTTGTTGTGAGCTGGTTTTGGTATCTTACAGTTAAATGTTGAGATGGCAACAGGTGCTTGTTTGCTTCCTGCAAACCTGTAAACTAGTGCAAAGCAACAACAGTTACCATGTAAAGTAATCAAGCTGATTAAAAGGAGGGAATAGATGTGGTAAACAAATCATGAGTCATGCAGTGACTATTTACAGTCTTCTGTTCTATGAATGCTGTTACTAATAAATAGTGCATTAATATCTGATTCCATGGGCGTGGGTTTTGTTTCAACATATGAATCAGGGGGTTTGGGGTCCTCCCCCAGGACATTTTGGACATCAAACACTTCATTTCCTGCATTCTGGTGATTTGTTTGCATCAGTTTTTACCTTTTCTGCATCATTTTATGGTGGAAATGTCTTTCCAAGGTCCAGCATGAACATTTAGAGGGATATATTGAAATAAAATACAGTAACAATGGTTTCTTTTGTGTATAGTCATGTGAAAGTAAGAGTTGTTGTTGTTTTTGTTACCCTAGAATGAGCTGTTCGTCGTGATCCTGGGCTTTTGTTTATATTCTGTTATCCTGTGGACTTTGTTTTTGGAGTTTTGTGTTTGTGTTCCTTGTTTCATGTTATTCATGCATGTTTAATTCGTTCCTGTTTCATTTTGTATCTTCTCTTATGTGTTGTGTCTGTTTTTACTTCCTGTCTTTGTGTGTTTTCTGTCACACCTGTCTCGTTAGTCCTTCCCTGTTTCCAGACTCTTCCCTTCACACCTGTTCTTTATTAAACCTACGCTGTGCGGTGATGTGTCTGTGTCACTCTGCAGTTACACCTCCAAAACAGTAGTTAGCGTTGGAGGTTTCTGTGACGTGCTGTAAAGTTTAGTTGGTTCAAAACACACCCAAAACACAAATAAACACACATTAAACACACATTAAACATGGCTTAATAGAGACAGTTTCAAACACAAGTACACAAATCAGCTTCACTATAACTCGCAGCATTCACAGACAAACACTTGTCTTTATCTGGACACATTTTCCCCACAAATACAACATGCTAATGTTCTTAGCACAAGCCTATGGCATTTTACATTGTATAAATTAGCCTAGCGGCTGGCAATCATTTCATCGTCTCATGTAAAACCAAGGTCAACGGCAACATTTAACAAAGGTAACTGTACATAATTTGGCTTCATTACAACTCACAAGATTCACTGACAAAACAACTGTCTTACACTAAACACGTTTTCAAAACAAATATAACATGCTAACGTTATTAGCACAAGCCAATGGCATTTTATATTGTATAAATTAGCCTAGCGACAAGCAGAGATTTCCTGTTGTTCACATGAAGCCAGGATAAATCACACAAAATACTTAAAATGCTATTTTGTGGAGGCTTAATTGTCTTCACGATTTATTGTCTGTGAAATGAAAGTAAATAAAAGCTTCGTTTCCACTTAGGGAAATGGTTTTTGGTTAAAAATTCAACCCGAAGAGATCGCCACATAATTGACCCTTCGTTAATCCCCGCTCCTTTGTGATGGTCCGACAAGCTGTCGCAGTAAGCATGGAGCCCACACTGTAACTAACAGCACTCCCTGAAGAAATATTATCATATTTTTGGAAAAATGAAACAGTGATTCCAGAGAGAAGCAGACAGAGAGGTCTACAGTCTGTGTTTGAAGGATATATCCAGGATGTCAAACTGACTCAGCAGCAACAACAGGTTAAAAGACAAAGATAGTTAGAAGCTAAAGCCCAACTATAGGCTACAGATCACAGTGTTAAACTGGATTCATAACTTCTCACAGTGGAAATGAAAAAAAACAAAAAAACAAATTGAACCGTACCGTACTGCTCGGTGGAAACGGGGCTCATAGCGTACACTTTAGTTTGGTGTGGAAGGAAAGGAAATGTAAAGATGCACATGCAATGACAGAGAGTAGCAGACTGACTGAATGTGGAAAAACAGACATATTGTTGAAATTGCACTTATGCTTCTGAAGACATCATGGGCTGTTTGTCATCTATTTTGTAAATGGAAGAGCGATTTCAAAATGTACTTCTTTAAACTAAAAAAAAAGGGAAACATTTGACAGTGTTTGTTATATAGGACATGATGCAATGGTTCTTCTGGTCCAGGCCACCTGCGATCAAATTAGACTGTTAGCGGTCCATTGACTAAAATGAGTTTGACACCCCTGGCATAGAAGGAACACCAGTTTGTAACATTAAATTGCTTCATTCAGTGGTTTTCCTGGTTTTAATCACCTGGTCCATTTGATTTGGAGAGTAAGAGACCTCCGCGGATAATTTTGCCTCCTGCTGAACAATGAACAATGAACAATGACGGAATTCTGAACAAGAGAAGTTTCAGCTGGTAGAAATCTGCAATCCTCACTGCCAGCTGCCACTAAATCTCCCTAAATCTTATACACCTGACCTTTAGATTACTGACCTTTACCTTTAGTACTGAGAGAAATCTGTGCCTATGTCTTATCCTAATTAAACTGAAGGAAGTTTTGTCCCTTTTGCCACAGCAGCACTAAATTTAATTTCCACACCATGTAAAGACATATACAGTAAATGTTCATGAGCTTTATTGGTAGTGCAATGAATGTCTTGTGGGTGTGGTTTAGCCAGGCGGTAGGAGGCAGGGTCAGCACTGACGTCACACCTGGGGGTTGGTGGTAATGACTCATTAGTCGCTATTAGCCGCACCTGGTGGGAGAGTTGGAGAGGCCTTTGAGCTGAGCGGGCACGCCAAGTGGGAGAGACTGGAGGCAAGACATCCTGAAGACAAAAGAGACGGAGAAAGTGTTTGACACGCCACCACGAATTATCCATGTAAATACACATTCACTCTGAGCTGGCCAACTGGTACGACAGAACGGCACCCGAGGGGTGTCTAGTGGAGTCTTCTGGTCCAAACTAGCGGGCCGTGAGGAGCAAGAGTGGTGGCCTGGCGGTGAATCAACCACACACACACTCCCAAATAGAAGAGGTCACACTCACCCAGGAAAGTCCAGGCACATTTCTCACGTCTAAGGTGGAATTTATTTAAAGCCTCCATAAAAATAGCTGTTTATGTTTTGTGTGTAATTTATCCTTCAGGGATTTATACTGATTTATCCTGGCTTCATATGAGCAGAGGAAATCTCTGCTCATCGCTAGGCTAATTTATACAATGTAAAATGCCATAGACTTGTGCTAAAAACATTAGCATGTTACATTTGTTTGGAAAATGTGCTTAGTATAAGACAGTTGTTTTGTCAGTGAACCTTGTGAGATGTAATGGAGCCAAATTATCTAACGTTACCTTTGTTAAATGTTGCTGTTGTCCCTGGCTTCATTTGAGTAGAGGAAAAGTCCGCTAGCCACTATGCTAATTTATACAATGTAAAATGCCATAGGCTTGTGCTAAAAACATTAGCATGTTGTATTTGTGGGGAAAATGTGTCCAGATAAAGACAAGTGTTTGTCTGTGAATGCTGCGAGTTATAGTGAAGCTGATTTGTGTACTTGTGTTTGAACTTGTCTCTATCTCGCTTTAATGCAACACGTAGGGAGAGGCACTAAGTTACAGGGTTGCTAGCCTTAGTTGAGGTCTCATGACCCAGGTTTAGTACAGCGGCATAACACAAAGGCTGATGTAATGACTGATGTCGAAGAAACAGAAAATTTAAAAAATAGTACTTTAAAGACCTTAAGATAAATTACAATTTAGGTTTATGAAATTATTTTTTAAAGTAGATCATTTTTAGCACAGCTCCTGTTGTTGCTTGCATGTTTTCCTTTTTTTGTCAAATCTCAAACTCACTGAATCATGAGATAGCGCCGTGGCTTGAAGTTGCTAATCTTAAATTGACAGCAGGGTTAAGTGAGAAAATAATATGTCTTTAGGGATGGGGCAATGAACGGGATGCCTTGTTCACAGTCTTCCATCTGTTGCGTATCATAAGGCAGTTCATCAACCGGAAATAGGACACAAGGTCTTTTCATTTTGCTTAACAAGGGAACACAGTCTGTTTTTCAAGGCTTCAGTGCACTACAGTGAGACCTTGCAAAAATATATTACTGCACTACCGAGAACAAAGGGTGTTTTCTCCCAAAGGATTGGGGCAAAGATGAATGTATGAAGACATAATGTTTATTCTGTATGTCTTGACTGTTATCTCATTCACAAGTGTAAAAAATGTATCACAGATTAAAGTCCTCCTGTGGTAGACAGTATAATAAACACTTTATGTTACCCTTAAAGAGGGAGTTTACAATCTTAGAAAACTGTTCTCTCCTCCAGTGACCTTTCACACTGTTATGAATCACACTGTTCCTCCGCCTTTCTAATAAAAACAGAAATGTCTCTACTTACCCAACTGATATCCCGTCGGTTTACTCTTCAGTCCCTCACTGTGTGATTTCTTTGTCCACCCTCGTGTTCATTTCAGAAGAGGTTTGCAGGATGATTTAACCTCTGTGACGTCTTTTTGTTATGCATTTTTTAAAAGAATGTAACTTTATTTTTGTCTTATTAATTGTGTTATGTTCACAATGTATAAATGTAAAATGTAAAAAGACTAAATGAAGCAGCTTTATGTCAGTAATTGGTGTTTCTGCACTGCTGTTTGGCACATTACAGACAGGTCGCTAGCTCGGCATCTGCTAATTTGTGCTCAACATTCTTCTCTGACAGCTTAATGTGTGCAGACCTTATTTCTGATTTAAACACTCAGGAGGTTTTTACCAGGAACTGAATTATCCACAGATGTCCCTCCCTCTCCAAAACAATCGGACCTGGTGATTTAAACGGATAAAACACTGAATAAAGCAGTTTCACATTAAAAATCACTGTTTTTACGTCACAGTTTGGCCTGTCAGAGACAAGCCGCTAGCCTAGCACCTGCTAATGCGTGCTCACACTTTTGTCTGCCAATTTAAGATCCAGGCGGTCAGGAGGTTTTTATCAGGCAAGGAATTACTCACAGAGGTCTCTTCTTCTTTAACCCGAAAAGACCTGGGGTCTCATTTATAAAACAATGCATAGGACCTATACTAAAAATGTACTTACAGACAAAAGGAAAAAATGGTGTGTGCCAAAAAATGTGACAATTTCTACAATCAGGCTTACATCTTACTGCCTGCATCTCCAATTTCCCATCTCCAAAATGTTCACAAGCATGGGTCAAAGTTTCTCCCATCAAGTCTGTTTTTATAGATCACAGTTGTTGCATGGAAAGTGGATTACGCCTCTTTCAGGCCTCATTTTGTGCCTATGCAATGTTTATAAATGAAATTTCAGGTGATTTAAACCGGTAAAACCCTGAATGAAGCAGTTTTGCATTATGAAGAATCTGTGTTTTTTCAACACTGCCGTTGCAGAGGGGCTGAAAACTTTGGTGCCTGATGCATAAACATAAATGGCCCTCTCTACAGCCAGTGTTTGGTTTGTCTGTTCTGGGCTACTGTAGAAACATGGCGGTAAAACGTGACAATCTCCTTGGACGAAAACCTGCTCCCTATAGATATAACAGGCTCATTCTAAGGCGATAAAAACAACGCAATTCTTATTTTCAGGGGATTATACAATCACACAAACACTTACTTATTATATTACATGTCACTCTGCCCCTAAAACCTTCACACTGAACCTTTAAAATGTTAGAAAAAGTGCAGCTGTAAGCCCACATTAAGAAAAACAACGAAAATGCCAGTAAGAAATGCATGATGAATATTTAAGAGCATGATGTTAGTAGAGTAATGATGGTTAAAACGATAATGAGGAATTAGTTTTAAGACAGTCTGAAGAGGACGTTATCCTCTCTTCTCCCTGCAGCAACAAAGACGCCAAAGCCTCTATAGCTTTAACCCACTTAACCTCGCAGGTGGTGTTTGTTCTGCTCCTTCTTGTAAATTTGAGTCATTACTGAATATGATTGCAAAAACAAAAAGAGCATGCTCGCTGAACCACCTCTTCGATGGATAAATAAAGGTTAAAAACAAATGGAGATGATGCATTCCAACAGCACTTAGGAGTGTAATTCATCTCCCTGTTGATGTCCCTTATTTCCACTGCTTAATAATAATGCAACCCCCGGACAAGGCTGTGCAGGGTGTGTGAATCACTGCCTAATAAAGACTCTGCCATTTAACCAACTGCCATGTATACAAGTATTATCATCTCATCAATCTGCAGCGGTTTAAGAGACCAAGACAGCAAAAATCTCATCCTAATATGGATATTTGCAGCACTGAACATTAAATCTTGATGCTCCAGCAATGTAAATATTGAGACAGCATTTGCACTTAATATGCTTAAAATAATTGCTGTATCATAGTTCAATACTTTGACTGGAAACATATGTAAATGAGTTACTAAATTAATACAGGTTCCTTATCTATCGTGATATCTCTTTTTTTTTTTTTAATTTTATTCTTATTTGTCTTTTTTATTTATCCCTGTTTGTAATGCTGATCATTCATCATTTTCTTTTTTTTTGTATGCAGGTGGTGATTACATACAACACATACAACACAAACAAACAAATAACAGCAGACAAAAACTGAACAATGTCCCTCGACAAATAGTCAAACAGTAGAAATTTCATATTGGCATAACAATATTCTAAACTAGCTTAACCACAACAAGTTGACTACAAAAAAAATCACTTTATCTTTTATCTTATTTACTTATATTCTTGTATTTATATTTTTCACATTTAATACTTTTTGTTCCATTGTTAAAATGCCATTCTTACTCTTTGTCTGTGAAAACCTTTTTAGAAAATATAACTAACATATATTTGTGTCTGCGTAGCCTGTATAACATATAATACACAATGTCTTTTGTTATTTAGTGTAATAACAGTGCTTTATGCTCACTTCAGAGGACATTACTCTGACTTAGGTTCCTTTCCTAGAGACTTACCCTAAGAACGGAAATATACTTGCTTGTAAACCACGTGTTCACATAGATAAACACCTGCATCATGAACTGAAGTGTTCACATACTTGCCTGTTTACTATGTGTGTTACTGGAGGATTCCACTAGAGGGCGCACCAGAGAACTCAGACCATATTGAACTTCTGTATTTGCATGACGTGCACAACAAAAGTAGTTAAACAAACACCCTCAAGGTCTTTCCTTTATTGTTAATTCTCTAATCATGGCAGAAAAACTGACAGCGGCGTCATCATAAATGGTATGTAAGGCCCCTAAATCAAGTATATTTGTCGATGTGCAGTGGTGTTGACACATCGCAGATGCAGGTAATTGCAGACTTGGTCTATTTGCTTGTCTTAAAAACTTTCCGCCATTGTTATTGCCGCTAATGTGCCCACTGACACTGTCACATCACCATACTGCCCCTACCAGTCATGTGTGTTTTGCATCTTGCGCACATGTAGCGTTATTTCTGAGGCTGGCATTACCAACACAGGATACACAAGTCAGCCATCATGTACACATGAACCTTAATTAAAAGCAAACATACTGAACAAAAATATAAATGCGACACTTTGGTTTTTGCTCCCATTTTTTACATGTTAAAGTTAAAGATCTGAGACTTTTTTTAATGCACTCAATAGAAATATGTCTCTGAAATTTTGGTCGCAAATGTTTGTGCACTCGTCCTTTGCCAAGACAATCCATCCCCCTGACAGGTGTGACATATCAAGATGTTGACACTGCTTACACAGATTTAACGAATTTGTGACCAAAATTTGAGCAAGCTTAACCCCAACCTTGACTTAAACCTATCCTTAACCCAAGTCCTCACCCTAAAATTAATGATTTACATTATGGGGACTTGCATTTTGTCCCCCAAAGGAAGACATGTCCCCACAATGTCACTGTGTAAACAGACTTATGTCCCCACAACATGAGTAATACACACACAGAGAAAGAGAGAGAGCACTCGTGTCTGTCGGACATCAAAACAATGAAGTTGTTGACAAAACACAAAACTTAGATACTTAAGATCTAAATAATTTCATCAGATCATATCAGGATATATTGGCTCAGTATTTTGACTGGAATATTGATGATATTTGTGCCATATCAGAATCATTTGATGTTTACAGGTTTACCAATAGGTTTGTTTTTGTCAATAGTGGCGAATTGATTGAAGTCACACATTCTCATTTCACACATGAGAACATCCTCCTGCCCCACAGACATCATGTCGTCTTGGACATGTTCTGCAAGCAGACTGACTCTCACATGACCAGTGCTCCGTAAAAGATCACTTAGAGCGCTGGCCTGACACAAACAAGCAAGACCTGTGGTCTGACTGAATGAACTCTACTGAAAATCTACTGCTGCTGCTGTCACATTAAAATGAATAAACCTAACACCTTGATTAATCAGAATCCCACCATTAAGTACTTAATGTTCCTATAAAATTAAATTAGAGTCAGTGGCGGAGGAAGTATTCAAATCATTTACTTTCATAAATCTTGATCTTGAATCATGATAGATTTTGATAGCATTTTTAGAGTCTGCCAAAGACTGTAGGAGTTTCTAAGAATTTAAAACATGACACTGAAAATGCAAAAGGAAAACATGAACAATACACAAACAGGCAAACAAAATGAACACACAAAGGCCTTCAACATTTCTTAAAATGTTTATTGCCTGGCAACAGACTTGACAATAGAGTGAACCTCTTGAACCCCGTACAGAACTAAAAATAAATTACAGCCATGTTTTCCCAGATGTGAACACATTTGAAAAATCCCGTTTATATCCAGTCCATTCGGCAGACGAAAATGATGGCACTGTACGTTTCTGCATTTGTACATTTTATCACTTGTATGTCCAGTATTTTTTAAGTAATGTAGTTCAGACTGCATGTATGTAAACAGACTTTCTCATCAGGAAGTGGTTGTGACACCTAGGTGCCACCAAAATGAGGTGCTTTTTAGTGACACCAGGTGTTTTTAGTGAGTCATCTGCAGCATTTTTGACTGAGACGGTGCTGCGAAAAATTGGTGCATTTTTGCGAAGCATCATTGGCATTTTCAACAGTGATTGTGCCACCAAAACGAAGTGTTTTTTAGCAGGACATTGACGGCATTTCCAGCTACGATTGTGGGTGTTTTTCCGGGAGACATTGGCAGCATTTCTAGTGGCGACTGGGCAATTACAACAGGGTGTTTTTTTAATTAGACCTGGTGGCATTTTTAGTGGCAATTGTGGCATCAAAAGTGGACGTTTTTTCATGAGACATCGGTGGCATTTCCAGCGGTGATTGTGCCACCAAAAGTTGATGTTTTTTAATGAAACAACAGCAGCATTTCCAGCTGTGATCGTGCCACCAAACCTCGATGTTTTCAAGGAGACATTGGCAGCATTTCCGACGGCAATCATGCCACCAAAACTGTGTTTTTTAGCGGGACATCAGTGGCATTTCCAGCAGCAACTGTGCCACCTAAACTTAGTGTTTTTTAGCGAGACATTGTTGGCATTTCCAGCAGCGATTGTGCCACCAAAACAAGTTGTTTTTTAAGCATGATATCTGCAGCATTTTTGACTAAGATTTCATTTTCAACGGTGATTGTGCCATTTAACGGGGTGTTCTTTAATAAGACATGATGGCATTTTTAGCTGCAATTGTGTCATCAAAAGTGCCTTTTTTTCGTGAGAAATCGATGGCATTTCCAGCAGTGATTGTGCCTCTGAAAGTGGATGTTATTTATTGAAACATCAGCAACATTTTCAGTTGCAACTGTGCCACCAAAGCTGGTTGTTTTTCAAGGAGACATTGGCAGCATTTCCAACGGCAAATTGTGCCTCCCAAGCTGTGGTTTTAGTGGGACGTTGGTGGCATTTCAGCAGCAATTGTGCCACCAAAACCAGATGTTTTTTTAGTGAGACCCTGCAGCATTTCCAACGGAGACTGTGCCACAAAAAGCAGATTATTTTTAGTGAGTCATCAGTGGCATTTTCAGTGGTGATTGTGCCACCAAAAGCGAGTATTTTAAACAAGACAATGACAGCATTTCTGGTAACAGCGCCACATTGTGAGTGAGACATTGGCGCCATAAGTTTCAACATAGTTATGTACTGACTTTTTCTATCCATGGTTTGCTGAAATGTACAATGCCAACAGTTATTCTGGCCATTGGGTTGCTTTGTCAGATAATGCCAAATATTTCCTATTATGTTCTATTTTGGAGTGTTTATGATTTACATAATAAATGAATCATTAAAATACCACGCCATCTTTTTACTGTTTAGTCATTAGCCAGCCAGGCGTCTTCTATTTGTGATGTCTTCTGTTCCTTTCCAAGTGCGTCTCAGCTCAGTCACAGAGAGAGGGAGAGTCCAATTATTTTCCCCCCAAAGCTGCAGAGTACAACATTACATGGACTATTTAGACTGTCAGTCCCATAATAAGCCTCATAAACTTGGAATGAATAGATTTACTGTACCTGTAACCTTTAACAAACCAGTTATAGATTTTACCTGAAGTAATTTTAGCTTTTCTCATTATCCAGAGAAATCCGTCACAAGCTTAGTGTCAGGTTTCTCAACTGTGCATCATCTGACAACACTTTAAAGGAGCTGTACGCTACGTTTAGAGCATTAACATAGCAGCAAACAGCTTTTTGATGGGTAAATTTATAGCGGCTTTATGGCAGTCTGGGCAGAGAATAAAGTCACATTACCTCTGTGTGTGTTATATTCATGTTCTCATAAATACTCTTTTAAATATTATCGATGGAGTGAGGAGGAACGTCCATCCATCCACTTTGGTCCCCTTATCCGGGGCCAAGCAAAGCACCCCAGACGTCCCTCTCCCCAGCAATGCCTTTACGGTCCTCCTGGGGGACCCCAAGGCGTTCCCAGGCCAGATGAGATATGTAATCCTTGCAGTGTGTCCTAGGTCTCTCCCGGGACCTCCTACCAGTGGGACATGCCCAGAATATCTCTGATCAGATGCCTGAATCACCTCAACTGACGCCTTTCGATGTGAAGGAGCAGCAGCTCTGCTCAGAGCTCCATCTGGATGTTCGAGTTCCGAACCCTATCTCTGAGGCTGAGTCCAGCCACCCTACGTGGGAAACTAATTTCGGCCACTTGTATCCGCGATCTCATTCTTACAGTCACTATCCAGAGCTCATTGACCATAGGTGAGGGTTGAGACGTAGATGGACCAGTAAACTGAAAGCTTCGCCTTCCAGCTCAGCTTCCTTTTTACCACAATGGTCCGACGCCGCACCAAACTGCTGATCCATCTCATGCTCCATTCTACCCTCACTCATGAACAAGACCCCAAGATACTTGAACTCCCTTGCTTGAGGCAGTAACTCTCTCCCAACCCAGAGAGGGCAATCCACCGACTTCCTCCATGTTCACATAGAAACTCTCTAAAATATTATTGACGGAGTGAGGAGGAATGTCCCTTGTGGCAAATGTGTGTTGCCTTGGTTCCTCCCTTACGTCACAGGAGGAAGGAGCTGAGGTTCAAAGAAGTTCAAGTGAAAGGAAATGAGAAGGCTCGTACACACGCTGCAAAGGGTTGAAAATGTCAGATTGTTTTGAAAGGCTCCAACCACGCTATAGTGTGAGGCAGCTGTTTTTGAAGTTATCACCTTGGAAGAGCATTTTAGAGAGGGTGAGTTTTGTGGGTGGGAAGTTCTGGCTTTGTGTAGATGAAAGAAATAAAGCAGAGAGGGAAATGTGTGGTTTCAAAACTGTCCATTTACTGTGGCCATGGCCTTATAGATAGACAGAATCTGCCTCTCATCATATTCTGGGGTTGGCTCAAGACTTATATCAGCAGAGCTTAACAGGTACGCCTACAAGTGTTTGAGTCCCAGGATGAACTTTTTTTTCACACTACCAAATCCCAAAACATGAGAAGAGCTGCTCTGGCTTTAAGCCAGACGCGAGGATGCCTCGGGCAAACCGATGGACGCTGCTTCATCACACACACCACGCAAACACTTTACAGGTAACACTGAGGTGTAGGTGTGTACAGGACTATTTTAGTTTATAAGACATATCTATTCAGTCTATGGGGTTGACAGGTATCACACATTTTAAGTGTGACATGAAGATTATGACCATAATGTTTTGTATTGTCATTAATTGTGACTGCATGGGGCGCTGTCCAGTGCTGAAGTCCTTTACCCATGCAACATTATTGTCAATACTTTGAGGTCACTTTTATGAGGCTTATAGCTATTTTTTGTATGTTCTTTGGCCAGATTCGGTTAAAAACTACATTTATATTGAATGTGCTGTGTGCCGTATCTGCTGTTAATGAATAAACGAGAAATTCACGTAACAGCATTCCCACAGCTTAAAGCAAGTTAAGACTTTTTAACACTTAAAAGCCACTCAGAATAACATTTAGGACAAAAAAAACATGAACCAGTGAAGGGTTAGAGACAATTTTGCCCACGTTTACTATAACATTAAACACGACTTGATGATTTTGTGCTCCTCTCTCTGCATGTGAGATTCCACGTGCCTTGATTCTCATCATCATCATCAAAGTTCAGTCCATTCTTTCAACATTTGTGTTTCATTTCCCTCCCTTTTATTTGCTGTTTACTGCAAGCGAGAACTTCTTGGACTTAACTTTTGCTGTTTGATGTGCCTCATGTTTCCTAGCTATTTGCACCCCTTTATTTTCTATATTCTGCTGCAGCCAAGGCCGGAGGGGTGCAGGTGCAGAGAAACAAAATTCTAAACAATTTTGGAACTGATTTAATAATGTTGAAATGACACACAGTGAACCTGGGGCTTTGGTCCATGGAGATCTCAAAAGATTATGAAAAAACACTTTGGATTATTCATCCAATAATGAGCAACAGAAGCGTGGATGTAGATTTATGTATCTGGTCTTGGACAATATGTCATTAAGAGCGTCTTTAGATTTCCATTTAAACAAGCACTAAAACTGCTGATGTCAGAGAGGAGATGCTAATCAGTGAAGTCACACACACAGGCGCATATGGCCTGTTTCTAGGTGTGAGGGTGCAACTCTGGAGGATAAATTTGGGTCTTTTGTTTTTAGATCAAGTAACAATTAATCACTGTCTGGACTGAAGTCAAAGCGAGATGGCACACAGCAGAGTGCAGAAAAGTGTAGCTGCTCCACATGAAATCCTTTTGTTAATCAAACGTAAGAGAACACGATGCAAACTAAAAGCTGTCCAAGTCAAATGCCAAAGAGTTAATGTTGCAGATGTTTATAAATGCTGAAGGATACAGGCGTTAACTCCCTGTTCCTTCTGACTTCCAAGTAAAATAACAACCATAACAACCGCCCTTTCAGACCAGAATGTTATTACACAATGTTCCTGCTAATGTGAATTTATGAAAAACATAAATGCAGTTAATGTCACGAGCTGCATCAGGCGGTGAGGTGAATTGTCAGAGTGGAGTTAATTTGTGGTTTTACTTTTTATTCATTACTTTTCATTCCCATTTGTCTTTCAACGTTTTCAGCTTATCTGTTTTTTATTGTCTTGTCTATCATTCTTTGATTTACAGGTTTTTAAAAATAGTTTCTTAAATTGAAACCGTCTGCACTGGCATTTTAACTTGCAATGACTGTCCAGTTGCTTTTTGATAAGTTTTCCTTGAAAATTGTGTGTGGTTTGGTCTTATTCAAGCCAGATTTGTTTACAAAGCTCGTCATCATTAGCTGAATTGAAAATGGAAAGCAGGGAAATCGAATTAATTTGTCAGGGTCAGGGTTACATTGCTAAGAAGAGTTTATCAGGAAAAAAAACAAACTTTGAGGGGTCCTGTTATGCTTGTCTTTTTTCTGTAATACATATAACGTTATGTCAGATGTTCATATTAAATCTGGCCAAATTTTAAAAAATGAGGTAAAGTAAATAAAATAAAGTATTACCTTTAGACCATTCTGAATTTTCAGTTTCCAATATTTTTTCTACTTTTGAGACAAGCTGACTTCAGCTTATGACGTCCTCCTTTATATGGTCGTCTGCTCCATGCACACTGCTGCAAATTTCGTTAGTTTACATTACATACACTGCTACATGTAGCTAAATGCTAATGTCAGAGAAACATGTGTGTTAGTTAATCTCTCCCCAGTTTCGACCATATTCCTGTTAAAACATGTCAAGTTGTGAGGTGTTTGTTTAGAGGTTTTTTAAATGTAGAAAATGCCGCTGTTCTCCGTTACAGTCATTCCCTGGCTGCAAGTACACTGCTACATGTAGCTACATGCTAACATCAGGAAAACATATAATCTTGGTCGCAGATGTTGAATTTCTCCCCGATTTAAGATCATATTCCTGCTGGAACATGTCCAGTTGTTTAGATTTTGGTTTAGAAGCTTACTAGTAGTGATTTTTCAAAGTAGAAAGTGCTGCAGTACTTTGCTGCAAGTACACTGCTACATGTAGCTACAAGTCAAGGAAACGTATAATCTTGACTGGTGATACCCTTAAATTATCCCTGATTTGGGGTGATATTCCTGCTGGTAAATATGCACTTCTGAAGATTTAGGTTTAGAAATTTTAATTGGTGATTTTTATTTCATTTTGTTTTGGATTGCCTGCATTGCATTTTTATTTGTGAAGGCATGACGTGCCGTACTCTCCCTCTGACTGGCTAGTATTCATTGGCTTTGTTGGTTGGGTTTGTTAGGGTTAGGCAAGAGGAGAGAGACTGGTTGTGGTGAGGCGCTGATGAGAGGCGCCATCCTATATCAGAAAAAAAAAGAAAAAAAAAATGACAGTGTAGAGACGCTGAGAGCACAGATAATGGAAGGCTTGGAAATGCTCACCAATCAGAGTGGGCTGGGCTTTTTCGGGTGGGAGGCTTAAAGAGACTAAAGAGCACTAAAATGGCATCGGTGTTCCAGCACAGACAGTGTGAGGAAAATAACGCACATGTATTAAGCTGCAAGCATTAATGGACAGTGTCAGGTCCCTTTTAAGAAAAACGCAGAGACAAAATTGAAACTTCCCAGGGTTTGACAATAACTGGCATTGCCAAATAACAATGAGCCTGACCAACAAAGCAAATAAAAACACACTGGGTCACTGGGTCGTCACACCTCTAGACCGCCTCCAGTAGATGTCACAATCAAATATTTAGGGTGAAGTCAGGTAATATGAGACATCAGGTAACATAAAGTTTTACATCTCAGGGCTCTTTAAATATTAGCAGCCAGCCTCTAAACATGTTACTGCATTGTTACTACAAATGTTCCTCACATGAAACAATCATTGTGATTGGTCTGAGATAACTGGGATGGGCAGAGCAAGGAGTCAAAGAATCACTGGTCCCAGAACCTCTAAGAAAAGCCATTTGGCATGCTGATTTTCTTCTTTTGGTAATAAGAGTACTGCAGCCAAAACAATAAGGGTATAACACCAACAAATGGTTGTAGGACGTTGCATATCACTGAGTGTTCAACTTATAACCAAAATGTTTTCATAATACATCTTATTTTTTATGGGGAGAGGTTTTGAGAGAGTTCTTAGTGTATTCAGGTAAAATTGGACATTTTTCTGAAGTGAAACCAACATGTGTTTTTAAGCTACCATTGTGTGCCACTCTGTCTCAAGCCACTCAAGCCCACACACTGGTCCACTGCAGACAATATGGCACCATGGAAACGTGCAGCTAAAGAACAGGGAAAGCATGGCAGAAAAGTTTAATGAGTGGATTAATGACTGAAGTGATACATGGATTTAACCATTTAAAAAACAAAAACAAAGCTGTCCTCATTTTACCTTAAGTTTCCAAAGGTCCAAAGTTTCTAAAGTATTTTACTTGGCAACCTATTTTCTCATAAAAATGCATCAGATGTCTATAACAAGTTTTAAAAGTTGACATTTGAGGTAGTATTAGGATTTTTAGGTGGTTTTCTTGTCCCAAATTACCTCCTGCTGCTGCTGCCAGTGATCCAGTCATCCAAAACATTTTAATCAAGCTTTATAGGATGATGCCCACTGTCAGTGTAGACACATGCGTAAGGAAGAACCATTTGTGCCCTGCTGAGAGCCTCAAACAGCAGAACATAATGCACACCGGGTGTAAAAGGACTGAAGGTCTCATAACAGCAGTGCCAGTGTTCTGCACTCCCACAGCATCTCCCACAGGATATCACAGGAAGCACAGTCATCTGCCTACTTCCAAATTTCCTAAAATAGAAAATAAAAAACACATTGTTTCTGTCGGATCTCAGGCTCAACCACTGGTCACAGTTGATAGTTGAGACACACCCTGCAGTATCCTTTTTAATGGTATTTGCAGGGGTGTGCTTTTATTTTCGGCTTGTAGATTTTAAAGGTTGGACAAAAGAGCAGAGGCAGCAGAGTTGAAAGATTAATGAAACCCTTCCCACGTCTATGAGCTGGGCTGAAAATACTTCACTGTGATGTCATGTTCTCTTTTAATTGAACATAAGACCTAATAAATAATTTGTAAAGACAAATGCGCACCAAGCAGGAAAACCAACTGCTATTTCTTTTACATCATTATTATATTTTAAGTGTAATTTTCCTTTAAAGAGAGACTGCCTCCCTCATCTGCCCCTATGATTATATTTATTGTCATTAAAGTCACTGTGTGCAACATTCAGCATATTAATATAGCAACAAACAAACAGCTGTTCGCTAGGGTAAGGATATAGAGGAGTAATGGTGTCCTGATCAGAGAGTTATGACACATTACCTCTGTGTGTGTTGTAATCTAGGCTTTTTTTTGGGTTGTTGTGTCAGCGTGGGCTTTTCTCCGGGTACTCCGGCTTCCTCCCACAATCCAAAAACGTGGGTTAGGTTAATAGAGTCATACCCGGTAGATGTGTGAGTGTGAATGGTTGTCTGTCTCTATGTGTCAGCCCTGTGATAGTCTGGTGACCTGTCCAGGGTGTACCCTGCCTCTCGCCCAATGTCAGCTAGGATAGACTCCAGCTCCCCTGCGACCCCTTACAGGATAAGCAGTTACAGAAAATGAATGAATGAATGAATGTGGTAGGCCGGTCCAAGCGCGCGTGCATGTTAGTCCATGTGAGTTCCTCCTCCACTCAATAATTACTGTCACTCTGCACTGCACTCATACAGTAGCTACAGCTGATACAGCTGGGTGCGTTGGTTGTTGACGTTCTGGAACGCCGTGTCAAGTTCTGCCTGTTACATGCATGGTCTTCTCTCAAAATACACTTCTGTTTTCACGGGAAATTTAACATTTACATACAGTCTCTTTCAAAATAAACACACTACTGTACATTGGAACAACTCTGCGAAGTGACGTTTTTTTTCCTACAACCACAAATGCACGTGGTTAGGTTTAGGAAAAAAGACAGGACGGCTTTGGAACCTTACGGGATACAAACAGCACTCTCCCAGGTGAAGGTCAGTGTTTGTTGGACTCATCCACCACTCCTCCACCCAACCTAGCCGGACTTTTGCCTCCTTAACTTTCATTCTTGTCCCACCCCGTTTCCCTTTGACGCTGCCGAGCAACGTTAAACTATAACAGCAATTAGCCGCGTATCATGCAGACTTTAAAGGACAGCTTTTTCACCAGTGTCTGACGCCGCAAGTCACTGCCCGAGCGCAAGATTTCGACAAAGTTGTAGTTATACTGAGTAAGCACTCACACTCAGGTTCCCCCTGGCTTATCAGTGTTAACTCTTTCAGCACTGTTGCAGTTGTTAGCACTGTTTATGGAGTTTGCATCGTTAGTTGCTAGTTGCTAGTTCAGCCACCTCCATGTTGAGAGCTGTGTGCAGACAATCTCGCCCCAGACCCTGAATCATAAATGCTCTGAATGTCGCACACAGCTCCTTTGAATCCTTGCAAGAACACACATTTGTGAGTGTTGAAGTTCCTCAAGGCTCCATCAAGACTGTTGTTTAGAGCCTTCAGAGCCAACAGAGCCAACAGTGATGATCTCAGTGATGGAGCACTGCTGTGTAGATGCAGAGGAGAGGAAGAGGAAGTTCAGTCCAGACGAGGGTTTATTTACAGGAAGCGCATGTATCATTAAATATTTGTTTGAATTTGTTCCAAAGGCTGAGACCACCTGCCTGAGAAGTTTACAAGTCTGGCTAAACACTTGCTTAGCTCATGTCTTTTGTGCTATAGTTACTTAAGACGTATAATTAATATACAGATTTTGATGTTTTTGCAATTAAAACATATTTGTAACCTGGTTTTACAGTTTTATGAACTTTATTAACACATGTTTATAAGTCTCACTTTAAAAGAACTATTGTATAATTGTGATATATTGCATTGCTGGTTTTCTTGTGCTGATTGCAGCTGCTGTAAGTTGCATTTTAGCCACAAGAGGCTGCAATTTGGTCACAAATAAGGCAGGGTTGTCCTCATTATCCTGAGAGTTTCAGCCTCTGATCATCAAGCTAACATGCATACAGAAAATATACAGAAATTGTGCTGTTATGTTTAATTTTAACAAGTTATTTATTGGTTTTTAACCTGTCAAACTAAATGAGGGCAAAGAATTAACTTTAGAGGACCACAACAAGTAATACATAACTCTTTACTCTTCCTCTTATCGAACCCCACGCTCGTCCCTAACAGAGGTTCACTTTAATACCTGTTTAATAAACTTGTGTTTGGTAATTTCTTGTATTTTTTTACTCTCCTGAGGCACCATTAAATGTTCCTGTGATCTCACTGCAGGATACAGGGATTAATCATTTGCTGCTGGTATTTATAGAGTTTGCTTTGAAAAGGTATAATGAGATCACCATGGACTCAACTCACAAGGGCTCAAAACATCACGACAGCAAGTGGGTGACAGTACATTGCAGCAGCACACTAAATTACATTCCACTTAAATGAGATTACTTGTGTAAGGTGGTTTAAGGTAGCGGTATGGAAATAGACACAATGAGAAATGATCACAAGTATACATGATCATACGTACAAAATGATAATGATAAATAATAATCTGGTTTTGTTTTCTTACTTATATTTTTAGTTTTCATTTATTTTGTTTGGAATAAAAATGTCTGATGTAAACCAACTGTTACACCATTACTCCCACAAGGATGCAGCCACTACTGAGAAAGCAGAGGTCAGTTAGACATGATGCATTTTTAAAGGCTGGACTGAGCATATTTTGATTTGTCTAGCACAACAAAACAAACTGATACAAAAAGAACAAAGTAAATAAAATTAAAAAAAAAAAAACAATTTTGTAATGCAGAGAAGGCTTAAAAATCATTAAGTAGGACGTACAGAAAGCATAATTGAACAGTTAACTAACTAACTAACTAACTAGTGAAATAAATAAATACTGTAAAACTTCAGTTAATAGCCCGGGCTATTATTTGCTTCACTGAAATCAACAGGCCTATATTTGGGACAGGCCTTTAATTCCTTACACACAGAACTGTTGCTCAGCAAAGATGGGAAATACTACCAAATTGTTCATTTAAACCAGTACGAATATTATTTGTTTAATAATTAGGCCTTAGATAACATATCACTTATGAATCATTCATTTGATCTAGCTCCAACAGACACAACCCTACTTAATCTTGGTAAAACAAAACTCACAACTTGGATTCATTTTAATGAAAAACCCTTTTGATTCTTTTGATCTGAGGACCCTTAGGGACTAAAGGAATATGAATAACTTACAGGGTAATCGAGGAATGGACACATAATTTGAGGTAACCAAGAACTGGTTTGATACATTTGAAGAGCTCCTATTAAAAACAAATAAACTGTTTGGCATCCAGACCAGGCCTCTAATAGAGACAGGCCTTTATATGTCAAAATGTGTAGCCACACCGGGCTAGTAAAAGAGACTGGACGTTTAATTGGAGTTAAATACAAATCAGAAAATGTCATTATTTGGCAGCTTCTAGGGTTGAAGAGGGGAATTACAGACCTTTTCTTAGTCACACATATCACATAGGTAAATACTGGTAAAGCTTTATCATTTTTATCTTTTCATGTATATACTGCGATTACTAAAGATCAACACTGATGTGTATGTGATTAAAACATATAGGTTCTGTGGTTGTGTGACATCACTTCCGTGTGGTGCGACATATTTAACAACCTTGCAGTGAATCTGGGTGAAAAGTGAAATGACTTTTCATTCTGAAATAAACAATGTTAAGGTAATAAGAAATGTTTTAAATCATTAATAGCTTGTTATTGTTACATATCTTGTTATAGGATGCAGTTGCGTAAAGTAGTTTCGGTCCCAGTGCATGCTATCATGTACACATGATCAGAGACTTGACACTGGATAACATCAACTTACATATGACCCAGCGATCATCATTACATATGTGTATATAACAAGAAACACTAAGGAAAATATGAAAAGCATTGTTTTTAATTTAATGAGAGTTCTTCTTTGAACACCGGCACATTTTCAAGGTGGCAATCACTCATAAGGGACACATTGCTGGAGGGCCCACTCTGTCTATGGGCCCCTCCACCTCATGGGCCCCAGTGCAACCACACTGCCTGCACTGTCTATATTTACGCCCCTTTTTGTCGAAATCATGTTCATATTAATCTTTTTTTAAATGTTTTTTTCACACTCACAGTTTGCCAACAGCATGATGTCAGACTGTGACAGTGTGTTACTGGCAAATGGAGGAGTTCCCTTTTCGTGTTTTGTTTACAAATTTAGCCAGATATTCCACATGGATTTACTTAACACCTAAACAGCGATGAGCATTTTTCGTACATCGTCTCAAACAACAACATAGCCTGCCAAAAAAAAAAGAAAAAAGAAAAAAAAAAAAAAACACGGAGTACGGAGAATAACACCTAGATGGCCGGGACGTTTGTAATATTTTCAAACCCAGATGGTGACGTAAGTAACCCCAGGATGACTAAGGACTGAATCATGTGCATAGTTTGTTCCGTAAGATGTGGTGAGGAGAATGACCTCACTGAAGACGGGGAGGCATTCACTAACTGCACAAAAAGCAGAAATCAGATTTAGCCTGTGAAATAATTATAAGAGGACATGTTCATGAA
Source organism: Cephalopholis sonnerati (assembly GCA_019142605.1). Taxonomy (NCBI): domain Eukaryota; kingdom Metazoa; phylum Chordata; class Actinopteri; order Perciformes; family Serranidae; genus Cephalopholis; species Cephalopholis sonnerati. The sequence goes on along the minus strand of JAGQAX010000009.1, from coordinate 27,335,965 downwards.
AGCTCTTCTTTTAAAATTTAAATTAGTGTGAAATAAATTAAACCCATTACAAAATATTGTGAGGGGCAAGAGAGGGAGGGGGTGACTCTGCTGTACCTGCACCACTCCTTAAAAAAGTGATGTTTAATGTGTATTAATTAGGGCTTCACTTAAATATTCACAGACCTACCTCATGTAACAATGTGTTTAAAGTGTACCACTTTGACAGTAGCGCCCGGTAAAATGTGAGTGATCCTCAAACTGTGTGTTTGAGGAAGAGTCATCCATCCTGTCTTTAAAGCTTAACGTCAGTATTTTTCAACCTTGACGCTATTTTCTCATGTTTTCATGCCCAAGTGACTAATGGCAACAACAGTTTTTGAAATTGATCCAGTATTGAGTGAGACCGCTGCAGCTGACAGCAGCAAAACATGGTGCAATGTAACCACATGGGGCAATTGTGCATGGTCATTGTACATCCACCAAAAGTGCTTGTTTTTGCCACTGACGGGCTCAGATTGTTATTCTAAGTGTCTGACAAAATAATGGAAATGATGTCGCCAAACACACCAGACTCCATTGAAAAAAAAACTAACTTTATGATAATAAAAAACACTTAATTAAAAGTCCACAAAAACAAAATAAAACTTAACATAAAACCTAAAAAGCCATCTTGGTTCGTCTTTCCAATATTCCAACAATTACCAACACTGGTTTGGTTGAAATTAAATGTCATTTTTCCAGTTAGATGTGAAAATATGTTGGCTTTATTCACGCTAAAATGACTGTTTATTTAAATGGAGTCTGGTGAGTTTGGCGATAGCGATTTCAGGGCTGTTTTGGGTCACACAAAAAGGATCTTACACTTTAACACAAAGGTCTATCTCTGTAAGGATCCTGTCCATAATGTTGTCAGACACTTTCAATAATAATCTGAGCCTGTCCGTGGCAAAAACAAACACTCTTAGTGGACATACATTGAGGGTGCGCAATTGCCCAAAGTGATTACGTTGCAGCCTCTTTCACTGCTGCGGACTGCTGCCCTTTCGCTCAATACTGGACCAATTTCAAAAGTAGTTGTTCCCATTAGTCACTTAAGCCCAGTTTCCACTGAGCAGTACAGTTTGGGTTAGTTCAGTTTGTTGCGTTTTTTTTTCTGTTTCCACTGTGAAAAGTTGTGGATGGTACCAATGGAGCTGTTCCGTACCGTCCCCATTTTTGGTCCCCCCTCTGTTGGGGTACCTAGCACACAGATCTGGTACTAAAAGGTGGACTCATGTAACCACTGTTCATACCTAGACAAGTCTTAATGTCTTAGTAAACTGTAACTATAAAATGAAAGGATGTTTTGCTCACTCACAGCAGCTTAATTCACTGGGCCGACTGCCAGCAACTTTTAAGGTGGAACCTTAACTTGCAATGTTACTCAATGCATGAGCTGACAATGTGAATCCATCAACACACCTTCAATTTCACTGTGACAACTCTGACCATTACTTTAGTTTTTATATGACATACACTTTTAGTAATGATCTTCAAGTGTTTTTATATATTAATTTAAACCGTATAATTCTAATCCTCACTCTGAATAAAAAAAAAAAAAGCGCTGTGGATCATTGTTCCTGTGGGCTACAGCAACACTAAACCCCTGAGCTTGCCTGAGAAGGACTAAATGCACAAACCTGCTATTGTGTCAGGAGCGATGAGGAAATACAGTGAGTGACAACAACCCCGCCCACATTTAAAGGTACTGTTTGTAGTGGAAACGCCAGGGTCTACGTACCATGTCTGACGGGTTACCTTTACTTCCAAAGGTACCATACTGAAAGTATTGAAAGACAGAAACGTTGGGAAACAGGGTCTGGGTTGAAAAATACCAAAGTTACCCTTTAATCTTCCTCTCTTTTTTCTCTGTATAGTAAAGTAGAGCTCTTACTCTATTTAGAATGATATCATATGAAGGGCTGAGACATTTGGATCATGATTAAAAATGACGCAGAAGACAAATGATAAGAGTGTCCCACTTTACCAGTATTCACCCCACTATCTATATATCTGTAAATTGACACAGAAGTCTAATGTCTTTCTTGCTTATTTATCAAAATATGCTAAATGTGAAACAATGTCTGAATTTGCTCACACATAATAAACCCTACATGTTGTAAAAATGTAGGTTATGCAAATAAATTGCCCCACTGAGGCTGTAACTCATCCCCGGCCAAAAGGCAAAAGGGGAGACATAAATATGTGAGGGGACCTCCTTTGTTCGACGTTTAGTCACCTCTGTGGCCCCTGGAAAACCATTAAACGAGGAGGACTTCTCCCAGGAGCCCGGCATTCCTCAGATTCCTCCGGTCTGATGTCAGAGGAGAGGGGACGGCGCTCCGGAGGCATCTGGACCCGCTGATGCCTTCACGGTCCCCGCCGTGGCTGCGAATTCTGAGCTCTACTCTGTTAGGGCTTTTTATAGTGGAGAAAATCAACATGGACACATTTTTCTTTAACCTTTCTTTGTAAACTTTATTTCTTTTGACATTGGTGTTTCACTGATATGTAAAAGTGTAACCGTGGGAAAGAAATATAGGCTAATAAATGCATTGTGAAGCGTTTTGGTAAACATTCAGTTGCTGACTGAGAGTTTGATGAGAACATCTCTAGCACTTTCATTCATTTCTGTATGCTACATATGAATTTACAGCCAGCAGCCAGCTAGCTTAGCTTAGCACAAATAGTGGTAACCAGGGCAAACAGCTAGTGGGGCTCTGTCAAACACTTTCCATATTTCGCCTACCGGTTGTTAACACATTAACATGTAAATTAGCAGGCCTTATTTACACAACTTTGTTGTTTTTACACTTTGGTTGATATTGAAACATTATTATTAATCAAATTGTAAAAATGACAGAGTTTTGTTAAACTATAAGCCAGGCTGTTTCCCTCTGTTTTGGTGCTAAATTAAGCTAACGGCAGCCGGGTGTAGAATCATGGTTCACCATGTGGTATCAATCTTCTCATCTAACTCTTGGCAAGAAAGCAAATTAAGCTATGTCCCAAAATGTTACATTAGGCTGCTTCAATGAAGTTGTTGTGTATTTGATGACTTTACCATCAGCTGTTGTCCAGCTTCTTCACATCAAGCCTAACCCCCCCCCCTTGAGAATTCTTTACAGCTTCATGTTTGTTTGTTTGTAATGTCTTAAAACAAAACTATGTCTTCTTGCAATCCCTTCTCACCACTTCTGTAGCCGTATCCCCCCCTTTGTTTATTTCAGTAATTTGTGAAAGGTAAAATTATCCAGTAACTCAGGAGAAAAACAAAAAACACATATCAAAATTCTGACTTATTAATAAGAATTTTAACTTGTTAACTTAGAAAAATGAGAAAATGAGTTTATTATTATCAGAAAAATTAGATTTAACGAGATTATTAGCTCATTAATTCAGAAAATAAAGGTGAAAACTTTTCTCAGGTTTCTTTTGAATTTTGTTAATTCAGAAAAACTGAATTTTATTTCCATAACTGAAAGCTTTACGCTTCCATACTGCAGAAATGTATTTTTGTTCTGCCTTACTGTACTAGGCCTATAGGCTCCTTTTAATCATCTTGTGACCCCTTAGATTTCTTTTGCGACCCTTTGTTGGGTCCCCGAACAGGGTTGTTTTAGTTTTGTATTTTTTCAAAGAATATTTTTGGGGGCTTTTTGCTTTTAATAACAGGACAGCCCGAAGCGCGAAAGAGGGAAAAGGCCACGATCCACGAGCAAGGACACTGAGCTATTGGGCGCCCCAGTTTTGTATTCTCAAAAAAATAATTTTTCATTTTGATTTTGTTTTTTTTGTTTTAAACGCAGTTTAATTTCAATGAGTTTCCAGAATGTGTTTGCGTGCTTCGGTTTAGTTTTTATTGTTGAAAAATGCTTAGTTTTAGTTTCATTTTTTTTAGTTTCCGTATTAGTTTCATTTTTTAATAACTGTATTATGTTGGTCATTTGTCAGGGGCAAGATTTCAAAAAGTTCGGAATAGGTATTACAACACAAACACAGGAATTTGTGAAGGCAATTGCCTCACATTCATGCGAGACACCCCTAGTCTCAATAAATATATGCAACAATGCCAAAGACATTTTTTTTATATATATATTTTTGTATTATTTCAGTTCACTATTGTGATATTTTTTGTTTGTTTTTTGTTTTTCTCTTAGGTCTAATTTTTTATTTCAGTAACTAAAATTTTTTTTTTTTACGTCTGGTTTTAGTTATTAATTTCATTTTAGAGGCCTATAATAACTTCCAGAGTCATTGCTTTCCACTGCCTTAAACTAAACACCGAGATTCCAACAGCCTCTGCTGCTCTTGAACGCATCATGTGCTCCTCTCTCCCCCTGTCCTGAACGCCTCCATTGGACTAGAGGGACCACTACTATAAACATACCGAGTCCCTGCGAGAGAAGAAGACCACGTCGTAGTTATCCACAGCCGAGTTGGGGAACTTTTTGTGACTGTTTTTAATAACTTTCTGACTCCGTGGAACAAAAAAAAAAACTCCTAAAAACGGACCAAAAAGAAAAAACTCGGGAGCTGAAGCAGCGACAGGACAGCTTGCGACTTTTTGTTCTGAGAGTTGCGCTCGTATGATTCAAGAGTCCCCCGAGATTTTGTGTTTGTACATGGGGACTTATTTAAAAGCATAAAACGACATGAGGATTATGTGTTTGCTGTGAGCTTCAACGACGTCGAGCTAAAGAGGAGTTTCTCCAGCGGGGAGCAGAAACGGCATGTAGCTCAGGATCAAGGGTGAGTTCAGCTGCTGCAAAGTAAAAATCTCAACCAGCAGAGTTTTCCTGTGCTCTTACTTGTGTCCTAAACGCATCTTAAAGTAGAGGAAACCCAGTTTAAAAGTCTCAATCAGCAGTTTTCAAATGTAGGCCAAGTGGCTGGGCCACGTAGGGCAGGAGGCAGGGGATCCCAAATATTCTCATGCAAAGCCCCCACCCCCGTCCTCCACCAGATACATTAAAATACAGACAGAGCCCCAGTGCCTGCTCTGAGGCTGGGTGAGATGGTTGGGTGTGAGGGAGCTGGAGACTAAATGGAAAACAGTGTGCAGAGTTGCACCTCTTATCAACATCCAATCAATGAGGTAAGTTGTATTAATACACCTGGCTGAAGGGGCTTTATGGAGCCCTCTGCAACACCCCCACAACCTCCTCTGTTTGGATCCATCTCTTGGGCAAATGGACACATGCCATGCAGAGTTTACACCACCTGGATCTACATCACACTCTGCTACACCTAGAAATGACAACTGCATGCACCCTACACCACCAGAAGCTGGTTTACCTGTTGCATACAGTCATCCAGGTGTGACAGTGAGAGCTGCTCATGCATTCACCTCCAAAGGTGATCACAGTCTAACATCATGGGTTAAAAGAGCCTGTTGATGGTGACGTTACGCTCACACCCTGCGTTCCCACCTCATGTTTGTGTGTGTGTGAGTATGTTAAAAGATGTGTTTGGACATGCACCCTGGACTACCACCATTACTGTAAAAAAAAGAGAGGAGAGTTCTGTAAAGGCAAATATAGCATTGCTGCAGGAGGCGTAGGCACTCACACACACACACACACACACACACACATCTGGCTGTCTTTATAAGCTCAAAGGCATGCTGTGTAAATTATATGGTGCCAGAGCAAGTGGCTTGGGGAGTACACACCACTTTTAAAACACTGGTGGAGGATTTAAAGGACCAAAAGTCAGAGTTGTAGGTTCCGCCTTCCTCGTCCATGCTTCTCATCACCTCACGGTGAGGCTTGTTTAAGAGTCAAAACACAAGGGAGAGGGGGTAGATATCTAATATATGTTTCTGCCATTTGTTGCCCTGCGTGTTCTTCCGTCATATTTGACAACACAGCAATAGGAGCTCCTGATATGTGAGCTTCTGAAGGCCATGTTGTGTTTACGTTGAGCATGCTAATATCATAATAGGTGTTTACTGCATAATGCGAGAGTGCATGTAACAGGGAAAGTGGCTATTGTTTGTGTAGCCAGTGGTCATTTGAGTCTAAATGCCATTTGATTGCAACGTGGGGCAAACACACCTGTAATTTTGGTCAAGTGCTGCACGCTGTAGCACAGGAAGAGAGGGAGGGGGGAAAAGTTATTGTTGTTGTCGTAGCTGAAGGCCAAGAAATGTATAGAAAGCTGACAAACTCAAGTTTTAGATGTCCACAGAGAAAACAGCTACAAGGTCTGTCTTAAAACTTGGATGTATCGCTGCTGAAATAACAACATCAAGCTGTCGTGATGCAAAATAAACCTGCTAATAAATCGCACTCTATATGACTTTAAACAATAATTCCATCCTGTTAAAATGTAGTTTAGCACTATAGCAGGTATGCTTTAGTGTAAAAATGATTAGTCCATCAATTGCTTTTTTGACTGACAGAATAAATCAACAACAAATTTGATTATCAATTAATCTTTAGTGTCATTTATCAAGTAAAAGAGCTGAAAAATTTAATGGTTACCGCTTCCCAAATGTGAGGATTTCCTGCATACATCATTGTAAATTAAATAAATTTAGGTTTTTGACTGTTGGTTTGACAGAACAAACAACTTGTAAAAGTTGTAGGAAATTTTGATGGGCATTTTTGGCCATTTTCAGACATTTTCTAGACTAAAAATTAATCGATTTATAGACAAATAATCACCAGATCAAGTGCTAATATAAACAGTAAATAGTTGCAGCCCTAAATGCAACTATTTCTTATGATTGTCATGTCAGTTTTGGCTGTGGCACCCACTTCTAATCATAAAATAAATAGCCATTGATGTAAATAATACATAAATCTAAGTTTTAGGAAAGCAGCAATTTAAAAAAAAGTTTACAAAGAAGTCATGCTTATAAGGGTGTAGGTTTAGTTTCAACATTTGGGGGGACACATATCAAACGGGGGGCTTGGGGGTAATAATCCCTGCCCTCTTGTGAATTTTTCTGCATCATTTTACGGAGGCAATGTCTTAAATTTCTTCAAAATAAAATTTCTCTGCCACCTAAGTGTTTTTTAAAGGGCACATGGTCCAGATATTGAGGGGGACGTGTCCCCTGGGTGCTCTCTGAAATCTACGCCTACGCATACTAACAATACGAGATAATGTACGACACGATATTGTGCGAGCTGTGTGTGTGTTTGCGGTGAGTGTATTGAGACTTGCACAGATGCTTTTGTCAGCGTTGTGTAAGTGCTGTGCTCTCATGCAGCCTGGCAGACAACAACAGAGCAGAGAGCGTGCTGCGAACTTGCCCAACTCTCCCACACTCCACCTTTAGGCACCTTCCAGGTGCTGCGGGCAAGTTGTCAATCACAGCTAGCCCCGCCCCACCACGGCAGGTCAGACCCCTCTCCTTCTGATCAGCCTAAAAGTTTGTGACTTTTCCCATGATGTGGCCCACATATGGGCCTAACTGTACGGATATTGTGGGGAGGTGTGTTTGTTATTTAGTCCACTTCTCTTTCCTGTTAATAGAGCATCAAGCGGAGATGTTTTCCATTTGATCTCCGGTGTAAAATGTGTGAATTTTCCCTTCCTTGCCGTCATTATGTGCGGTAGATACAGCCGGATGTGAGCAGTAGCTAACCCAAAGTGTTGCTGCTTTCATAGGCCTGTAAACTCGGTGCTGTTGAGGTCCCTGTTAATGTTGGTGCCTCGGGGTTCAGCTGTGAGAAAACACTCCGTGGCTTTTTGGTGATTGAGCATGTGTGTGTTTGTGTGAGTGTGATGTGGTTCCCAGGAGGAGGGGGGGGGGGGCATGGAAAATGTGAACAGCACTGTGGTTTGGCTGGAGCAGACATGGTGGCCAATGGTCCCATGTTTCTGTTGTTTAGGTGGAGAGAGCCGCCGCTATCAGCCTCACTGTCCGTCACTCCCTCCCTCCATCCTCCCCTCAGTGTCACCCTGCCACCCCCCCCTCGCCCTGACCAACTGTACCAACATGATAAGAGCCTGAGAAACACCGGTGTCACACCTCCTCTTCCCTTTCTGCCCTGTTCTCTGTATCCTCACTCATCTTGAGCCTTTATTTTCTCAACACACTCACACATGTACACACACACACACCCTTCCTCTCTCTCGTATCTCTAAACTCTCCCTGCCTTCATGTCATCAATCCCCAGATTTCACTGCCACAGGATGAGTCGGCAGCGCTTCGTCATTGTTGGTTTGGAAAACCAGTCTCTGGCCAGTGTTAAGCTGTATCCCTCTTTGATCCTCCCCCTCTTCATGTTCTAGTGACAGTGTTTAGACGGCCATGCCAGCCTCAAACACTGGGCATTCCCTATCTATTACTGTCAACTGTGGCACAGCGCTGCAGCCCATCAACACATATTTCTCTTTTTTTCCTACAGTTCATGTTTATTTCATGATGTTTAGGGGTGTGAGTGCTGTGAGACATTCACTGTCAATAATGTGGAGCTGGAAAACACATTATTTACCTTTTTATGGAGCATAAGCAGGCCAGCTCTCCAAATTCATAGTCTGTAGCTAATATGTAAATCCATTCTGCTTTCTAAAAGCAGCATCTCATTCAGTATTTACACAGTAGGGATTGGGATGCACTGATTTACTGTCTCAACTTCCATATCGGCCGATACTTGCCTGGTTGGACGATGACATGCACTGATGGCAGTGGCTGATTGTATTCTGTTGTGTCACATCAATTTCGTGCAGGCTTAAAAGCAGGGCTCAAGACTAATAGCATCTTGTCGTCCCGGGGACATACCAGGAGCTGCAAAACGCCAGAGTAGTGTGGACACTTGACATAAACGTAGCAATAGTTGTGTGTATGTATTAGTAAGGATGTGGCCTTAGACACAGTATTCAAGTTAGGAGTCTTCTGTGCGACTGCTAAGTCTCAGGTTGGACTCCATAAGTCAATTAATTGATAAATCAGCATGAATTTTGATTGTCTAGTTGTCTTTAAGTCATTTATTAAGCAAAAAATGCCAAACATTTTATGGTTCCTGCCCCTTTAAATGTGAGAATTTATTGTTTTTCTCTGACATATCTGGGACAGACAGAGATCTTCCTTGGATAACGCCTGGACAAAAGGACGCAGTAAAATCACTATTAACATGTCCGGGTATGCACCCTGTTTCTTACATGAAAAGACTACATTGCGCACAACAAGTCAATGTTGGAATTAGCAGAAGAAAAGCTAGTTAATGTTAGCTGGTAGCAGCTGGTGGTCGGTGTTTTATAAAAATGTTTCCCCCCTGTTAATGTGTAGCGCCCCCCTTGGTGGTGAGGGTTAGTGCTAAGGGTTTAGGTAAGGCATAGGTAGGAGGAGACACATATCGAAGGGGAAACAGACTTTAACACAACACTGGAGCTAACAGCTAACGAAGATTGTGTAGAGTTGCATTATGGTGCATTCAAGCTCAGTAAAAGCTTCAGTAAAAATGAGTAGTGGGTGCAGGTAAATTCTAACTCATGATATGTTTAATCGTGATGTTTTCACGGCAATATAAAATATCTGCTAGAAAGGGGCTTATGATATATGTAGTAAAAAGGATTTTGGAGCTGTTTTAAAAACGATATTGTTTCATAAATGTGCATGATTTAATTTGTCCTTATTCAAAGATAGTGTAATGAAGGGCTGAATGACTTAAAAACAGTTAAGTTACTTTTTTATAGTGATGATTTCTGGCGTGAAAAAGGGAATAAATAACAGCAAAAACAAAAGAAGAAACCACAACAACAATAAAAAATATATTGGTATCAGTGCTGGCTGTTGGCCAAATTGTTATTGTAAACATCAGTATCAGTATTACCCCAGAATTTCACAATCAGTGCATCCCAAGTAACGGTGACTACGAAGCAGTAGAAGTTGAAAAATTAGCTTTCAAGCACATTCATTCAAATAGTTTGCTTCTGTAATTTTGCTTCTGCAAATTATCTGCACACATGAAACAGACCTTGAGAGTTATTTGTAAAATGTTTGAACTCTATCCTCCTCAGCACTCAGTCAAATACCAAAATGTGGATAGATGCCTCTTGTTGCACAGGATGGTACAAGGAATTTGCAATAAAAATGGACCTTGAATCAGGATATCAGGCCAAGTTATCGTCTGCAAGTGGAAGAAATAGCAGATCTCGTCAGAGCAATTCTAAATGTATGCACTTTTTTAAATAGTTCTGTAAACCTGTGAGTGCAGCTTGCATGATTTCCACCCCCAGTTGAACCTCTTCATCTGTGCAGAAGTGTGTGTGAGACTGTGTAAAGCTTCAGACAAGGCTTCTTCGCTGTCTGGATGTCACCTCTGTGCGAACACAGCTCTGTGTGTTTGTGACCATCCCTCGGCTCTCATGTAGTAGAGACGACGTGTGTGTTTAAGTGTGTTTGTGTGTGTCTTTGTCTCAGAGATGAAGCTCGAGAAAGAGAGACGGAGACAGAGGGGGGAAAAAGAGAGAGCTGGAAAGTGAAAAAGCAGATGCGCTTGTTAGAAACACACTGTCTGGCCGGCTGGCTCCACCATCTGTTTGCAGCTGCTAATGTTTGTGTGTGACAGACAGTACGTTTGTGTGTGTGTGTGTGTGTGTGTGTGTGTGTGTGTGTGTGTGTGTGTGTGTGTGTGTGTGAGTGTGTGTGTGTGTGTGCAAGACTGTGTGTACCCAAGCATACAGTATATTGTGGAATGTATTATTAAGTTCATTCCTATAAGGTGAGGAAACATAAAGGCAAACTGTTTTTTTTCTTAGCATGAAAGTACACACACACACACACACACACACACACACACACACACACATACACATACAGATATGCATACACAATCCTCTGGCTCAGACAGAAACACACATGGCCAGAGTGTCAGATGACAAAGACGGCCCTGGTGGTGTGTCCTGCTGTCCCTCGGGCATGCTGGGAAAACAATTGCTGTGCAGTCTACATGCATGTTCCTGTAATTATGTGTTTTTCATATAGCAAAAGATTGCAGAGTTTATGTTGTACTGCCTCGTGAATTGGGCAGCAAAGTTCAAATCTGATTTCAGGGTCAGATAGACTCTGGCTGTATGCGTCCAGGAATGTGTGCAGACTTCAGAGCCGTATTTCCCCAAAACACCTCACTGCTGACTGAGCTCGTCTCAGCTCCATGGTAAACCAGTGGGGCAAAAGAGGATCAAAGTCCTAAGAATGTTTTTTGGGGCAACATTGTTTTGGATGCTGACTTTTTCTTTTGTTTTAGCTCTTCATGGAGTCAGAGATGGCGTAGTCACTAGACAGGACAATACAGCAAGTGACAAAGTTCTTAGACCACGTTCACACTAATAAGTTTACATTTTAAGACTGTTTTAAAATTTAAACAATCTCTGTAGCACTGTTTCAGAACTATACTACTATACTACATTCTGAAACCACATATCACATGGTGTAAACAGGAAGTAGATTATCTAACTGTGGGTGGTTGCTTAGTTACAGAAATTACTACAGAGGCGGCGAAAAGTAAGACCAGCGATTTTTTTGCTTGGACTGACGATGAGGTGGAACTGTTACTGAAAGTAACATGAGTATAAGGCGGTCAAGAAACGGAAAACAGATTGGGAGTCGTTACAAAGTAAATATGGCGACATATTCGAGTACTACCGGGAGCATTATCATCACCAGAAGAAGCCATTACAAAAGCAAAAGAGGTACCCTACACAACAAGTATAAAATCACAAGAGGTATATAGAATTCGCTATGATGTTTTAGCTAGACATGTTGTGACTGGTAAGACTTAACCAGAAGTGAAAGTGGGTCATCGTTTCCAAATGTCTCTGTTCCTGGAGGTGAATTTACATTTCCTAGGATAGCCGAGGCATTACCTGCCTTACTCTCCCTATGATTGGCAAGTACTTGTTGCCTTCGTCGGTTGGATTGATTAGGTTTAGGCAAGAGGAGTGAGAATGGTTAGAGCAAGGGTACGAATGTCAGGTACGCCAATTCGAGGCAGAGTAAGGCGGGTAATTTCTTCGCTATCCTAGGATGCACTAATTCTGAGTTTCCAAACTAAAACGGGGTCAGCAGCATTTTCAAACGTCTTCGTTTTAAGAGGTACAAAATGCCAAAGTAGTGTGGACACTTGACATAGAGAGAAACACGTATTTGTGTGGATGTAGCCTTAGATACAGTATTCAAGTTAGGGGTCTTCTGTTCAACTGCTAACTCTCTGGTTGGATGCAATAGGTCAATTAATTGATTAATCAATGAGAATATTGATTGTAGATTTATCTTAAAGTCATTTATCAAGCAAAAATGCCAAACATTCTCTGGTTCCTGCCTCTTAAAGGTTAAAAAAATTCTGTTTTTCTCAGATTTATATAATTGTGAATGTTTGGTTTTTAACTGTTAGTTGGACACAAAAAGCAATTTAACAAAGTGGCATAATTTTCACTATTTTTCAATATTCATGAAACTAGAATGCTAACCTTTTTGATAATTGATTTTTAAGCAAACATGGCACATATGTATTGCTTCTTTGAGCATCTCAAATGTCATTATGTGCAGATTGTCCTAATATAAAGAGAGTATTTACGTATTCGAGATTTCCCTCAAACAAATGGTCTTTTGGGTTTTGTACTACCGGTTGGACAAAACAAGCAATTTGAGGACGTTTTCGTGGGCCTAGGGAAAATGTGATGGGGATTTTTCACTATATTCTGACATTTTTTTAGACCAGTGGTTCCCAGCTGGTGGGTTTAGGTCCAAAAGTGGGTCGCTGGCCCATTCTGAATGGACTGCAGTTGTCTTGTGACTGTGTCAACTTTGTAAAAAAAACAAACAAAACAAAACACTTTATTTTTAAGTATATTGAGTTTCCAGCACACAGCTTTTATTTTGAAGTGTTGTTTTCTGCTGTAGAGTGAGTGACCAAGAGACAGCTACTTGACAGAGACAGCAAACTAGTGCAACGACATGGCCAAACACAAGTATGACGCTGAATGTTTTTAACTGTGGGACCTTGAACTGAGGCTGGACCAGTTGGGAAACTACTGTTTTAGACCAGATGATTAACTGACAAAATAATCTGCAGATTAATCTACTTAAATAGAAAATGTTAGTCCTAGTTGCAAACCTCGATTAATGGATGCATTACAAGAAGAATCAAGAGATTATTCCACATACAATGGCAGCAGGAGTATCAAAAAACACTATTTGGGAATACTCTTTGTTTCCATTGTCAGAACAAGCATCCTGAGCACATTGCCTGTAAATACGTCTTGATTTCCTGCTACAGACTTTCCCAACTGTAAAAAGAGTACGCCGGAGGAAGAGTAGTTACGAGCTGTGAAGCACTTAACCCCTTTGTTTTGCTACAGCGCTCATGTGTAACAGGAGGGGAGGAGGAAGGGGGTGGTGTTGGTATTTCAGACAGAGACAAGCAACAGAGATCAGATTGATTGAGTTACACACGCTACACTTGCGTCCTCAGCTCTCGGCGGCCTGCGTCTAATGGTCTTAGCAGTAGGCGACAAAGTGCTGTTTTGTTCCTGCTATTGTGTGGATGTGAATGGAGCAAAGCGACAGACGGGCTGCCCTGAGAGAGACGGCGCGCACACAGTACTCAGACCTGCAGCTCTGCAGCTCTGTTACTGTGCAGATGCATGGGAGTGATTGTTTTCACAACTTGTCTTTCTGTCAGTAATGTAAAAGTAATTATTTAAGTAAAATTAAACATTTTAGGTGATCACCTGCAGTGTTTGACCTGCAGACGAGCAACTAAGTGCAACAGTCTGGTTGTAGTTTTGTTGTGTAACGCTGCACGGCTGGCTCTGGTGTTTGTCACAGCTTGTTTTGGTTTGATTATAATTCTCAGGTCGCCCCTTTTTTTGCTGAATAGACACCTGAGTGAGCAGAGAGATGACTGGCACCAAAACATCACACCCTGAGGGGGGAAACCTGTGTCAACATTGTTTTTTAACTCATTTTGTATCCGTCTGTTGTCAGCTGTTAACACACAGCATCAACTGCTGCTCAACCCTGCCCCGATTACTCACCGCTGCTACACCTGTCAGGCCCTCAGCTCTCACACGACACAGCACGCAATTTACAATAATAACAGGGGGAGAGTTCCAGGAGAAATTATTTGTAATTTTTGAAACAATTGGTCTTTTTCTTTCAGACAGAGGTAGACAAAAGCAGCCTTTTTATTTCTAGCCGTCTGCTGTGCTATCTGTCTCTGGTGGAATCTATCATCTGTGGTTAGCTAGCTAATTAAGCAAACATTAGCTTCACATGTTGGTGTAAAACATCATTTATGGCTGACATTATGTAAAGGTTTCATACATGAATGTTGCATCACATTGACTGGGCTTGCTGGAGTTTAAACCTCCCCGACTCCAGTAAAGAGCAGAACAAAGACGCAGACATTGGCTTAAACTCTAATAGCATCTTAGCTGCTTCCACACAGTGCGGAAATACTTCACAGTGGATGTGCTAGTAGTGAACAGGGTTTTTTAAGGGTAACCTGAAACCCAACAAACTGATTTTGTTAACCCAGTTATAGTTATCGATATGCTCTTTGACCTGGAAGTAATGTAGGGTTACTACGATTGCAGATTATGTTAGGGCAGATCAGGCCCCCAGGAAAGAACCTTGCAGCAAATTTTTCCTAGGGGCCACTTGGGGTATAACAGCAGAAAAATCCCCTGCGGCCCACAGGCCACCATTATTAAAGAGACGTCTGTAACACTGTTGACAGGACACCTGGAAAAGCAAAGAAAGTCAATTATGAATCTTTTTAGTCTAAATTTTTGAGCCATTGTTGTTTTATTTACACAAAACTTTCCTCAAGCTGAGAAAAGCGATTAAAAAATCTGTGACATCATCACAAAATTGTAAAGTCTACGAGCTGGTGGGGGAAATACAACTCCTTTGGACTGAATAGGCACCATCTTGGTGTCCAGTATCTAGCCATTATTAAAATCTATGGGGCAGATAAAGTATGGATGTATAAAGAGACCTGGATACAACATTGGAGGTTGGACCCTGCTTATTCCCATATAAGTTGCTCAGTGGTGCATGAAGCCATAAAAGCTCTAAGTCGGCATTATGAACCAGAGTTCTCTAGGGATGACGTTTTTCTGTAGGCTGATGTGAAAGTTAGCATCGCCCCGGTTCCCTCATCAAAAAGCCTATTTGATTTTTTCATTGGATCTTGGGAAATAAAATAAGCTCTGTGGTCATCACAGTAATACTTACATGTTTTATTCAGCAAGATAATCCTCACAAATGAACACTATTTTTAGGATTTTTGAAGCGTAAATGCAATTGCCAAAGGTAAAAAGCTAACGTTAGGCTGTAAACAAACTACACCATGGTCGCATGTCTTAATGTCGCCACCACAGAACGACTGTAAAGCTGTGTTTGTGTGATGACGTTCTGTAGTCTCATTTAGTAGATTGTAGGCAACTGCCCTGCTCTGTCACTGTTTTTTTTTGCTCCTCAGTCAATTATTTTCTTTTTTTAATGTCAAAAATAAAGTTCTCTAAAAAAAATTCTACTCCCGCTTCCTTTTAACTCGCTAACGTTGGCACAGCGACTGATTTTTTGGGGGACAAACATTAGGAGCAAATATAATAACCAGTCTTCTGGCTGATGGCCTTGTTTGCTCATGTAGGTCATATCAAGGTGTTAGTATTAAACTTAAACTGGTTTACAACCAGTTAAAAACTTCTTTTAGTTGCTTTAATGCAAAGTTTGGTTAGCTGTGTACAGGTCTGTGAGGTCAGACTTTCTAATTTAGTCTCCTGTTTTGAATCAATCAGGTGGCCCCTGAACACTAAAAGTTGTTTTAGTCCCTAAAAAATTCATCACACAATGCATCTGAAAATAGTTCTGAAGAATTTATATACTTATGGTAAAGTGCTCTAAACATATACAGAAAATAACCTCTTCTTTTATTTTCACCTTTTTGCCCCTGACCACACCAGTCTAGAGGGGATAAAGAAGAAACACAACAAAAGACGGGAATGGTTTCATATATATTTAGCTGAAGCTTGCTTCCCTGAAAAAGAAAAACAACCCTCTTCCCTCAGTTTTCCCTCTCGTTTTCTCCACGCCACAAAATTACAATGTGCAAATTCATAAACGTATACGCTGTTTTTGCACGCTGGAAATAAACACGACGGTCGGGAGAGAATGTTGCTGCAGAACTGTAGTGCCGTTTGGAGCAGCGTTTTTTTTTTTCGAGTCGAGGAGTGGGTTCGGTCCCCAGCTATTGTCTGTCTGTCTGTCTGGCTTTACTCTACCACACACTTCCAACCATGCCACTGATTACTAGTTTAGAGTTGCACTAACTGCTGTCTGGTCCCTTGGCTAACCTCTGAAGAACCTGGTGGGTGTGTGTGTGATCCTGTGTGTTTGTGGTGCACTCTGTTCATGCATGTCTATGTTTGTACACTGCACAGTGAAAGTATGCGTCTTTATTTGTGTCTTTGTGTGTTTATCTGCGTCTCTGTGCTTGTTGACTGTGATCTCGCACTGCCTTTTTGTGCTTGGGAATATTTTTCGAGGTATTTTGGGGAGGTTTTACCGCCAAACTGTGATGTCACTTCCCTTAAGCCAGAGCTAAAGGGGAGGGTCGGAGTGGTTTGGGTCAGGTGGCGGCGGCCAGGGTCACATATCCAAAAGCAAAGCCGATTTACTCACCCATTGTAGCCCAATTATTCACTTGCTGCGGTTTTCTCGCTCGGTGTGTGTGTTGGCATGAACACTCAATAAAAAACACAAGATGATGCCACATTACAGTGAGCTGTCTCCGATGGATTCAGGAGTAAGGAATGTGTTACGGCGTCCAAAGGGGCACGGCTTTTAAGCATGATTCAAATTGTACCAAACAACACGGCTGTAAGTCAGCACTTTGTAGTTCTTTCATTCAAGACTCGCTCGCCTGTGTCTTTTCTCTCCCGCTCACTCAGCCTCGTCACACACACACACACACACTCGCGTGCACACACACACACACAGACACACACTTTTCTTCCTTGCGGTGCATACTTGTGTCAGGTGTGCTCTGTTTTTCCAGTCAGGGTAGAGAGGAATCTGGGCCAGGGTCCAAGCTGACTATCAACAGCACATTGCCAGAGCCCGGGACAAGAAGCAACACATCCACTCCATCTTTACTCCTCCTACCTCTCCCTCTCCACTCCTCCCCCCTTTTTTCTCCTCTCCTGATCACTGGAGCATTGTCGTGCTGTATTTTGGTCTTTTCATTCCTCCATTTCTGTGTTTTTTTTCCTACTTTTTTTCTCCACTTTTCTTCATTTTTGATGCATTTTCCTATTTATCTCTCCATTTTCATGCACTTTCCTGAAGTGTTCATAATGTTGCTCTGTGTTTTTAAATGGAGAAGAGATTGTTCTTCCCTGCTTAGGAGGTGTGGGGACTTTTTTTTTTTTTTTTTTTTTTTAATTTTGTAGTGCAGTTCCCATCTGTCGAGGCTTCAAAGTGGCCACCACCCTGAAAATGACACTGCTTTTAGCTATCTGAATTCTCTCTGACAACACCAGCATTAGGCTTGGGTGGTATCTGTTTACTCACACATTAAGTGGTGTTGTAGTACTTGATGAGGTGGGTGTATTACAAGGTAGATGGGTATGTTACTAAGGAGGAAGTGGGTGTACTCTTCTATGTATTTGAATTGCTTTTTGGCTGATAGGCAGGTACACTGTCAACAGCCAGATATACAGGTGGAAATACACCATAAACCTGTGGATACACTCAACTCCACCACTATTCATTCAAAATATCACGATACTATGTTGTATTGATTTTTTTCCCCCTGCCTCTACGTGATACCACCGAAGCCTAACCAGCACTATCCCTAGGTGGTCCAAGTTTTAACCTGGGAGCAAAGTTTTTTTTTAGGTTTTCCTCTTAGTGTTGCGTACAGTATGTGCGGTATGATACAGGTGTGACTGTTTAAATATAGTAAATATGCTTGTGTTTGTGTGCATTCAACTTCAAAGCTTTGTCCTCATCACAGACATGAAAGCTACGAACTGATGACTAACCCAGTGATGTGTTCAAAGTGTTCCCCAAAGACCTGTCTCAACCTTAAAACCACAGTATGTGTGCGTGTGTGTGTGTGTGTGTGTGTGTGTGTGTGTGTGTGTGTGTGTATTGCCTTGTCTTCCTCATAATGTTGCACTTTTGTTGCAGTAATTAAGAGTTTTATAAGTTTCTTATTGACAACACGAACTGACATTTTCTGTTTTGTGGTCAGTCGCTGACAAACAGCGGAAGCATGTGTGCCACCACCACATGTGTGTGATCTTACGTACTACTACACTGTACGCTATAATGTCTGGCACTGTGCTGCTGTCGGGCCGAGAGAGGGAGAGGGGAGATAAAAAGGAAAGGAAAGGCCTCCCACACAGGCAGATATGAGACTTAGAAGCTCCATTAGTTCCTCAAAGCCAGCTGCCGGGTTCAGATGGATGTCTGCGCTGGGCTGTTTGATGTCCATTCATCCATAGCCTCACATCTCTGCCTCTGTCTCCCAGCTTTGCCCGACGCTGGGCCTCATGGGGCTGGAGAGAGCGCAGCTGCCATAACTATAGGATAAAGCTGTCTGCTACCGTGTGATTCCTGCCTCAGCTAATATCGCTGCACCGCTGCTGCTCCTGTTATCGCTGGTGATTCTGCTGGCCTTGTCTGTTTTTTGTTTCTGCTTGTTTATAGGACGTGGGCAGGATGATAATATGCAGAAATATATTGTGTGGGAGGGTTTGGTTTTTGCATTCCTGTGGCTCAAATGTGAAAGTTTAAATCTACAAAACTGTCCTCAGCTTTTTTTTCTCTAAAGTTTCTTGTTATTAACTAGTCCTCCTCTTTTCCATGTCTCCCTGCAGCGCTCGTTCATCCTCCTCCTCCTCATCGTCCTCCTCCTCCTCTCCAGACATCTTTGGGAATGGGCCAGCGCCTTGCCAGGGTGCATCTTTCCACCCAGTGGCGTGGCTGGCGTCGTGCGAGAGTGAGGAGGGCAGCGGCCAGGTCATAGAGCCTGCCCACCCCTCTCTCCGCTTGCTTGCTACCAAGTGACTTTTGACCTTTGACCCAGCCGTGACCTCCAGCCAGCCATGCCCTTCCGGCTGAAGCTGCGGCGCACACGGCGCTACAACGTCCTGAGCAAGAACTACTTTGTGACACGGATTCGCCTGCTGGACAGCACTGTGATTGAATGCACTCTGTCGGTGGAGAGTACGGGACAGGAATGTCTGGAGGCGGTGGCCCAGAGACTGGAACTACGGGAGGTGAGGAAGACTCTTGTGTTATGTGACCCATGTACATGTTCATTTTTGGGACATTTTTGGAGCTTTTTACTTGATCTAAGCATAAACAATGTTTGCAACATGTTGTAGATTTTGATTTTTCTCTTTCTGTAGCTGATACCAGAACAGTTTTTTTGGTTTATTTATTTGTGTTGTTTATTTCCTATTTTGTGCTAGGGAAACAAAAAAGTCTTCATTATACAAAATTAACCGAACTGTTTCAAAGTCATTCGGTTGTTCATTACACAATCTTTGACTGAGCACAAATTTAGTCATACAAATTCAGTCATACAACTTTAATATAACCTTGTTTCACATGAAAAACATGGGAAACATGGGCTTCAAAAGCCTTTTTACAATATATAATGTTTCATAATTACCTCTCTTATATCTATTTAATATTGCTTTGAAAACATCAACAAAATTCTCCTTTAAACAACTGTATTAAATATTGCCAAAAACTAGATTTTACAAGGTTAAATTTGAACATATCATGATAAAGTTATAATTTACCTTCACCCAATAGTCATCTCTACTGAATAGAGCTTGAACACATCATCATGTAATTCAGTGAAACAATTGTGAACTGGACTGAACGGCCACAAGCTGCTAACAGGCAGCTAACTCTTCTTCAGGCCCGCGAAAAGTGCGCCAATCTTTGAAGCCAATTTTTGTAGTCGCCCAACAGTGTAATTACACTGTCATGTGAGACCCTGTGGCCCAAAAAGACTTTTTTCCATTGACTTACATGGCAAAAGAGACATCTGTAAATCAGTGGATATGTTTTTTTAAGCATAACATACCTCGCGAAATAACTTGTTTCACCATCGGGTTTTAATCCATTGGGTCTGATAACATTTGTAAAGTCTAGAAAAGCTGCATGATTGTGTCATTTTATCCCCATCCAAGTTAGCGGAGTGCTAAACCGGAAGTATCCGGCTAGCTAGATGCCAGCTAAACTGGAAGTATCCATTTTAGTTGGCAAAAGTCTCTAATGTACCTGCTCAATAGACCACACTGTGCGGAAGCAATGTTTATAATCCAGGTACTTTTATACACTGCAGTTAAATCATTTTGGCTTCATGCACCACTGACCAACTCTCATAGGAATGAACGGGGTCCCACCTTCAAAGCTGTATCCAGGTCTCTTTATATATCTGTGTTCTCCTGCTGCCGATTTAAACACGCATGTGGTTTACACAGTGTAACATTATCAGGTAATATACAGGGTTAGTCCCCTGACAAGTTCATAGTGAGTTTACTGCATCCTTTCGTCCTGTCGGCGTCCCAAGGAAGATCTCTGTTTGTCTCAAACATGTTTGCTATTCTCCCCAAGACGACAGTATGCTGTTAGTCATTGTGCCCTAACTTTTAGCCTGTACGAAACTGATGCAACACAACAGAAAAACATTAGCCACTGCCATTTGTAAATGTCATCTAGCTGGCAGTCAACAAGGCGAATATCAGCCGATACGGATGTTCAGCCAATAAATGGGTTCATCCTTATCCATTTTTTGCTAATACAGGAAATAAAAATACCTGAAAAATCAAAGTACTTTATCACATCATTCAAAATTCAAATTCAGTATTGCATAACATCATGCTTTTTGTTGTTAAAGATTATCAACAATGCTGTAATACACATATAATAAGGGGAGAGTTTATTGTAAAATCTCTGATAATAGACTAATGTCATATAATTTCATATCACCCAGTTCTTGGTGATCACCTATTTGATGCATACGCAGAAAAAAAAAACATGTAAAACATTGACTCTCATACTTTAACACATTTTATAAACGGATTGTAAGATTGTGTGTGTGGGTGTGTGTGTTGTGTGATGGCCACGCGTCTCCCCCCACACCGCGTGTGTGTCTCCCTGCCCTCTGCTGTCTCTCTCCTGCGGGGTCCTTGTCTGTCTCTAATGAAGCGTGGCTACCTCTGTCCCCTTTTCTCTGCAGAAGAAAGAGATACTGCTCATCCCCCTGTCCCACTTCACCCCTCCTGTCCATGCTTTCTCTGTGTGTTTTCTCTCATCCCTTTCTTTCTGTTCCCCAAAAGTTTAATCACCACCTCGCTTTGTGCCCATACATGTATACAACATGTAGCTCTGCATGGGGCTTGTTGTTTGTACGTGGAGTTGTTTTGTGTGTGAAAGCGAACAGTTTGTTCACAGAACGCAGAAAGAATGTGTCTGTTTGGTTGACGACTGATTGAGTTTGATGAATACGTGTGTTCAACTGTGCGCCCGCGCCAGCTGGAGCTGCTGACAAAGTGAGAGCGAGGGGCGGTGAACTTGTGCGTACTCACATAGTGTTGTGGTATTTGCCAGGTGTCAGTGATGTTATAAATAAGGCGGTGTGACGCCTTGGCTTCAGCCGCCGTCTGCCCCCATGCATGCACGGCATTACAGGACTCTGTGTGTACGTTTGTCTCCACCTGAAGTTGTTGTTTTCGTCTTTAGTGCTGTACCTGAGGCCTTGAATGTGTCTGTTTGCACGTGAGCAAGGAGTGTTTATGTAAGTGTGTGTGTGTGTGTGAGCTCTTGCAGCTGCAACTTTACAACTTTCATTACAGCAGAGTCCAAGCATGTGGACTGAACAGGTGTGCTCACCTCTTCGTGATATTACACACGCACACCACTGAAACGTCACCATGTAATTCTTAATTACATGGTTAGCTACTAGTATGAGGGCTAAATCTGCAAAAGAAAAAAGGTTTGACAAGCACAGTGAGATCTTTATTTAAAAGAACAGTATATAAGCAACCAGCTGAAGCTTCTCCCGGTTACAATTCCTTCAGTGTTCACTGTTCAGGAGGTTTTTACTGGGAGCCAAATTATCCACAGACATCTCTTCATCTCCAAAACAAACAGACTCTGTGATTAAACCAGTGCTTCTCCTACGCTGTTCGGCAGACTGCAGATGGGCTATCACCTGCTAATCATGTGTGCTCACCTTTTTTCTGATCCAGAGGTTTAGGTGGTTCTTACTGGGAGTCAAATTATCCATAGAGGTCTCTTCCTCTCCAAAACAAATGAACCATGTGATTAAAACCGGTGTAAACACTGAACAAAGCAGTTTCACATTACAAATCAGTCTTTTTCTGATGTTATTCAGCATGTTGGAGACATGATAGCTAAGTACCTGCTAATACCTGCTCACGTTCTTTGTTTCTCTGATAACTTAAGATCCAAACACTCAGGGGGTTTTTACCGGGAGCCAAATTACCAGCAGAGGTCTCCAAAACGAATGCACCAGATGATTCAAATGGGTAAAAACACTGAATAAAGCAGTTTTACTTTTAAAAAATTGGTGTTCTTCCAAAGCTCGTTGTAGAGGAGTTTCTAACTAAGGTGGCAGACACGAAAACCTGAATGGCCCTATCTATAGCCCGTGTTTGGTTTGTCCATTTTGGGCTTCTGTAGAAACATGGAGGTGCAACATGGCAACCTCCATGGATGAGGACCCGCTCCCTTTGTAGATATAAACAGCTCATTCTAAGGTTACGAAAATGCAATAATTCTTATTTTCAGGTGATTATACACTAAAGAAAACATACTTATTATATTATTTTCCACTTCTGCCAATATGCCCCCCTAAATCCTACACACTTGACCTTTAAAAGACAATCTGATGCAGGTCAGGGGCCCGTTTCACAAAAGCCATTTGTGAGTGCTGCTTACACACAGGTCGCAAATGGAAGCAGTGTCCTGTTTCACAAATGACTGTTTCTCTCATATTGCAGATACATTTGCGAGTCTTACAGGGCTCTGGCATGTTCATGAATAGGCTGCAAATATATGGTCTTTGTTTTGATGCGTGCAATGTGACCAAATGAACATGACAGGGAATGATCTTGTTTTGCAAATAGCAGGATGTTTAAAGCTGCCCCACATCCATAGAAACTGGCTTCTTTAGGATTTATAGCCAGCATCTGGAATGTCTGAAACACCAGACATTAAGAAACCATCACAAAGCAGATCAGTATTCTTAGTCCAAGTCGAAGTACTTGGTGTTCCTTGCTGTCTAAACTGGTTACAGCACTTCCCAGCTCACTCGCTCCTGTGTGGACCAGTGTTGTAATCAATACAGCATGTTTTAGATGAAGTGTTTCATGGGAAAGGTTCGTAATAGGCGAGAGACTTAGTTTTGATTTACTGAGATAGGATCATTGCCTGTTTCTTCTCTCCCAGGATAATCTTACCGGCACTGTGTCCGGTCAAATATTTATGTTTAATAGAGTTAACGCTGCTGACGTCAATGGTTTGATCTGATTTGAAGGGAGAAATATGCACTTGTTGTATTCAGCTGCTTATTAATCTCTCTGCTCTGCTCAATTATTCTCAATGTCTTTCTCAACTTATTTCCCATTTCCCTCCTCAACCTATTTCTCTCCATCTCTACAAACCCCCTGTTTCCCATCCTGACACTTTGTTTCTACCAATTACCGCCAATTCCCGACCTCTCCCCCTCGTCTCCCAAAGTTATTTCTCGTTATCTCTCTCCACCCAGCTTACGCAACTCATCTTGTCTGTGCTTCCTTCCAATCCCACCTCCACACTCCTCTTTTCTGTCCTTCTTGTCCTGTTTCACTTTCCATCATCTTCATCCCTTGACCTTGTACACCACACTGACCTCTTCCCTCCGTCTCTTCTCTCTCCCGGCTCCAGACCCATTACTTCGGGCTGTGGTTCCAGGGAAAGACCCAGGCCCCGGCGCATCGCTGGGTGGAGCTAGAGAAACCGCTCAAGAAGCAGCTAGACAAGTTTGGCAATGAGCCGCTGCTCTTCTTTGGAGTCATGTTCTACGTGCCCAGTGTTTCCCGGCTGGAGCAAGAAGCCACCAGGTAAAGAATCTCCAAACACCACTTACAGTATGTCCAACTGTCAGACACTCCCATCAGGTTATTTAATATATTCTATGTTCAGAAATAACAGCTGCAATGCTTTTAATTTTCTTTGTTGTAACCTGTCAGTGTGACTCACTGTACATCAGAATCAGTCAGTGTCATCTGTGCTCCTTGAACAACTTTAGCTGTTGACTTTTAAAACAAGAAAACTAAAATGTATGTCAGTGATGAGAAGTGTTCGAGTACAGAAAAAAATGATGTCACTACCAGATAGGTTGCCCTGACTCTGACATACTGACACTGATTGATGTCATAGGAACAAAATCAATTTGTGTGCGATGCAGCTTGCGTGTAATCCTCGGATACACCTGATTACAGACAGGAGGTGTTGTAGTCAAGACCAAATAAGTCATGACCAAGACCACAGTCAGTATGTTTGAGAAAATCGATTTATGTGAACATGTTAGTCTGACTGAAATCATACTAAATCGAATTTCTTAAAGCTGCACTAACACTCGCAGATAATGCGATTGGGAGTCGAATTCCTCCTGCATGTATACAGTCAATTAAACCCAAACTGGCCGAGGCATTCGGCGCATGCCCCACAGTTTCTGTCCCCGGCTGTGACCCGGAAATTGAATAGCATTAAATGCGTAACAGAAGAAGAAGAAGCCGGTAACAATATGGCGAAATCTACATCCATAGCAGTGCATTTTTAGACGGACGAAATGTACAGAGCTGTGAGGTTGTCCGCCATGGTACCAGTTTGCAGCTAGCTAACCGTAGCTAACTTGTTTGTCGATTGTTTGGTCTGTGACGTAATAGGTCAGCTGGAAAAAGGTCCGATACTAACAAGCTGAAAGGGGGCATATCGGCAACTATCGTAGTGGAGTCGGACATACTGTGGTCAATAAATCGATTCCTCTCTCGTGCTCGTTTGCTGGGACAAGGACAGTAGTCCAATTAAATGGCCTAGTCAAGCTATAACCATAGCTCTACATAACTGTGCATGTAAAGAGTGTATTGAGACAGTGACGAGACCAAGAATTTAGACCAAGTCAAGACCTAGACCAGTCTGAGTCCCCCACCACCAAAAAAATGTGGAACTTGCAAACTAAAGGCACTTCTCAAATTGATCTGAGGTATATCTGATTGAGGTTAATTTGTGGTTTGGAATTTTCCCTTGTTTTCTATCATCTTTTTTCAACACTATTTTTTGCACAGGCAATTTAGTGATGTCCCCACAGTTGTGGTCTAAAATCCAGAGTCCTCCTTGAGACTGAGACAAGGCTGTGTAAAAAAATTGGCAGAGTCCGAGACCTTAAAAAAGTGGTCTTTAGACCTGTCAAGACAGATCTTGAGAACTGCAACACTGCAGACATGTACAATTGCTGTGGTTCAGCAATGTGTCCACTCATGGCTGTTTCAGACAACCAATCAGAGCTGAGCAGATGGGATTAAGAATGGGGCTGTCATTTCCCTGCTTAGCAAGACAGCCAGTTACATTCATGAAAAATAGTGACAATAACAGTCTGATCGTCAGGCTAAGGTATATCTGTACCATCAACAGCAGCCATTTGTGCGTGTGTGTGTGTGTGAGAAAGAGTGTGAACGAGCGTGTTAGCTAGCTGTGAAAAGGGCATCCAGGGGTCAGTGTGTAGTGGACAGTCTGCCATCTCAGATTCCTTCTCACACTCAGGTCTGCCTCGCACTGAGCTGGTGAATTTGCGGCTTCTGCTTCGCTGGATGTGGGAAAGGTCGATTGCAGGTCACAGCTTGATGTTTCGATGCGAGAGCTAGTTTTAAAGTGTGTGCGTAAGTGTGAGTGTGTTAACCATTTAGGCTGTTGAGTTTGCTCACTTTTAGAGCGACAGGAGTGGACATGTTGTTCCTGAACTTACATGGAATATAATGAAATCACCATGTATCAGTGACAGGCCTGGTACACTTGCTGTGTGTGTGTGTGCAGGTTCGTTGTACATAAGCCAGGATCTGCTCTGGTAAAGGGATGGTATTCCAGGAAACCCCTGCGGGCTTTTATGGTGTGTGCACGCGTGTGTGTGTGTGTGTGTGTGTGTGTGTGTGTGTGTATGGGGGTTACGGGGTTGAAGGGGTTATGATGGGGCCTTCGGGGCAGTTTAGGGAACAATAGTCGCCTCTTTTTCTCAAGCCTCCTCTCTTTCTCTTCCAATCCCTCTACATAGTGTCACCCCTGTTCCTTTTTTATCAAGAGCAGATCTCCACATCACTCCAGTCCCACATTTTTACTCTTTTTTTTTCTTCATCCCTTCGTCCTCCTTTTCCCTCTCCCTCTTTCTCTTTTTTTGTTTGTCAGGAATGTTGGCACAGCCGTCCAGCGTAGGAGGCGGACCACACATTCCTCCCAGCAGAAGTGCTGGGGGTAAAGGGGGGTGGGGGGGGGGGGTGGGATGTCTGGTTTACAAAACACACACACATACGCACACACTCACTCACCTCACACACCTCGCACACTCCCCCCAAGAATCCTCTCAGAAGCCAGCTGCAGCCCTGTCAGAAGAGTTAGTCACAATACACCACATTGTAAGAACATACACGCTCCCCGAGGCAAGCTTTCCTAAAAGCCCCGTCCCTTTTTTTCCTCCACATCGAGTTGAAAACAATCTTCACAACTTTTTTTTTTTGATGAAGTTCAAAACACTTTTTTTATTACCCAAGCCTAATCAAGGGTTTACAAAATCTTTAAAAGCATTTTTTTGTGCCTATACTGTCTGCACTTTCTTTTGAGAACATCAATCAATGTGATGACAGCTACGGCTAACAGCCCTCCTTTTTTAAATGTAGATAATTTATTGAGTTTAGGTTGATTTGGGTCACATCCAGTGAAGCAGATCTTTGTTTTTCCTACACACCTGGTCTGATGAAGAGGGGGGAGGGCAGGATTCGGAGAAAGAATGACAGAGGCGAAGAGGAAGACAAGTGGGGACAGAGAAAGTAAAAGTTTGGCAGCAACACTTGGCTTCGGGTTTGTACCTTGTTATTTATGTGGTGTAAAGCCCGCTGCCCGCATGTGTTTTTGCTGGAACTTACACATATTTATATGTCCGCGTAGAAAAGTATGTTTGTGCTTGTGAGTGAAAACAGAGTAGGAGTGAGTGGATTTGGTTTTGGGGACGTTGGTGCTTTGGTTTACTCTTTCACAAAACCCTTTTTTAGGAAGTTTTAAAATTAAAATGCTTCAGCATACTTTGTTACGGACCTTAAAATAAATGTTAAATTTGTTACTAACTGAGATTTAGGTCACTGGTTTAACCAAAATTAGATTGTAGGAAAAAAAAACAAAGACAGATTACTTAGTTTTATAAACAAATTCATCTCAACTTGTCGCCAGAAACCAGAAAGACAGACAGTTGACTCTGCCTCCTCCGAGTAAATGAGATTTACTGAGAAAGTAATGTGAGTTTTATAATGTGGTCGGGCCTTTGAAGTTCAGTGTTTGACTGATGTGTAACCTGATACTAGATCTCCCTCTCTTCCCGTCCATTCATCTGTTTCTCCTTCCCTCTCTTCCTCCCTCCATGCAGCTGTGAAAATTACCCAAAGCGGGGGCTAAAGTGTGTGTGTGTGTGTGTGTGTGTGTGTGCTTACTAGCTACTCATTCACACCAATAATCCAATTATCAAGCAATAAGGCAGTAATGTAAGAAAGCTGGAGCCATGTAAACACCAGTCTCTGTTATATTAATGCAGTTATTGCTGTGAACTACACTTTGTGGAGTTCTACATATAAAGTCAGGTAATATAATTGTACAAACTTAGAGTTTTTGCCATGTTTTGCGATACACATTTCAGTCTAATTGCCTGATGATGCATGCCAAAGATATTTTCCCTGGCAAGATGTTTTACTTTGTTTCTTTCTTTAGCCCTTTTTACACAGAGATCTCACAATACTGCTGCAACAAAGACCCTTCATTAGGCTGCCTTTGCCTTTTTATACAGAACTAAATAACATCAGCGTAATGCCGCTCCAGAATGTGATTTTTAGATAAAATGCTGATGTTAAGGAGGCAAAAGAGATGTGACGTGTTGGAGTCTTGTGTGACATTAGGACTTAAACTAATGATAACTTTCATTGTCAATTAATTAGTCAGTTGTTTTCTCCATTATGTAGTTAGTTGTTTGGTGTATAAAATGTTAGAAAATGAAAAAAAAAAAAAAAAAGTCGAACAGTGTTTTCAAAAGCCCAAGATAATGTCCTCAACTGTTTTCCTTTTGTTCACAACCCAAAGATATTCAGTTTACTGTCACAGAGGAGTGAAAAAACAGCAAATATTCACATTCAAGAAGCTAGAAAAAGATTTTTTTTAATTTCTTTCTTAATAAATTACCTAAACCAATTAATTGATTATCAAATTATGTGCTGATTGATTTAACAGTTGAGAACTAATTGATTAATCAGCTAACAGTTAGCAGGGCAGCACTGTCTAAACAATAACAACAGTATTACATGGTAATTACGATCATTTATATGGTGGTTGTCCTCTGCTTGGAGGGTAAGGAGGTCCCGGGCCTCATTGTCTCCTCAATTTGCAGACATTTTTGTTTGCTATTCTTCTTTGAGTTTGCTGCTACCTGCCGCTAGCCGCTGTTTAAATCTCCTATTGATGGTTCGCACACATAACATGTCCTCCAAACACCACTACCGTTATGACATTACATGACATGACATTAGGGAAAATGGATTTATTGTGTTAGTCTGACTAAAACTGGACTTTTAAAACACATGTAAAAATGTTAGCCCAACTGAAATCATGTTAAATCGAATTTCTCAAAGTCAGACTAACACACCCAGATGATGTGATTGGGAGTCAAATTACTTTATACTGCATGTAAAAAGTCAGTTGGACCCAAACTGGCCGAAGCGCTCTGAGCATGCTTCACAGTTTCCACCCCGGGCTCTGACCCAGAAGTCAACTACCATTAAATGCGTAAAAGAAGAAGAAGCTGGTAACAACATGGCGAAATCTACATCCAGAGTTGTGCATTTTTGGACAGACGAGGAAACACAGTTGATGCTATATCAGCTGAAAGAGTTCAGTATTTGCAAATACATGGATGGAAGGAAAACACGAAATGGCGACCTGTTAAAAAAGAGTGGTGGAACAGCCAGATGACACTCGATTGTTTGGTCTGTGACACAATAGGTCAACTGAAAAAAGGTCCAAGGCCAACGAGTGGAAAAGGGGCATATTGCCACCTGTTACAGCGGAATCACATTACTTCAGTCAATAAATTGGTTACCCTCCTTGTATACTGGGACGGGGACAGTAGTCCAGGTAAATGGCCTAGTCAAGCTATAACTGTAGCTGCACTGAAAACCATTGTGCCTTTTATACAGAAACGACAAGGCGTAATTACGGTGCAACACTCCCCCGTTTGAACAGGCAGTGTAAAAGGGGCCAGACATTCTCTAAAATACAAACAAACTTTCTGTGGTTTAAGTGGCATCCTTTGTACTTGGTATATAATGTTGAAGCTGAGAGAAAACAGTGCTTTACAACATGGTTTTATAGTAGTATTCACACTAAGATGGCCACAAGGATAAACCACAGCAGCCAAAGACTGGGTTTGAAGTTGAACACCGCAGGATGACCTTTGACTTTGTAACCGAATCTG
Source organism: Cephalopholis sonnerati (assembly GCA_019142605.1). Classification (NCBI taxonomy): domain Eukaryota; kingdom Metazoa; phylum Chordata; class Actinopteri; order Perciformes; family Serranidae; genus Cephalopholis; species Cephalopholis sonnerati. The sequence goes on along the minus strand of JAGQAX010000009.1, from coordinate 27,306,164 downwards.
TAGGGTTCATTTTTTTGCCATAACGGCCCTTTAGGCTGCTCATGTCAACGTATAAATCAGAGTAATGTCCTACTCATGTTACAGGTCATAACCAAATAGTTTGGACTGCTTTGGTGTGTGTAGGTGTATCATCTAGAGTTGTCTGTGCCATGTCTGACCCCTGAACTGCTTCTTGTACTAGCGCCAGATTATACCTCCATATACCAGTCATCTGTAACTACATATCCAGCACCACCTCTTTCTATTTTCCTCTGAAAATCACCTCTGTGGATTGCAGAAGGTGTGTGTGGTTGAAGCCTTCTGTTCCTTCTGCCTCGCTGATATGAAGGAGGGGCAAAGTGGCCCAGAGAGGGAAAGTGAGGAACCTAAACAGAGAGCTGTTGACCGGAGCGAGGCCAGCTGGCCTCAGCAGCCCCCAAGGCTAACAGCACCAACAGCCTTGAAATCCTAGCATTGTTCAGCTAGTTATCACTAACACACACACACAAGCACGCACGCACACACACAGCTGTACTCTGTTGTGCCCCTTGCTGATTCAACACATTTCAAAGTGAAATCCTCCTGCCTCCCACACAAGCTGTCTGGACCCATCCAGGGCCGAGGGGGTGGTCAGGGTCATACCACTGCAGAGGTGGAGGGGGTTGAGGAGGGGTTGAAGCATATGTACACACACATTCATGCATGCATGCACATATGCTCGCAGGCTTGTTGTCCGGGCCACTTGGACATCTGGCAGCATGTCTTGAGCAGGGCTTGAACATGCGTGGGCATATAAAGAGCCCTTTGTGCCTGTGTGGCTGCCTGGAGTGCCAGCAGAGCACTCTGCCATGGTGGAAGTCACAAGTAACTCTTAGCGAGGAAAAAGCTCTACCTCATGTTTTTGTGTGTGTATTCACCTGTTATTACAGCATAGTGATGTCATTCTGACATGCGTGCCAGGTGTGTGCCATCATAAGGACGTCTTTGTGGACACGTATTGCATGTGTAGCCTTATGAGTGATAGTCTGTGTGGCCAGAACGTCAATAAGCTGTTAAGTTTTATTATTTTATTGACTGTCTTAAGAACTCAAAGGGATAGACTCACCCTAATTACATTAACACATTTTCTCACTCACCTCTAGTGGTGTCTATCCATGCAGATAATTTTAGTTTTATTACCCCAGGCTGTGTAGATATGTGTCAGAGGTTTCTGCTCCCATCCCAATACAACAAAGGTAAATGGAATTTCAGCACTGAAAAATGACTTACGGCAATATGCATACTTGCCAACCCTCCCAACTTTCCCGGGAGACTCTTGTTATTCATAGCCCTCTCCCAGTTTCCTCACGGATTCAAGATTCTGAAGTCACAGTTTTCCAGTGTATCTCCTGATTTATGACAAGTTTTCACACCCTTTTTTTTTTCTTTTTATTAAACCAACCTGTTTCTCACACTGTACAGCACGTAGAAGCCCTATAACTCTAAAATTTGTGGTGTTCCACTGCTATTTCTGACCCGACAACAACACAGCTACACCAAATGATGTTATTTTTACGGCATGCACGTGACACACTAGAGGGCTGCTCGCGCCTCATCCTGCTCACTGAGTGAGAAATGTAGACAGAAATAGAGAGTATTAAGGGAAAGAAATACTCAAGCAAATTCCAGACGATCTGGAAAGAATAATTCCTGTTTCTTACAGAACATTTTAAAAGGGTGTGAATTTCGTAAAGTCTGCCACAACTATTTTCTATTATCGAAGAAAACTGATAAATATAAGTTAATACCAGAGATTCATGGAAGTTCAAGCCAAAGGGGGATTATTCTGTATTCTTTCTTGTGAATTAAAAGTGTATTACATAAGCATCCTATTGCAGTGTACTTATTGTTTTGCTATTTTCATCCAATAAAAAAGTACATAGCAATGTCTCTAAAACTCAAAATTTTCTGCAGGAAAAAGTCCCATAAAAACTGTGGGAACTGAATACAACAAAATTAGTTGTGACACACAGTGATGCATTACAACAAAGAACATTAAAACACAAGACACAGCATTCAGTTATTGATAAAAATGCAATAAATAAATATCTAAATGCCGCAAGTGATTAGTGGATGGCAGAATGGGTCTTTAGATCAGCCAGAGCAATGGGAACACTGTTTCTGAAAAGATATGGATTTTTTAAATGTCATGTTGCAGTGTTTTTTTTTTTTGCACAAAGGCAAAGACTTAAAAAACAGTAAAAGAAGCTGCAATTTCACAGTCTGATCTGAAGATCATTGTCTGCAAAGTATTAACATATTTGTGGACAGGATTATCTTTGTTTTTAAAATGTATAGACGTGAACTTAAAGTAAGTGGTTTTTCTCCAAGTGGATGTATGTCTTCCTGTAATTGAATCCTTAAATATGCAGCATGAGGACTTTATATGTGGCCAGGATAATTTAAAGCGCAAACATTTCCCGGACCTCTGTCAATGTTGTTTTAAGCCTCATGCATTACTCAAGGCTCATATGGCTTTACATCGAACTTAAATGTGTATTGATGCAGACTCATTATCAGGACTGGACAATAACATTTTTTTTAACCCGCATTATAAACCTCCTAAGAATCTAAAGAACACACATTTACTCATATTGCTGTTAAATATCTAAAAACTAGAAGACATCTAGCCAGAAGTTCAGCCAACCAATCAGCCAGTAGATCTCTGTATTTAAGTGGTTATAGTATAAATAAACAGGACAAACATGTCCGAAGTGAATAGACGGGGGGAACTGAAGTCCCTAACGGCTGCCCCGTTGGGAAGGGATGTTTGCGGCAAGGTGAAGTGGTGACGAAATTCTCAATATAGCGTACATTTAACCAGATTTTAAAATTTCTTTTACCTGGCTAAAATATGTTGTGCTGCTTCCCCCCCTCCACGGCAGGACATTTCTTAGCTTATGTGATGGTACTCCTGCCTGCTTCCCCATACTTGAGATGTGCTGACCGACATTTACTGCTATGTAATACACTGACTATGGATAGGTACCTCAAACAACGCTGCCTCAAAATTCTTAATGACCCCTTTAAGTACCATCTTGTGTGATAACAGGGTGTCTACAGGTCCTTAAAATGTCTGAAAATGTCACAACAATGAGGCCTTAAAAGTCATTAAATAGTCTTCAATTTAAATTTGTAAGGTCTTAACTACTATAAACAGTTTATTTAATTTTATTTATCCATTTTTTAGTTTCTTTCTGTGAAAATGAAGTCTTTCTATGTAAAAGTCCACATTTCTAATGTTACAAATCTTAAAAAAAAACCAACTAAAAAATGTCATTTCACTTCATACTTGCTTTTACCTGTTGGCAAAATGTAGATTGACTTAACTCACTCTAATTACCATAGTCCTTCATAACCCTTACCTCTGCACAAGACCACATATATACTACTTGCCTGCAATGCTTACCTGTGATGTTTAAATAAGTAAAACAAGATTTGTTCAAAAATCTGTCCCAAATTTAATAAAAAGGTGTCTTGAACGGTTCATAGAAAGCATTACATTTAACTGTCTGACACCTGTAGACACCCTGAAAAATTTATCTTGCAGATTTTTCTAATGAATTACTGGGTTAATTTACCTCTAAAAAGTATTCTAGTTCAACTCTTTGGTTTAACTAGTCACAACGTGTACACATTTTCAGTGTACAGGGTTTTTTTAAGGGACTAAAACCTAAAATGTTTGTTTTGCGCTGTTTTGTGGCTGTTTGATGTAATTTTGTCTCTCTCATGAGGAGCACCCAGAGACATCTCTTTACTGCCTTTCTCTGTCACGCTTTCACTTGTTCATAGTTATTTCAACAGTTTACCGTCCGCCTCTCCACCGCTGGCCTCGCATATATATAAACACCATCACGTTGTTACCATTGAACCTCAGAATGAGAGCCAACCACTGTCAACCTCAACATTTCCCCAGACCCCATACGGAGAGCGCTGGGAAAACATGGAGAGTTTGTAAAAACAAAAGTCCACAATCACTTGAAGGGTTTTTGTGTCCCGCGAGGCTCCTCCCCCCTCCCGACCGCATCAAGCCCCTCCCCCTTGCTGCAGCCGCGGCGGTTGGGGTTGGCTAATTAGGGGGTTGCCACGGGAACGGAATGGCAGTTTAGCCAACGGGTGTAATGACAGGGTGAGGGAGGAGGGCGGGGTCAGATTATAGGCCTGGGAGTATGCTGAGTGGAGCTCAAAAAAGAAAAGGAGAAGTAGTGGGGGAGAGGGGGAGAGAATGTGAAGAAGAATATGAACATGAAAGATGTAAAGAGCATGAAGAAGGGCATGAAGCTCTCAAAGTATGAGGGCAAATTAAAAGCTCAGAGGAGGATTGGTGAGAGCTAGGTTTACAACTGAGATGGCAGAGGAGCAAAGAAATTTAGGAAGTGAGGAATTACTTAAAAAATGTGTGTGTTTGAGTGTGACAGAGACTGAGTGAATGACTAAGCATGTATAGCTCAGCGGTTTCCACATAGAAGTTTGTGTACTCTGGCATGGACTGTCGAATGGACGCTTCAACTCACAGGCCTTTCCGACTGTGTGTGTGTGCATACGTCAGAAAAGGTGTCTCACAGCCCACATTGGAAAGTCTCAGCCGGTGGTCACCGTGGCAACAAACAGGAAACGGTGTGCGAGTTTTTACGCAGCCGAGCCCGGTCACCCTGACAATTCCCTCTTTCCTCCTGTGTGGCCGCTCCATTCTTCAAAAGACAAACATCCAGTTGGACCGCGGCTAAAAGTGGACAAAAGGAGCTCAGAAACTTAAGGAGCTCAGTGTATTTCAGCCTCTTGGTTTTGGGACTTTTTTTAACCACATTATGTGAAGGCTGCGAGTGGGCTCAACAATCTGAACTGTGTCATCATATCAGCTTACACTTGGCATAACCACCACTGCCCAAAACCACAGTGTGCAGAGTCCCCAGTTTGCCTCACACTTGCACAGCTATTATAACACTCTCCTTTTGTCCAGCTTGAGTTGGTCCTACCTAAGATTAAACTCAGTCCTCATTAGCCTCAACACCATGAAACATGCTCGCTGTGAGCTGAAAATTTACAAACCTATAAAGTCATTTTGTTTAGCCCTTACTGGTATACATTTGGCATTTCTCTCAAGTCACAAATGAGTCACTGGTATTTCAAATAGAAGTGATTCACTCATTCCTCACTTGGATTCTGCAACAGGCTTTTCTGGCATTGTTTGAAACAGCTATTGGTGTTGCCAAACTGTCTTGACGCATACTTTCTGTTGCACAAACCAGAGGCAGAAGAATACGTCTCTCTGTGGTGTCTCTTTGGATGTTTGCAATCCTTCAGTTGTTAATGTGCAGCGCCTTGAGCACAGCTCTGCTTACTTTCTTGGGATAAATGTGTTGAGCTGAAAACCCATCATGTTTTCCAACTCGATTTTATATAATTGGTGTTCAGAGACAGTGTGGCTAGTTGGAAAAATAACATTAACCACCAACCAAATTCTGGTGAGTTTCTGAAAGCTAATAAGAGTGTCTATGCTGCCACCCACCTAGTCAGATGTTTTGTACAGTTTAGCTGGTAGAGAGGCTGTTGTGTGCAGTCAGAGCAAGACTAGGAGTCTCTTTGAAGCGTAACTTATGTTATATTGCTGTCATGTTTACAGTGGTAATGCTAACATGCTTATCTGTAGCAGTATAATATTTACCATGGTCACCATTTTACTTTAATGTTTGCATGCTAACCTTTGTTAAACAATGCTAAACCAACAGGAATATCATCAGTTACAGGGTCTGACATTAACACCTGCCATGCACTAATTGCAGTTAGACGTTTAGTTTGGCGAGTAAATCCCAGGAGGCCATCTGTTTGTACCAAAAATTGAGCATAGCATTAGCTCAGGCAGGACACGATGTCAAGCTCAGCTCACATCCCAGCTACGTCAGCTGATCTCAAACAGCCCAATCAACTGATGGAGCAGCTGATTGATGGAAGGGAGTCAGCTGATAGATCACATGATTCCTTTCTATGCAACCAATGGGTGAATCTCATTCAGGGCGCCCTATTTAAACTGCTCTGACCTGTTGCTGCTTCCTCTGCAAGCCGCTTTGCAACCCACCTCCACCCCAGCTCCTCCTTTTCATGCTGTGTCTGACTTAGCAATGTAATTTCTGTTTGTCATTGATGTTGCTCTGTTCTGTTCCCGGGGGTCTTTGCTGGTCTTTTGCAGCATGGAAGGGCAGGGAGGTTTGCTCTCTCCACCTAAAGGCTTTCCTTGTATGCACGTGGAAGGGCAGATAGGTGTGCTGTCTGCGTAGCCCTGAGGAAAGACAGAGAGGCCTCAGAACAGAGCCATACTGCCATATATTTTACTGCTATGGAAATAAAGTTTTCTTTGACGAAAGAGGTCCTGACTTAATAGTTTAATGAAGAACTATGCTGAGTCTCTACACGTTTTGGTGCCATTTATGGGCGCACTGCTTCTGTCCTCTGCTGGTTGTCTCTGTGTTGATACCAGATGTGTTTTTATGCGGGTCTAAATGGTGCCACGAAACAGATTGTTTTGCGTAGTACTAGTCTTGCAGCACTGTGTAACGTGTTGAGCTACTCCGCTAAACTATTAACTGCCACTGCTCGGGACTGTTTCAGGAACAGGAGGCCAGACTTCATGGACCGTGCAAAGAAGGATGGAGTGTCAAGTTTATTAAAATGATTAACTGACAGGTTTACAAAACCTTCAAATGAACCTTTTTTATTATGATACTTGATTAGACACATTACATTTAATGGCAAAGGAGAGAGTAGAAGTTTGAGATCAAGACGTCTTTAGTTTGCAGCCAATTTAGGCTTGAACTGATAAATCACTGGTCAATATTTTTAAATGATTTTACTTCAGATTTTGCTCTGTCCTCTTCTTTGAGTTGGTATTCAGTGTAATACCTTATTAGCATAATGGACTATACTGAAACAAATGTATATGTGATACAAAAAGGCCATTTATGATTTTGGTTTGGTGGATTTTTTCATCTAAAAAGTTAATTTCGGACACTGGATTTGCAGGTATTTAGTCATATAGCCAAGTGTTTGACAAATTACAATTTTGACCTGATGGTGGCGCTAGAGGAAAGGTCAGGGACTCTCCAAAGCCATGAGGATTTATCCACTGGGCACCATGAACATCTGTTCAAAATGTCATCACAGTATATCCAATAGTTGTTGAGGTATTTCAGTCTGGAACAAATTGATGGACTGATATTACCATCCATTGAGACTGCTAGTTGGTTTCCAACACTGTGTTACTGTACAGCATCGCAAACTGAATAACTCATTCTTTTTTCGCTCTTCTCTTTTTCCTTCTGTCCTTGTTTCTCTCTAGGTATCAGTATTACCTGCAGGTGAAGAAGGAGGTGTTGGATGGACGTCTCCACTGCACAATAGAGCAGGGGATCAGACTAGCTGGCCTAGCAGTACAAGGTGAGACACACACACACACACACACACACATGCATGAACAAACATCTCATGTGAATAATCTACCAGAGGGAGACAGGCAGCACAAGAGCGAAAGAGTGAGCACAAACTCACACTTTCTCAGGTCATCTCGACTTCACTACCTAATATGGCTGCATACCACTGGGAGAGCCCAGTCCACTTGAGTTCCTATGGTATCAGTCTTAACACACACACATACACACACAACCTCACTCCATCTCCTCCGTCTTGTTCCTGGGTGCTGTCTGTGTCTTCGAGGGAATGTAAACAGACAGTTAGCTTATCGCTAGTTCCAAGGTTAGCCTTACTAGCATCAGGAAGACCCTTATCTGTCGGGAGGCGAGGATCCTCTGCTACACTTTTGTCCGACAGACAGCAGAACAGTACTTAGGATGCACTCAGCGGCCCTTTCTGGAGGCCTGACAGTGTTATAGAGATGGTGTGCAGGTGGGGACATTAAACATTTATTTCTGTAACACACATGTACTCAGTTTGGATGTCAGCATTCATTCAGCGTATGGAGTAATCACATTCTTTTTTTGCTTTGTAAAAGAAAACATACTGTATATATAATAAATATAAATGTAAATTGGTATTGTTCTATATTAAAAGTGTACAGTTTCTGGCAGGATGCAATGATGTAACTACGTGCACAGATCAGTAGGCTCCATGCTTACTGCGACAGCTTGACGGACCATCACAAAGGGGCTTAGCAAAGGGTCAATTATGCTAACATGTTGTGTTGGTTCTTTGGCGCAGATTTCCTGAGGATAACGATTAACCATATTTTACCAGCTGTGTAGATAAAATGTTCTAGATGAAGGCCAACAAAAACATTTTTCAGTTTTCAGTGTAATCTGAGTGAACACTGAGAAACAATACATTATGGATAATGTGATTTGTTGTTTGCAAATGTTGCATTCATACACATGAAAATGGGCTCACATCATTTTTTTTTTACCTTAAAGATTATCCACGTATTGTGTTTGTATTTTCCAGCTGACTTTGGAGACTTCACCCAGTTCATGTCTCAGGACTTCCTCAGGGAGTACGTGCTCTTCCCAGTGGTGAGTCCTCAAAGCTTCACTGTTCAAATATGTGCATGTGTGTCTGTGTGTCTCTGTGTGTTGCCTGAAGGCACACATTCCTGTGTCACCTGTGTACCTCCTCCCTCTGCATACCTGATTGACAGGCAGAAAACAGACAAAGAGTATGCCAGAATCTGAGTGAGATAAAGATCTCGCGGGCACCAAATGTATTACATGAACGAAACACTGTGTTATTCCGTTACATTACCAGATACATAATGTCCATTGTTACATTATTGACTACAGTTTAGCTGCAAAACTGTTTGAAAGACTAGGGATAGAGAGTATGTGACAGAGTGTTTCAGTGGATTAGGGTGCTTTTTCATACTGAGACGCAACAATTTGCTTTTTCTTCTTTCATTAAAGGGACAGTTCGCCATAAAATCAAAAATACATATTTTTCTTCTTACCTGTAGTGCTATTTATCTGTCTAGATTGTTTTGGTGTGAGTTGCTGAGTGTTGGTGATATCATCTGTCCTCTCTTGAATATAATGGAACTAAATGGGTCAGTGGTGCAAGGTGAGCTAGCAGTAGATGCACGCTCCCTTCCGTATGGTGAGCACTACAAGCCAAGTGCCATCAAGAGAAAGCAGACATGTCTATGGCCAATATCTTCAACAGTTGCCAACACACACCAAAACACTTCTTTTCTTCCTCAGAACTGGCCGAATGGAGACGAGGTGCTGGAGGAGTGGACTCAGAAAGTTGCTGAGGAGCACAAGAGTCACTGGTACAGCTTCATTTTATTTTCACATGTGCACAGAGAAAAAAGATTGATGTTCCATGTATTACAGTACATATGTGTATACTTTCCAGTCGAATGCAGACCGCTGAGGCAGAGCTGCTGTACATCAAGGAGGTTGAGAAACTGGACGGCTTTGGGCAGGAGAGCTTTCCTGCTAAGGTAGATAAATCACACATCACCCCCAGCCTCCTACACAGACACACACATCTCTACAGAGTCGCCCGTTTTTTCGATTATAAAAAAGACTCTACAGTGTCCACATGATGCTTTCTCTGCTTCCGCAGGACAACTACACCAACGATATTTTCATCGGTGTGTCCTTCATTGGGGTGTTTGTCAAACACAGAAATGGCAGATCCATCATGCTCCACAAGTAAGTCCCCAGCCCTCCGTTGTATTTATCTATGTTTGTAGCCAGTATGAATTGTGACTCCATCTTGAGGTAGTGAGGCTTATACATATAAACAAATATGCAAGAAAATATTATGAGTTTTGTGTGGGAAAATTAAATCCTTGTGTGTTTGTTTGTGTTTGCGTGTGTGTGACAGGTGGAAGGACATTGGCACCATAGCGCACAACAAGTCAGCCATCACAGTGGAGATAACAAGCAGAGACGACACCATCATTTTTCACATGGTGAGTGTTGTGTCTGCGGGTGGTCTCGGCACATACACACACACGCCTTATGCAAGGTTTCTAGTGGGAAGTTGAACAACAAAAAAAGGACAAACATATCCTTGCATAGAGACAAATACAGGTGCAAATTTAGTCTTGATTTTCTATAAATAAAACTGCTGTAAATTTAAATATCAATGTTTTTCTCTCTGTGTTTGTATTTGCAGGAGGATATGGAAATGGCCAAGTACATCGCTCGTCTTTTCACGGCCAGACACAAATTCTACAAACAGAACAAGATCTGTGCAGAGTGAGTCTCGAGGCCACTGGAGAGGCCCGCTGAAGGCCGTTTAAAGACTTATATATACTGAATTATCTGCCATTTAATGTTTGAAATAGAGTTCACCGACCTTGTGAGGGTTATATAAAAAAAGGAATAGCAAAACAAACAGTACAATCTTGAACTGGAGTTACAGAGTTCACGGTACTTACAGTTTGTGAATCATCATCTGTGTTTGTTCCTCTCTAGGCCCACTCACTCACCTGCACCAATCCGGAGGAGGCCCACATGGACTCACCGCCTATCTCTGGTACAGTCAGAAGCATTTGCTCGCTCTGATATGGTTCATCATCAGTGGTTATTGCTTGGTGATTTGACACAGCCCTGTTGTCTCTATAAATGAGACCAGAATGGACAGAGGGGAGAATTTGGGAGGAAAGACAGAAATGGGCACGGTTAGAGAGTTAGAGATTTGACCCTGCTCTCCCACTCAGGGCAGCACTTAATTGTGCCATGGAGCCTTGGTTTTAACGTGCGTTGGTGGTGTGGTGGGTGTTGTTGGAAAGTTTGCAAGGGTGTTGCTTGGTCTGATTTCCGGTGCGACAATGAAGGCAGTGATTTGTGCGTCTCCCTCCCTGCTGGCCAGACAATGGCTTGGCTAAATGTGGCACAATAGCTGTTCAGTCAGTCCACTCGAGTGCTCAGTTGTCTGTCTGGAGAACCGCAGGCATTGGCGGTTGACAACTCCACGGCACTAGAGAAGATCTGAGTCGGTCACAGTCACCTGCTGTGTTAGTAAAGAGTGCAGTGACACATTTTAAGGCCTATTTAGAGGCTGTTTCATTATGATGCATGTTGATATGCATAGCTTAAAGGAATACTTCAACCCCCCAAATGACCATTTCTATATCAGTTACTGTATAATGTTGAAGTCATGAAGAAAATTTAGTCTCAATCTTATGCATTGAGTTTATAAAGAATCCAAAAATTGAGAAAATTCTTGATGAACTGAAGTCATAGGGGTCTGTGTTTAACAGCAGCAAAACTATATCCATTTACTAACACTCACAAAACTTTTGCAGTATAATCCAAGTCTTATTTGTCCAGTGGTACGCTCAGTACTTCCCAACACACAGCCCTTTCCGATGGAAAACTGAACTAAAGTGAAACATATCTACGCTCGCTTCAAAGCCAGACTGAAACTGTACTTTTATTTTGTTGATCACATTAGCTGCTGGTCTGCCGCTGCCTTGATCAGTTGGTTTGTGTATGTTTTAGTGTGACTTTGGTGTTTTAAAGGTTAGTTTGGATTCACCAAAGTTTCACAAAATCATGAACAAACCAGTCGAGGCAGCAGTAGACCAGCAGCTCCCAAATTGCTGTTTTTGTTGATTAAGTTTTTTAACATGGGAGGTGCTGGTCTACTGCTGCCTCGATTGGTTTGTTTGCAATGTTGTGAAACTTTGGTGAATCTGAACTTACCGTTTAAAACACCAAAGTCACACAATAACATAAACAAACTAACTGATTGAGGCAGTGTTAGACCAGCAGCTGCACACATTCAGCAAAATGAAATTTAAGTTTTTGTCAATGGAGTCTGGCTTTGAAGAGAGTATAGATACGTTTCATGTTAGTTCAGTTTCCTGGTGGAAAGGGCTGTCTGTTCAAGATGTGCTAAGAATAGGACTGGTTATATAAGACTTGGATTATTCTGCACAAGTTTTGCAAAAGTTTGTAAATATAGTTTTGCTGGTGTTAAACATGGACCCCAATGACTTTAATTCATCAAGAATTTTCTCTGTTTTTGGAATCTTCATTCACTGTAGAGGCATGTGAGAAAAATAAAGGTTTCAGCATGAATTAAACGTTAAACAGGGTGAGTAATTAATGTACAAATGATCATGTTGTGGGTGAAGTATTCCTTTAATGGAGTATAAAAATTAATTGCTTCTTCTAAATTGCATTAAATGTGTTTCTTCATTTAGCCACGGCCCCAGTCCTGTAACTTCCAGTCAATGCATTCCCAGTATGGAGAACATTATCAGGACACACAGAGCTCTCAAGGTACGTGTAAAACACAGACACACACAGACACACAAACACATTTAGAGTGAGTTTCAACCCCTCCGGCTCGCTGCTTCGACCACAGTGTGATTTAAGGTTTAGCCTCCCTGATGATAACTAAAGCATTTGAATGGAGCTAATTGTGTCTTTCCCATCAGGCGTGTGACTCACAGCCCATTTGTACTTTAACAATCTCCCAGCCAATTAGAGCCCAACGTTTGGGGTGCAGAACAGTGACCTCATTTTGGGCCTCACTCTTTCATTGACTTGTTCACACACTCAGTCGGCCTTATAATCCGAAGAGCTTCGCTCATGTCGGCTTGACAGTAAAACAGAGAGAGTGGAAAAACATTCTGGGTGTGCTACTATGCGTGGGTGTGAGATCATTCTGTAGTGTGACCTCAGGCATCACACTCCGTTTGTGTGGACAGAGATTATGTATGTCTGCTTGCCTGTAGGCCTGAGATACTTTCACACGAGAGAATGCTTTATTTGTTGAGTAAAGACGACTGACATGCATACCGCTGTCTCCTTGATTATGGTGGGAAGAAAATCTTCCAAATCTGTCCTGTTCTAAGCTGGTACTCACCACGGGGAGGAATTTTTCCGAATTCTTTCAAATGTGGTTGGTGCTGCTGTAGGAATGCACCAATCCAACCTTTTCAGTCTCAATATTGATACCTGGACTTAAATGAGCACTGATCCGATACCAGTGTTTAATTAATAAGCTGTCGTCCTTAATGTGTGCAAGTGACTGAGATCATTCTTTTGTGTGTAAGGCAACATCAGGCTTGGCTTTAACATAGCTATCCTAACTTTGTGAACAAAATATAACGAACACATGAATATAAATTTATTTTTGTAATTGTTATTTATTATTAAAATAACACATTTTGCACCAGCAGCTTCACCAGCAAAATATCACTTAAGTCTTTGAACAGAAAACCCCGCACACTGCTCTTGCTCAGCTTCACAAATCATTAGTATCACTAACGTTTCAGTCATTGAACACTCTTGAAAAAGGTCCAGGAGGACTGAAATGTTAGTGTCGCAAAAAATTGTGAAGCTGAGCAAAAGCAGTGATGCTGAATTTTCTGTTCAAATACTAAAAAGAAAACTTCAGAATTAACATGCATTACAATTCAACCGTAAACCTTTTTGTGGTCTCACCTAAATTTACCTAAAACGCAGATCCAAGGCATACCCAAAGAAAACTGAAAGCTGTTCTTGTTCCATTTTTAGTACATATAAAAGCATGGTCTCGTTTGAAAGGTAGCAGTCTGAAGTTTTTTCCCCATTAGTCAGAATTACTGTAAGTGCTTCTGTCATTGAGTTACGTAAGTTTTAACACTCTGAAATGAAAGGTTTTTTTTATGTTTGCCTGAATATTTTCTTGAAAAAAAAAGATGCTTCAGATGACTTAAACTGGGCGGTAAAGCACAGTGGGGTCATATCATGAAGCCTCACATAGTCCAAATTCAAAGTAGATAACAGTATCACAGAAGATAAACATTTTCCGTGTTTTTTTTAAGGTTTTGTCCAAGTGCTTCTCAAAAAAGAGGGTAAAATAATGTACTGAATGTGTGAATATGATTAAAAAAAAATAATCAACACCGACAGAAAGGTCTGTGTAAGAGCTAACTGCATATAAAAAACTTCCAGAAAACCTAAATTGATAAGAAAAACAGTTTTTTCCCCTTAAGACAACATGGCAGTTGTTTGTTCATCGTTTCTGTACATGTGGTGTCAGTAACAGGTTAAATACTGCTGTGGAGCTTCGGGGGGTATCATTGACTACAAGACCCGAAAACCTTGACCAATAGCTGACGTTGTAACTAGCTTGAAACTACAGGAAATGTTAGTGATGTACATCCCGTACATCCAGGCTGTGGTTGACTATTGAGGCCCTAGCAAGAGTATCGGAAGCTCCTGTTGGCTCAAGTGAGGTCTCAGTAGAAAGCCTATGAGTTGGCCTCCATTTCAGTGTATTTACATGCAGGACAGAGAAATTATGGATCATATCTGGAGATGTATAAATGTTTGAAACGATGCAATGACAGTTTGTGGATATCTATGGATGTTATTTAAATCATTTGGACCTGTGAGAGATGATATAGGAGCTGTGTAAAGTATGATTCAGTCTGTTTGTTTTCTTGGGGTTTTGTCTGACAGCAGTGTTTATTGAGCCTGCTGTAGTGGTTGTGTCTTGAAGTGGTCAGCATTATTGGCACAGTGAGGTGCGTAGCTTTTGAATGATAGATCACATTACTAACCGCTTATTATTAAACCAATGAATACAGCAGTTGCTTTACATATCATAAGCATCAGAAATCACCTTAGGAGGGACTGCGGGTGGGCTGCTGCATTTCTAAAAGTACAACAATAAATTTAGATTTAAATTAGTACTTTAAATTCCAGTATAAAAAAAAATACAACTGCCTGAAATCACGTACTATGATGTAGTGCGTCCACGTGTAATCAGATGCAAACATAGGATTGATTTAAAATATCAGCCCCATTGTCACTGACACCCTATCCAGCTATTTTACGCAGCATCGACCCAAAATCCAATATCTGTATCGAATCTGTGCATCCCTGTGCTGCAGTGCAACCAGACCCAAACAATGATCTTTGCCACATGAGAAGCCCCCTGAGGGTGCCTTAAATACTGTGCATTGCTCATGGCCTTAAAATAAAACTCTGGAAAAAATCAGAACCATGTTCAGGTACAGTAAACTTTGAGGAATCAGGTTTGCTTTAGAGGGCAAACTCGATTAAACGCAATACAAATTCTGTTGTACATGCTTTAGTTTATTGACATTAGAAGCATGTAACTCTTACCCAAATTTTCTAAACATTTGGTAGAAATGAAATTGAAATGAAATGAATTGTATATTGTAATTTTTGTTGATGATTCACTGAAAAACATCCTCATACAGTTTTGTCAGAATCATAAAACACAATAAAGTCCAGCAGCTTATTTCCATTGTGGTTCCCAGGATATAGGTGTGTGACTTTTAATGTTTGACTGAGTACAGAGATGTATAAAAATGCATCATACCCAAAAAAGCCTGCTTTTTAATACTTCCTCCTCTCTCTTTCGACCTCTAGACAGTATCTTCCATGACGACCCCTACTACAAGTCAGAGACCAGTCTGGACCGCTGCCCGGCGGACTTTCCCTTCCGTAACGGCACCGTGCCCAATGGAAGCATGTACAGCAGCCCCAGCCTGAGCTCCCTCAATCATTCCCAGACATTCGTCCCACCCTCTCCTATGTCCTCCAACCTCAGCATCCCCGGCAGCGAGCTCATGCGCCCAGATTACATCCCCAGCCACCGCCACAGTGCCATCATTGCTCCGTCCTACCGGCCCACACCTGAGTACGATGCTGTCATGCGGCAGAAGCGGCGCATGCTCCCTGCTCACCATGATCTCCACAGCCAGTCGCTGCGCAGTCTGAACATCAGTAATGCGTGCGCATACCGCCAGCCTGAGGCTCTGGTGTATAGCCAGCCAGAGATGAGGGAGAGGGGCCCGTATCATGGCCTGGGGCCAAGCCCAGGACCCTACGCACCACAGGTAGAGGTGGATGCTCTGTGTTTGATTTTGTTAAAGCTCTTTCTCTTGTGTACATCTCACACTGTTTTTCTATGACTGTTTATCTTACAGATCAGCTACAGTAAGCCAGTGTCCCATGGCCCTCATCAGGGAGGTCCAGCCAGCAGCCAGGGCCCCTGTCATTCACCCTGCGTTAATGGAGGTGGAGGCAGCAGTGGTGGTGGAGGTGTAGGAAGCTCCATCTCTCACACTGTCAGCACACCTGAGCTGGCAAATACTAAACAACAGGGGAACAATGCGGGAAGCTATGCAGCTACAGCCAACATGCTGAGAAACCACATGTCGCGCCCTCCTCCACCTTACCCTTCCAGCTCCTTCCGCCCGGCCACCAGCACCCCGGACCTGGCCAGCCACCGTCACCGCTGCATCGGGGGCAGCAGTCCAGAGCTGGTTACCCGCATGGTGCAGCTGTCGGTCAAGACCTTTCAGCCGGACAGCTCGGCTGTGGTGCACCAGTCCCTGCAGGAGGTTAGTGAGCCACTAACTGCAGCTGCTAAGCACCGCTCCACCCTGGGCAAGAGACACAGCATGGAGGTGATCAGCAGCATGAGAGCAGGTGGAGGAGGAGGAGGGATGGAGGGCATAGTGATGAAGGGCATTAATGCTCCCCTTCATCGGAGGAATACTCTCAGAGAACATGTGATGCCCCCTCAGCCTCAGCCCATCCCTCAGCCCCAGCCTCAGACCCCTCAGCCACAACCCCAGCCTCCACCTCAGCCTCCTCCTCCACCTCAGCAGCAACAGGAGTTGCCCATGCAGATGCCTGCCCAGAAAGCTCCTGAGGCCTCTGCAGCGCCACCCTGGGCCAGTGGCCTACCAGCATCAAAAGACTCTCTCCAATGCTACCATGCTCATACACAGTAGTGACAGTGAAGAAGAGGAGGAGGAGGAGGAAGAGGAGAGGCCTGAGCTGGATGTTCAAATCCCAGGTCTCAATGAGGACATCAGCATTAGCGCTCAGCTCCAGGCTGCTCTGGCCAAGCTGCCCAACAAACCCCCTCCGGAGTACCCTGGTCCTCCTAGACCTCCTAGCAGCGCTCAAATCCGCACCCACAATCACAACCACACTCACCACCACAATCATAATCAAGGACCACAGAGCAACCACGGACCAATGGACCCAAACCAAGCCCAGGGCCGAGCACTCAAGGCTGGGCAGAGCCCAGGTGGTGGCGGGCCTGGATGTGGTAGTGGTGGTGCAGGTGGTGGTGGGACACTGACCCGAGGGGACCAGGGTGGAGTGAACGGGGCGGTTTTAGGTCCATCCATTTCAGAACCGGACCTGACCAGTGTGAAGGAGAGGGTGAGGAAGGAGCCGGTCAAAGAGAGGCCGGTATCAGAGATGTTCTCCTTAGAAGACAGCATAGTGGAGAGGGAAATCGCTCAGAGGGTAAGACACATCATTCAGGGGTGCAGTGCTTTGACACCGCTCATTTTATGCTAGTGCTAACAGACTTTTAATACAATAGTATGTACTGTTCATCAATGTTGAAATGGTAAGCTAATTGATCAAGTCGACTGAAAATTATTTGACAGCAATGTTCACTGCTAACCAGCAAAAATTGACGAAGTTTACATGCACAGAATATTCCTGTTTTTGTCTTAATTCCGAAAAAGACAATATTCCTTCTAAGCTGTTTACATGGCTAATGAGAATGAATATTCCACTATTATTTCTGTGTCTATGCAGACATTCATACTTCAATTAACTTGCCGTAACATGTCATTTATTACGTCAAAGTATCGAAAAGTGACACAGTCGGAGCCACTTGAGCCAAGATTTTTTCAGTTTCCCACCTTTCCACCTTCATTCCCTCAACCACCTTGACATCGGTCAAACGTTTATGATAGCATGTTGATTTCCAAGTCATTCATCATGTTTAAAAGTAGGTGTGTTTCTTCTCGTATTATCACAGACTGACAGTTACGGAAGAAGGAAAAGATATTGTTCACATATTTCACTAATTTGGAATATCTGAACAGAGCATGCTGTTTTTTTTTTGCTGACCCTTATCAAATTCAGAATATTGTCATAATTAGAATAATAGTGGAATATTAATGTGCATGTAAACAAACCCATTTCTGCGTCTACCTTTTCAGATGTGATTTCAGATTGAACTGTCAATAGCAGGCTTGATCATGTCATTATATATGTATGATGTTTAAGGAAATGGTTGGTACACAAGCTGTTAACCAAGATGTCAAATCATGGCATATGAACAAAGGAATACTTCGCACATCTATTTCCATACAGGTGCGTAGGAGAGGGACAAGTAGAACACAACTTGTAGAAAAAACTCCAGCACACTGTCTAACTAAACTAACTAAAAATAATCTTCATCAGACCTTCATCAGGCAAACAGTTTACCTGATGAAGATCTAGTGCAGGTTTTTTTTCTACAAACCATGGCATATTAAAGTCATTCAACAGAAACCCTATCTCCTGTGCTGGATAAACACCCTGCTCCATACTGGTACAGTTTTAAATATGTCAGTCTGTTGTTTGCTAGCTAGTTTCATAGCTCCTGATTAGCAGTAATCCGGGGTTCAGCACCTGAGAGGGTAGCACTAGGCTCTGAGTCCCCCCAGGCAGCTAAAACCCTCATAAATCCCTCAGATTATTCTTTGGGTTGGGTGTTTTTGTGTAGGTCGGCTCCCTGTTTTTAAGGCACAAACATTTGACACAGCACCAGAGTCCAGGTATAAGTTAAACCACGTAATCACCTCACTTTGTTGAGAGTGTGTGACCTGGTGTCGCTGGCTATTTTAGGAAATTCTAAAATATTTTACTTCGATCCAAAAGTCTGAAGCTGTTTTCCCTCATTTATACCAGCTGGTTTATCTCATACCTAAAGGACACCCCTGGTGACCCCCAAGCTGTTGTTTTGACTGTCCCACATGGAATGAAGGAGGTGGGGTTGTCCTGGAGGTTTAATAGCATCAGAGATTAGGAGAGGTAATCCTTGGAGGAAGGAGGGACCGCGCGATGTGGGTCAGAGTTTGGCTGGCGTGGTAGAGAGGAAAAAAACGCAGGGTGACAGAGGGAGCGTGTGTTCTGTGGAGAAAAGGAGGCTAAAGAGGTAGGTGGGAATAAACAAAGGAGCAAAAGAATGAAAAATATGTGAAGGAGGACAAAACAAGGATGAAAGCATCAAAAGACGTTGAGGGCGAAGTGAGATGGATAAGAAGCTGCAAGTCTACTCTTAATAGGCTTTACATTCAGGGCTTGTTAGTTCACACCTTTGGATGGAATACAAGTGGATTGGTACAGCCAGGTTTGCCCTACAAACAGGACGCACACAAACACGTCAGACTCTCCCCACCCACATGTGCGCGCTCACTGATTTGAGGCCGGCGCAGGTCAGTCAGTCTTGAAATGCTGCCGGTACCTGTAACCATGACACCGGGATTTTCCTCTCTCTTGAAGACGCTGGAAAGACAGAAGATGTCCGTGGACTCCATGAAGAGGCCGCTGATGATGGCCGCCCTCAACGGACTCTACGTGGCCCGAATGCCTGTCCCAGAGAGTCCTGCGGAAGACGGTGCCAAGGCTGCTACAGACGAACGGGTAAAATGTTACTTTAAGAAATACATGCAGAGTTTTTAAAGTTTTATGCTTTTAACTGTGTGTCAGGAAGTATTTTTTTAAAGATATAGCAATGCCCTTTTTTGTTTGATTTTCTGTTAGACAGTATGTGCTATTGATTGATAGACTGTTAAAAAATGATGGTGCTATGGTTGAAATAATATACAACACATCGCGGTAGATTTTACTCTGCCCAAACCTTTCAGGATGCATTATAATATAAAAAACTATGGGTTTATTCTTGTCATTTTATGGTACAGTAGATACAAAACAAGCTATTTAGAGCTCATTTTTTCACTCACAGTTTCTCTAAAAGTACATAAACAAACCATTTTAGATTGAAAATATAACTGCATGACATTTTCACGGTATGATAACTGTCTCAAAAAAATATCATGGTTTCACGATATACAGTATTACACAGTTATTACAGTTATTACTGTGACCCTTAAGGGAAAGAAACAGGCATTTTGGTGAATAAATGCTTTATTACAGTTGAAACTTTTTTGTGTATTAAGGTCTCCCTTAAAAGATATAAAATAAAGCTGAGATAAGCAAATGTACATTGTATGATTACCATTAAATCCATACCACGGTATACTGTGATGCCCGTACACCGCTGCAACCTGGCACACCGCAATTAACTGCTGCTATTCGGGATTAAGAGTCTTTTTTTTCTTTAATTAAAGAGTTAATGGCAGGCAGACAACCAATTGCAGACAAAAATAGAATACAGTACATATACTTGCAGATACAAAGAGTATTGTGGGTTTACAGCAGTTAAACAGCATGACTTAAGACCATCTTTCCTCATTATCCTTATTATTAACAGTGTGTACACTGTAAAATTTTCTTAAACAATTTTACATTGAGAAAAAGGGAGTGTGTAACAAAGGTATATTTTATTAAATTGGGAGACATTCCGGTGCATTTTTTTAAAATTAGGAGACCAGGTATTCTTCAAGGGATCTATTAATTTGTCAATACCAAAATATGTGGCCGTGACTGTCGCATGTGTGGTATCCAGTTTGACCATAACTTCATAAATCTGTTCATTTGTAGGCGAAGTGAGACGGCAGTTTTTTCCATTATGTACAGTATGTTCCATTAACGATGTCTGTCCATTCCTCAGGACACAGTGGATATCAAAACACCAAATAAGTATTTGTTAAAGTGTCCAGGTTGAAAGTCACCTTTTCCTAAAATAAAAGTATTAAATTGGAAAGGTATTTTATGTTAAAAATGCCTTACAGTATTTTGTACATCTCAGACCGAAACTATCTTATTACAGGGCACTCCCAAAATATATGCCAGTGATTTGAATTCTGGCTCCCGCACAATTTCCAGCACTTGGGAGCCTCTGCTGTAGCGTGCGCTCTCTGCTTTGGGGTAATGAAGAATCTAATTAGACATTTCCAACCAAATTTTCTCCATGTATATAAATGAATGCACAAATTCCTCCCTTGAAATCTCAAAATTACTCTCATTTTCCCATTTATATTTGAGGTACTCTGTGGAATGGGATTTCTTTGACATAAAACCCTCATAAAGTCTGGATGTAAGACCTTTGTTTCATTCTGACATGTAGGATCCTAAAACCACTTTCAGGTGGGGTCACCCAGATCTGACAGGAGTCTTTTTATTTAATTATAGAATTCAAAATACCTCCAAACTCAAATTCAATTTAAATAATTTTACTTTTTGTGATGGAAGGACCTTTTAACGTACAGGTTCCTCACCTGTTTGCAGCTTGGCTGGAGATTGTTGCTGTAAAACTTAAGAACAGTCTCTGATAATCACACTCTTAATGCATTCCATTTCCCAAATACTGTCCGTTAGCTCCCTTTTGAGTGTGGAGGTGTGAAACCCAGCCTTTGTCCCGACTGTTGCTAAGCTAACGGGGGCAAGCCCTAAGTGGGCTGTGGAACGCGTGGCATGGTGGTGCTTATCGCCTCTAGGCCCGCTGGTATGTTAAGAATGTGACCCGAGAGAGAGCCAGCGAGCCACACAGAAAGAGTGATAGAAAGAGAGACAGAGAGAGATGCTGCCCTCTCAAACATGACTGGCCTAATAAACATGTCCCCCCCATCAGGATGAATACCACCGCTGCCTATTCTGCTCTTTTACAGCTGTGTTGATGCATTAAACATGCTTTGAGTTCTTTGATATTCAGCTGTGAGTGCTGACGAGAGTTTAGAAATGTGGACGTACATTATAATGAGATTTCTGGATTCTTCTTCTGTGAATAGTCCCTTTGGTATTTTGGAATGTAAACGAATGAAAGCCCCTCGGGGACTGAAAGAGAAACCTCTGAATGATGTGAATGACTAACACCCCCTCCTCTCTCTGTCTTTTTCTCTCTTTCTCTGCAGTGTAAGACCTTGGAGTTGAAGCTGGAAGAGGAGCGGGTCTTCACTGAGTATGAACAGGTGCCCAAGAAGAGGGCGGACTGTGTTCTCACCACAGCAACTCTGCCCGAAAACACAGAGCGCAACCGTTTCCGTGACGTCGTTCCGTACGAAGAGAACCGGGTCGAGCTTGTGCCAAACAAGGAGAACAACACGGGCTACATTAATGCCTCGCATATCAAGGTGCGCTCGAGGGGTCAAGGGAAAAATTGTAAAAAGAAATTTAAGGGATGATTATAGCACTCACCTTTCTTTAATCCAGGCTCGTATATATTGCATTGTGATTAATGATGAAAGGTGGGAGGTCATTTTGTATATGTACATGCTGTATACGCCCTTTTCTTCTGTTTTGTGACTATACATTTGTTCAGGGGTTTTAAATGGTTTATTAAGCTTAAAGGGACAGTTCACCCCTGAATCAAAAATGGATGTTTTCCCTCTCACCTGCAGTGCTACTTATTAATCCAGTTTGTTAAGTCGTGAGTCGCAGAGTGTTGGAGATATCAGCCGTGGATGACGTCTGTCTTCTCTCAGATATAATGGAACTACATGGCACTGGGTTTGTGGTGCTCAAAGCACCTATTTTCCTTCTATCGAACTACACCTGCTAACTGTATTACCGTGCAGAAGGAAGTGTGTGTGTACCGCTAACTCAACTGAGCTAGCTAATGTTACAGCTCAGCAGAGGTGGACGCTGTGTCCACATAGCATTTCCCACAGCAGAAAAGCGGTGGCTGGGCGCTGGGGAGCACTTCAGCCCAGCGCTTGTTTTAATGACGTGCTACGCATGGGTTTGTTTCTATGACAACAATACCTTGACATTTACGTTAGCGAGCGTAACACTACGTTTACGGAGGGTGGATCACACAGTTCAGTTCAATTCAATCCAATTTTATTTATAAAGCCCAAAATCACAAATCGCAATTTGCCTCAGAGGGCTTTACAGCATGTGACATTCCTCTCAGACCCTCACAGCAGATAAGGAAAAACTGCCCCCAAAAAAACTCTTTAACAGGGAAAACAATGGTAGTAACCTCAGGAAGAGCAACTGAGGAGACGTGCAGTAGATGTCGTGTGTCCAGAACAGATCAACATAATAGATTTACAGTGATCCATATGACAAAATGACACATAAAGAAAGTAAGAGACAGAGAGAAGCTAACAACAAGCTCGCAACATGTACAGTGGTAGAAGCACAACACTCTTCAGCAACATTCAGTGTCTGCTGGCCGATCTGCCCTCCACAAACCAGCTTTCTGTCTCTGTTGTGACGGTAGACAGTAGCCTAGCAAAACAGGAAGCAGTGACGCCACCAGCACCTTTCTGAAAAGTTACAAGATTTTCAACCAGAAGCACTTGGAGCAGCCGCACAAAAAAGCAGGAGGGTGCCGAAAAAAGACACTGGGTGCAACTCTTTTGCTCCAGGCGACCACATGAGGTCACATACGCTTTCAAAGGACACCTGAAATCAGAAAAAAATGCTATGTGGAAACAGGCCCTCAATGTTTACATCTCATGCTGTCACAAGCATGAGCCTCTTATCTATGAGAAGATGCACTCTTCCTTCTGCGTGGAGATACAGTTGGTGGGTGAGGCTCGGTAGAGAGAAAATAGTTCCACATGAAACTGCTCACAACAAGGTCTGCGGATTATCTTGAGTAACTGGGTCATGATTTCTGGAGAGAAAAATTGCTGTTGAGTTTTTCCAAATGTCTTTCTTTGGCACTTTGAGCACCACAAGCTGAGTGCCATCTAGTTCCTTTATATTCAAGAAAAGGCAGACATCTCTACGGCCAATATCTCGAACGCTCGGCAACTCACACCAAAACAATCTAGATTGATACATAGCACTACAGGTTAGAGGGAAAATATTTCATTTTGATTCTGGGGTGAACTGTCCCTTTAAAAACCTATATACATAAAGGAACACAGTTTATTGAGTTTATCTGAACAATTCACCTAAACTGGAGCGACATGGTTACACATGCACATAAAAAGAAGTGGATAGATAATATACAACATTGAATGTTTATTGTGTCAATATGACAGCCTGGATTTTAAATCAGACGTTACCATCTGTCAGTTTTCAGTGTGAACCAATATAGAGGAAAATAATGATACCGACTGGTAAAACAGTCAAATTAAGTCATATTTCACAAAGTGTTTTACAAGATTCAACTTTATGTGTTTGGCTCCGTCACAGTTACAGTTTCTCAGAGTACTTTGCAACACCCACATCATACACCATAAATTAAAACACAGAGCATAAACTCGACACATTCAGCTCTCCGCTCTTCTTTGTTGTGGTCATTCCTAAGCAGCGAACGGCTCGGAGGAAAGGATGAAAGGCAGCTGCTGAAGGCTGTTTGGGCCTTTAAGCTCACAGAGCTTGTGGAATTCCCAAAGAATGCGGTCCAAACTCCAAACCCTCTTAAGTCAACCTGAGCTGCTCTCACTAGCCTTTCTATTCATGCTTAGTTGCAAACAGTGTGTGCGCACAAGCTTGTGTGTATGCATGAGTTTGCATTTCACCAAAGCGGCACTGAATCGCTGCCTATCACGGTGTAACCCTCTTACTTCCCTCCGTCATTTAAGGTAGCTGCCACAGAACAAAAGGCCTTGTTTATTCCCCATCCATCTCTTAATACAGTGTTTACAGTCACGAGGTGGCTCGAGGAATTAGCCGGGACATGCTCATTATGTAATGGTACTCTGTGGTTGAGGAGTTGTGAAGATAGGGACTTTTTCAGAGCTGTGTGCGGCCTTGTGATTATTAATGAGGGAAAGTAAAAGAAAGCTGAAGAAGAGGGGTTGATGGTTTTATAAATGAGGGAAACGAGAGAAACTATGGGCGAAAATGATGATCACACTGCCCTCCAGTGGTCAATGAGATTATTGCCAAAATGTGTGTAATTAAGATGTTAACTTTTTTCCAACAGTATCTTTATTGATTTTAACAACAATAAACAAAGACATACACATATGCAGTATGTGTATATATACATTCACAAACATGCAAAAGAAAAAAATCCACCCCCACCCCAAAAGTATGAATTTAAAGATAAATAAATAAATAAAGTAAAAAATAATAATGAATAAATGAGAGAGGAAAATAAATAAATAAATAAATAAATAATAAGAGAGGAAAGAAAAAAAGATTTTAACATTTAATATGATTTAACACACTACAAAAAATGGATTTTTTTTTTCTTTGTTTTTTTAATTTACTTGGGGAAATAATAAAAAAATATTATAACATTTTAAAATTATTTTTATTATATTTTCTTAATGTCGCTTCTCAGTGTTAATAAAACTAAAAGAAATGATCAAAACAACAAACCATGTACTGTTATAGTGCCAGTAACATGTTAGTATACCAACATATATCAATTTGTTAACATGAAATAAGTAGATTTACCAGTACTAGTATTATTTCCACACATATATTCTAGATATTTACCATTACAGTACTTCGAAAACATCTCAGAAATGTTGAAAAACACTAAAAATGTAATTTTTAAAAATTAAATTTATAATGAGATAACATTAGATATATGGTATTAACAACAATGAATATTCATCGTTTTTATAATTCCACAAAAACTTACAAATTTATTAGCATAGCATCACTACCTTTATCATAAAATGACAGCAAAGTTGTTTCATTGAGCACGGCTTTAGACAGTAAAAAAAATCACACTTATGAAATGATTTCAGCATATATATCATGGCTAACATTAAATGTATGATTTAATAACAATGAATGATCCAAACTTTTTTTTATTCTGTAGCAAATAATCCATTTTAATTACGTTAGCTTCGCTTCACTACCTTTACCATAAAAGGTCAAATGAACAGTTTGGCAGAGCATGTTTTAAAAAGATAATTTGACCCTTCATTAGACTTATTTTTTCTATAAAGTTAAATAAATCTGTTCAGTAAGATATGTCTAAATTTAAAAATCTCACCACACAGAACCTTGGGGTCTCATTTATGAAGCGATGCATAGGATCCATTCTAAAAATGTACGCGTGGACAAAAGCGAAAAATGGCGTCAAAAAACATTTGACAGTTTCTGCAATCAGGCTTCCACCTCACCAACTGCATTGCCAATGTCCCGTATCCAAAATGTTTGTAAGCATGGGTCAAAGTTTCTCCCATCGACTCCTTCAGGCCTTGTTTTGTGCGTATGCGATGTTTATAAAGGAGACCCCTGATGTCTGTAGTGACTTTTTTGTTGCTTCTTGTAGGATGCAAACTGAAATGGCATATTATTTAAAGACACAGCGACATCTAGTGGATTTTTGTAACATAACATACCTAAACCGAATGGTAGAGGTAGCTCAGTTACGTTGAGTAAAGTTCAACATATTTTTCCATTGAGCTATAGTGACTCAAAATGTGCTTTACCAAACAAGTGAGCAGAACGTTGAAGGGTTAAAGTACAAATTAATTAATTTCTGGCTTAAGTGTGAATTTTTATTTAATTGCAATTTGGTTGGTAGAAAGCAAATTAGTTTGTTTACATGTGTGGGCGAATTCTTGTTTGCATTGCAGCCACTGTGATCTCCATGTGCACTAATTGATTTGTGTGTGTGTGTGTGTGTGTGTGTGTGTGTGTGTGTGTGTGTGTGTGTGTGTGTGTGTGTTTTCCCAGGTGATGATCAGAGGGGAGGAGTGGCACTACATTGCCACCCAGGGCCCGCTAGCCAACACCTGTGCCGACTTCTGGCAGATGGTCTGGGAGCAGGGGGTCAACGTCATCGCCATGGTTACTGCCGAGGAGGTACACACACACATATGCACACACATGGCACACGCAGATGTGGATATTTTTCAGCGGCAGACAGCTGGCGTCTGTCTGTGTGTGAGAAATAGGATAACAGTGAGAGTGTGTGTGTTACTGTGTCTTTGTGTGTTACTGTGTTTATGTACAAGTATCAGAGCTCCTTCATCCCCTTCGTCTTTTTTTTCCCCCATCCTCATCCTCCTGTCTTCATTCTCCGTTCCATCCAGGAGGGTGGCAGGTCCAAGAGTCACCGCTACTGGCCCAAACTGGGCTCCAAACACAACTCGGCCACTCACGGCAAGTTCAAGGTGACCACCAAATTCCGCACCGACTCAGGCTGCTACGCCACCACGGGGTTAAAGGTCAAACACCTGCTGTCTGGCCAGGAGAGGACAGTCTGGCACCTGCAGTACACTGACTGGCCTGAGCAGGGCTGTCCCGAATATGTCCAGGGATTCCTCGGTGAGTGACATCATGGTTATCATTGTCTTATGTGAATTTCAAGACACCTTGAAGAGGTGGTCTCGGTCTGGTTACAAACGAACTCTGGTGCGTTTTTTTGTGGTGAGAACGTGTTCCGACCTCGATCTGAACCAACTGCAGTCACATGACACATAGTTTGGGTTAAACATGAGCATGTTACAGTCCTGGAGGATTATTAATGTGCGCCTCCTCCTGTACTGCCTTAATATGCACATTCAGCACATCCAATGCATCAAAACATTGTTTTCTAGTTGGAGCCGCGCCTCGTTTTCAAACTGTATGCTTTGACTCAAATGAACAATGACAGCAATATAGTCCACGATGAGCAGCGCTAAAATCAACCTGCGTAGTTGTCCCTACATTGTGACATTAGAAAGTGTCACATTTATCTTGCAAGTGTACTCTTCTTCTGCCGTGATAACATGAACCAACTCTAGGCAATTATGCAGCAAACATTTCAGTCTTTGATAGTGATGACAGTCAAGGAGTCTTCATTGCCATCCTCTCCTGGTTCTACCTTCGCTCATATTTATTGGACAGAAAGATACCGATATTCTTATCTAACTCTTGGCAAGAAAGCAAGTGTGTAACTGCCTTTCCTTTACAGAGGCCACACACTCTGAAAAGAGGTTGTTATACAACAAGTGAGCGGCAAAATCAGTCATACACATTCAGGAAATTCTCTTTTCAGTACCCACATCTCACCTTTGTCTCCTTCTTTCCTGCAGCCTACCTGGAGGAGATCCAGTCTGTACGGAGACACACCAACTCCATGCTGGACACCTCAAAGAGCCTCAATCCACCTGTTGTGGTTCACTGTAGTGCCGGGGTGGGTCGCACCGGAGTGGTCATCCTCACTGAGCTCATGATCAGCTGCCTGGAGCACAATGAGGTGGGTGGACTGCAGATTCAAGAGTCACAGCTTTTCTTTGACAGGATATATGTATCACAGGTATCACATGGATTGATACATAGCTTAATTGTTTTCGGATGAAAAACACTCACAGGTCTTTTATTTTGTTAACAGTTGTGAAGGTAAGGAATCAGCTCACATGAGAGTGCAGCTCACACCAAAAACGTTGCAAAACATTAAACACACATTCTTATCCAAGTATGCAGACCTGGGGCCTCAGTGCTGAGACTTCCTAAGTCTGAAATCCTGTCTTAAATCAGTTTTGCATTTACCAAAAAAATCCTGTCTTATCTTAGGATAAGAATTAAGCTGTTACAGAACTGTCCTAACTTTGGGATTTCCCAAGTTAGGAATCCTTTGTTGGGATGTGCACTGTTGTGTGGTCTGTATGGTGATGACAATGAAGACGGGAACAACATGAACAAAGAAATATACAGTAATGATTTCATCCTTCTGAACTGCGACACATTGTTGCAACAACACGCAACACTGGTAGATGTTATGCATTTCTTAAAGCTAGGAAAAAATAAATACACAGTCTAAAGATCCGATTAGACCTTCATTAAGATATGGAGACCCTTATTGGGTTTTTTCGATTCTCTACAGCAGTGGTTCCCAACCTGGTGGGTTGCAGTCCAAAAGTTGCAGGTCCATTCTGAATGGACTGCAGGTGAACTGCAAACATGTTAAGTTTGTAAAAAAAACACTTAATTTTTGAGTATAGTGAATTTCTGGCACAGAATTTTTATTTTGAAGTGCCATTTTCTGCTGTAGAATGAGAGACTGACGGACAGCAACTTGACAGAGACAGAAAACTAGCTCAACATGGCCAATAATAATGATCTTTAATTAAATCTAAAATAACTGAATTAAATTAATTAAGTTAATGATCAAAAATAAATCTTAAATAATTAAATAATTTAATTAAATCTTAAATGAAAATTTTAAATTTGATCAACATCCTTCCCTGACACGATTTTTGCCTCGGACACTACAAGCTTATATTGAACGACAGTCTTTCTTTTGTCCGTGGTTGCAAGCTAGTTAGCCAGTGTCAAATGAGAGCTGTTTATATTATGGCTTGTCCATCTCAAGCAGCGTACAGGTACACCACTGAAATCAAAGATACAGTCCTGACAGGAAGAGTTCCAACTGAAGAATCGAGTTTACACTTACAGTTGGGATTTCTTTAGAAAAGATTAGAGGGCTGAGATATGATTGCACTCACCACTAAGTTTAGGATTTGCTTCTGAAATAAGAAGATAGGTTTTTTCCCATCTTTTAGACCTTAGATAGGGGTCTATTTAGGCCTCAGGTAAATCCAGGTATGATTCCTTTTTTTATTTTAGTGAGAAAATGCATAAACAGACAGAAGATGAAGCAGGTTCCTGGACTTTTAATGTAACTGTGTCTTTTTCTAACCAACATACATGTAGCTGTGTTTCTGCACAGAGTAAATGTAACCCAAATCATCCTTTTTACATTTTACACCCCTAATGGATTGTCTCACTTTCTCCTTTTCTCTTTTCATGTTTCACTTACTGTCTCCTCTTCCCCTTTCCTCAGCCTGTGGAGGTTCCCACCATGTTGTCAGGGCTGAGGCAGCAGAGGATGCTGATGGTGCAGACCATTTCCCAGTACAAGTTTGTCTACCAGGTCCTCATCCAGTTCCTCAAGAACTCCCGCCTCATCTGAGCCGGGTACCCCTGACCTTTGACCTTACAAGATGTGGCAGAACGGCACCAGATAACGACAACGGTACTTTGAATTAGCGTGAGGACTGTACAGCAGATACAGTGTAACTGATAGCTGGTTGGAAGCAGATGCAGAGATTCATGTTGAGTTTTCTATGTGGCAGTTTGTGGTGGATTTTCAAACAAACTCACCTCAAGGGAGAGAAGGTTTCGTGTAGGCCTGTATAAAAATTGACGACCATTTCTCCTAATCAGTGTATGTAGTTTTTCCCCCTGGGTTTAATTCTTGGACCTGCTTCTTCTGTGTGGAGAATGCATGTATGTCCCCCGTGTGTTGTTGAGATTTCTTAGGAAATATCTTGACAGATCAAATCTCAGTTGGATCGTTTGCCTGCCTGCTACATTTCTCATTCATTATTCAGCCATGATTAGAAATGGCACTATGCTGCATGAACAGTAGGTGGCAGCAGTATTATTACTATTCTCTATACTCTGAAAGAGTTTGCCAAACAAAAGTATTCTTTAAATCACTGTGCTAAAATGTTCCTTTTATTTTAACAGAGTATTGATTAATACAGCAAATATTTACTTCAACATTGTAACAAATGTTTTTATTTATTTCTATCGAGATTGTGCTCAACTTTGCCATCGAACGCAGCATTGACAAACATCCTTTTATTTTTCACCTTTGAGCTCGTCTTAATTTTAACCATATTTTTCAGAAAGCCTTCCTTGTCAATGCCAAATGGATCGCTTCCATTTTCCCTCGTACATTTCCTTTAAGATCCTTCACCAGCTGCACACACTCATTCACAAGCACACTTGCAAAGTACACTTAAACAGTCACTTCTTTCATGGATCACAGCTCTCTGTGATCAAATGTGTCTCGTCACATTTCCTTCCTTGAGCATTTCAACTCTAAAAAGTGTTCATTTAATGAATTGGAGATTATTTATAAATATAAATCCACAGTCTCAAGTCAACTGTGTCCTTCTTTAGCAAATGCTGTATACTCTGTTTCATTGTGCCTTACTGAAACATGAGACAAGGAGACGCTGACAGCCCTGTCCTTGTTTTAGGGTTCTGGATGGTTAACTAAATTCCTTTTTTTTTATATCTTACCTCAAAAGATTAAATCTTTAAAGGTATACTATGCAGGATGTGTAGGTGCATACGGAGATAATCCCTCTAAATCATCACGAATTATCCACTAGAAGTGTGTGTAGGTGTGTTTTTCTGCAGAGACTCTACCCTCTGCTTGCATTTTCTTATTGTCTTCTTAATTTCTGTGTTCAACGCGCACCCCCACTGCGCTCAGGTGAGATTGGGGCTTCATAAAAAGTAGCGAACATGTTCCAGACCATAGGCAGCGCTGAAAAAACGCAAATATACTGTAGCGAGGCGAAACGCCAAGTTAGAGTGAATCAGATGTCAGCTTTTACTTTAACTTTTGCTGCGTGTTTACAACTATTAACAGACAATCCTGCAGAGTATACCATTAATCGTATTTAATAGTTTGCGTGTTGTTATAACAACTTTAGCATTTCAGGTAATTTACCTAACTCTCGGGAAAAGATCTGTCAGTAGCAGAATACTGACGTCTTGGTTTATTTTTGAAGGATAACAGTATAAAACTGACAAAATTGACACTGCCAAAAATAAAAAACAAAACAAAGCCAGCTGTAAACTAATCTGATCCAAACCCAGTTGATTACTACACTCTGAAGAATTTCTTTTTACATTATACATTAAAAATCCTTTTTTATTTTTCTGAATCGTGATGCAAAGCAAGCCATGTCCACAGTAACTTTGTACATAACGGGCATGTGAGAAAAGATTTCTACAAATGTTTTATATAGTTTCCTTTTTTTTTGTTTGACTTGGTACCCTAAAAATACCGCAACATAATAAACTATGCATGCCTTTTTATATTTCAATGTATATATTCTCAAATAAGTATAAGCTTTATGCTCTCTTGACATATAAGTGTTTTGTTGCACTTCTGTTCTCTTCGTGACAGTATTTTCTCACACGGCATTCCACTGTTTGTTTATATTTAATTTTTCCCCCTTATTTTTTTTCTTTTTTGGCAAAACTCCCAAATACTTTTCAAAGTATGTGTACATATGTTTTGTATATGCGTTTTCAGTGCATCAAGTCTTTTGTTTTTCTCTCCCCAGACATGTATGAAGCTGTCGTACTTGCTTATTATGCAATAAAGCCTTATTTTCTTTAAGACTGTGGTCACAGATTCATTTATTTTGGAATTTCTCAATCATTTCCTTTGGCTGGTAATAATGTGAGGTGTCTGAGAGGGTTTCTTTTGCAGTTCTGGAAACATTAATTAGCGCAGAGCGCTCTCACAAGGTGCTAATGCAAACACAGTGCTCTGTAGCAGCCCTCCGTCGTGACTTGGGCACACGCTGCAGCTTTAATGGGCCCCTTGTGGTGAGGCAGCTGTCCTGATGGGCTGACGGGGATTTTGTTGCATTGACGCCCCTACACCCATGTGTAAACAACTCGACTCTGACGGATGACGGGGTCCAGCTG
This sequence comes from Cephalopholis sonnerati, assembly GCA_019142605.1. Lineage (NCBI taxonomy): Eukaryota > Metazoa > Chordata > Actinopteri > Perciformes > Serranidae > Cephalopholis > Cephalopholis sonnerati. The sequence goes on along the minus strand of JAGQAX010000009.1, from coordinate 27,273,861 downwards.
ATGTGTCAGTCACAAGCCAAAACAAACACGGAATCATTAACAATTTGGAAAATAATTCTTAAACACCTGATGGTCAACATGAGTAAAAAGCACTGTTCACATTGTAGGATTTTATAACTAAACATTAAATGCATGTCTGGTACAAAAACATCCTGCACTAAAACTAAAAGGTACTGTCATACATAACACAAACATCCAAAGTATTCTGACTGTGTAAAGTTTGGCATAAAAACATGAATGCTCTCTATCTTTGCTTCACTAACAAAATTAGTAGAAAGTGCATCCAGTTCTGTGAAGCTTCTAATCAGAGCAGTGTGTGCCGGTCTTAGCCGCGTTAGTCGTGTTACTTTTTCTTCCTTCCTCTTCATTTTTGCGACATCTCTTTGCGCAGTTCTGTCAAGTAGAAGTGATCCTTCCCATGAGCCACCTCCATTATGGCCTAGTGCCTGCGTACACAAACAAATATAATTTGCAAAAAACATGGGATTTGTACAAAAAATGTTTATATTTCTTTAAGTAAGGTGTTGGAAAAAGTTTTGGTATCAGTACTAAAACTAATACCATAATAAAAATTCAAATAATACCCACAGCGTTATGATTTTTGCTCAATTAAACAGTATTTATTGTTGTTTACTTGGTTAAAAGTGCTTTTAGTTTAACGTCTGATGTAAAAGGTCAGTTACCTTCTTCAGAGCGCTGGCGCCCTCTGAGTGCCTGTCTAAGCCCTTGTACAGCCTGCCCAGCTTCAGGTACATGGAGGACACATTCAAAGAGTAGGGTGGATACAGCTTGCTGCATTGGACAGAGAGCACACATGCTGGTTATATTTAATCAAGGTAATGTATTCCATTTTATGAAGACCCCTATTTTCCCATCTTCCTGTATTGTATTGTAACCACTTGTTACTTTGTTAACTTTAGTCATGGTGAAAGAGATGCTGTAATCTATATTTTCAGAGTTCACAGTTTGTTGTCACCTGTAATGTTTGAGGATCTTCTCTCCGTATCTGATAGCTCCGTCTGCATCTTCCATGTAGAGACAAATCCCCATGGCCTGGTACATCATGTGGAGCATGTAGACGTTGGCGTCATCAAAGACGGCTCCCATCTTCTCCAGGCTCTGTTCACACATCTCCAGCAACTCACTAGGGGGTGCCACGGAGTCAAGGTACGCATCACCACAAGCTGACACTTCAAAGAGCGTCTGATCATATAAACAGATGTTGGAGAGTCTTGAAAGCTACTTTGCTGAAGATTGACATCTACACAAGCAAGCTTAATGAGCATTAAACGTACCTGCAGGTGTTATCAAATTAAATTAAAAGTGCAGATGAATTGTACAGCGTTATTCGGTGACATTAAAGGATATTCTTGATGTGTTTAAGGGCCCGGAACTCCCTCATGGTTTTCCTGGCGTAGCGCACCATGTTGCTGATGACATCTGGCTCGATGGGATCAATCCGCTTGTGTACTTTCAACTTCGCCTTGTCCTGGGGATGAAGACAGGACATGGAACGTGACAGTCAACCAAACTACGAAGCTTTTAAAGTTGACACACGAGTAACAATGGCAGTTGTTTGATTCAGTCTTTTTTTCGCTCAGTACCTCTTAAGGTGTCTCACCTTGGACCTGGTTTTACATTCCTGGCATTCACAGGTGAAGTAATAGGACTCTCTCAGCATGCTGTTGCGCTCGTCTGTTGGATAGAGGAGGTCTATGTAGCTGATGAGCACCTAGAGGTGGAAATACATGAGAATCTTAAATAATGCACATTTTGCTGTTTCCTGCTGTAGAGTGACTACCTAACGGACAGATACTTGACAGAGACAGCAAACTAGCTTGACAACATGGCCAAACTTAAGTATGACGCTGAATGTATTAAACTGTGTGGATCTTGAACTAATGACTTCTTCTCCAGTGTTGTCTTGACACATTGACAAGTAAACTGTCATTGACCTGATACTCCACACCAGTAGCAATGATGTCACGCTCTGCTCATGCCAAAGCCTTTCAGTCTCATAATATCAAGTCTCCTTTTCCATTTTTAAGCTACTATCTCATTCATATTTCATTTAGTCTAAAACCACCTGTGTTTAGAATGAGACCAAAACCATAACCTATCAAGTTTGTTTCCAGATTTAGACGGATCTTTTCCCAAATTGGAACGCACGGCTATTTGCTTCCTTGTCGAGAGTTATATGAGAAGATTTGTACCCCCCCCTCATGTCTGTGCGATGAATACAAAGCTAACTGCAGAGGCCTTTTAGCTTAGCTTAGCTTAGGAAAACAGCTAACATGGCTCTGTCCATATGTAACAACCAATTTAGAGGTGCTGCAAGCAGGGGATAATGTCAAATAATGGCTCCATGTCGGCCATTATCCCTTACTTCAACCAAGATCTGGGTGAATACTCGATTCTAATAGGCTGCAGGGTGTTCGCTAAAAACTGATAATGAAAGTGTAGTTCTGGTAAAACTGCGCAGTCAAAGTCTCTGTTTACAATTAATTTACAACACTGAGCGTTTTCCTGAACGTCACAGGATGGAGACTGTAACACACCCTGCAAGTACTACACCACCCTTCCAAACTTAAGCAATCATCTTATGTCATGCAGCTCGTTACTTCAGGCCGAGGCCGATAGTAACATTACACATTGCGTATTATTTATTCATGAAATTCTTGATATTGCTTTGGAGACAATGGCGGGTAGCTAGCTAGTCTTGTTAAACAACCTTTAATGTTTGTCAACCGTACGCAGTGTAACAGACTTTAAATCTTGCTAGCATAACGTTAGCTTTCTGGCTAACAGTTGGGCCAATGAGCTCTATGAGCTGAGCGGACTAGAAATATCTCCTGTTGCTAAGTTGTGTCTAAGGTTCGTCCTATCTACTGGAGCAGTGAATAACATTTCATTTAAGATTTTGATTGCACAAAGCATAAAAATATTAATTAATATTCTTACTTTTATTTCTTTGGTAAGTGACCACGGTGTCAGTGAGATAATGCACGTCAAGGTGTCAGTTATCAGTGTTTAATGCCTGATGTGGAGGCATGAAACACATGATACCTTACTCAATCATCTCCTGTTTGTAGCTACGCTTTTAATAGGTGGATAGGAGAACATCTATCTTTTCATCAGCTCTTGGCAAGAAAGCGAATAGGGGTATTGCTAAAATGTTGAACTATTCCTTTAAAGTCCATGTGGCAGAAAACAAAATCACAGTATAATGTCTGGCTTACACAACATTCAAAGTCGATAAAGAAATATTGTGTGATTTAAACATATAACATTTACTATCTTTACTAGTTTAAAAGTAATTTAGTGAAACGTCTTTGTTGGACTTGGCGCAGGCTGATGTAACAAACCAACTGTAATAAGCACACACATGGGACCATGTGAACTAAGCCCCCCCTCTTCCCAATAGCAGCTGTCCCATTTCCTCACTTCATCTCCAGGCTTCATGTCCTGCACCGCCCGAATCTCAGCCGACGTCCCTTTATATGTGACTATGACGCTGGGTTGACAGCTGTGGTTTATTAGTGCCACGCTGTGAAGAGACAGACACAAAAGAGAGAGAAGAGAGAAACAGATAAAAGTGAAAACCCAGATCTTTACTTACTTACAATGGATGAAGTAGGAGCAGTGAAAAAGATCCAAACTTGTTATTGTTAATGATATAATACTGACATAACTTTAAGTGGTATTCATACTATGTGCACTTACAGAGAAGTCTTGAGTGTCCCTGAAATACATTAGCTGCCGTGTGGTTTTCTGGGTGGCAGGCTGGAAATAGTTTAGAAAGCAGCCGACAGGACAAACTCACCTTCACACACCCGGTTTTAAAACTTAACAGCCTCAACAACAGCAGGGAGCCAATTTTACCACCAAATGACCAACTGGAGAAGAAAGTTGTCTCACTGGGAATTGTAAATCAGGCCTCTTTGGATATCTGTTACATGTTGCTCCCAGTACTGACCTTTACAACGTGAAGAAACATGGCTAGCTGTAGCATCCAGTATTTTATGACTGTCCTTCTCTAGTATGTTTATCTCAAGGACAACGACTGGGTTCCAAATCAAATGACTAATGTCCCAAAATAAAATGAAGGAGCTAACACATGTCCAAATAAGCCAGTAAGAGAAAAACACTAACACTGAGAAACACAAAAGAAGCTGTTTAAGGAGATGGAGAGTTTTCCTTCTTACTCTGGGTAGACTGCAGTACCCATGTGGGACAATTCATCGTCTTCTATCGTGAAACCATTACAGGCAACCTGTTGAATAAATGACAGGAAGAGAATTCAAATACATATAACTGAGCTTTTGCCTGTTTTACATCAAATTCTATATAATTTGCTGTGATTTCTTTCTTCTTAAAGCTGCGGTAGGCAGAAATATGAAAGAAAAAAAAAGGCAGAATTTTAAAATATACCCTCCTCCTGCAACTCTTTCCTATCTGTCCTAAGCCCCCTGACCAGACGACCCCGGCAGCTGTAGTGGCTCGAATTCAGCCAGCACAGACCCCCCAGCACCGAGTGTCACAGCAGGCTGTTGGCAAGTGTTAACGCTGGGTTTAAAGCAGGATTTTTGCATTGTGCGTCACCTCAGTGCAGACCCTACGCTGTAGCCTACTCACATGGCCTATGCCGTTGTGAGCATTTATACTTGTGCGGCAGTGTTTCTTTGTCTCTCTGCAGTTAAACCTCCAAAACACTAGTTGGCGGTGGGGTTTCTGTGAAGTGCTGTTTAGTTTAGCTGATTCAAAACATACCCCAAAAACATTAAACAAGGTTTAATGGCAACAATTTCAAATTCAAGTGCGCAAATTTGGCAGCATTCACAGACAAAGCACTTGTCTTCATCTGGACACATTTTTCCCACAAATACAACATGCTAATGTTTTTAGCACAAGCCTATGGCATTTTACATTGTATAAATTAGCCTAGTGGCTAGCAGACTTTTCCTCTACTCATATGACGCCAGGAACAACAGCAACATTTAACAAAGGTAAAGTTAGAAAATAAGCCTCCATTACAACTCCCAATGTTCACTGACAAAACAACTGTCTTATACTAAACACGTTTTCCAAACAAACGTAACATGCTAACGTTCTTAGCACAAGCCTATGGCATTTTACATTGTATAAATTAGCCTAGCGACGAGCCAAGATTTCCTCTACCCGTTGAAGTCAGGATAAATCACACACACGACTTAAAATGCTATTTTGTGGCGACTTTATTGTCTTCACAATTTATTGTTTCTCATCTGTGAAATTAAAGTAAATAAAAGCTTTGTTTCCACTGAGGGAAATGGTGTCAGCTTACAAAAAAAGACAGGAGGTCTGTGTCACTGTGTCATGTAGGTATATATCTGGGGAGGTGCATGTCAGGCTATGACGTACGCTCTGCGTTGACATAGAGCCTACGCCATAGGTGCAGCATCAATTCAGCGCAGAAGCATTAATCACGCTTTACTGGTGTAACAGCAGCAACAGAAAGTTTGCTGATCTGGCAGGGAGTCAAAGCTGTCTGGTTCTCCAGAGATGGGGTTTGTACTGACTGGATTCAGGTGGCTACAGCCACTGACTGGAGGTCTGTGTGCGGAACTGCTGCCCGCGGCAGGGATTGAGGCATAGGACACACTGTGATTCAAGGCTCTAGCTAACGTTAGCTACATAAATGCGAACTTGAAGCTGCGGCTGTGAGCTTTTAGCTCTCCGTCTCTGAAACACTTCACCGATACTGACAAGTGTTTTATTTTGACTCTTTCAGACGCTCATTTTAATAAGTCTGTTTTCCTTTTTTTGGGTTGTTTTGCAGTGTAGGCAGTTGTTGCCAGTGCTGGAATAGCAAATTTGTCCGCAGGATTCTTCTGCATTGAACTTTTCTTGAACATTTGTAGAGCAGCCGATAGAAACGCCTTCTCTCTGAAGTGACCTGTGATTGGCTAAAGTCTCCTGTCACTGCCTACATTTTCTAAAGCCTGAAAACAGAGCCGAGAGGAGGAGGAGAAGTCTAGTTTTCTCTCAGATCACTTGAATTACAATATGCTCAAAGTTTATTATGGAATTTTTGCCAAATAACATCATAATTAAACTGCTTACCACAGCTTTAAAATGAAGTGGTAAATGGGGAAGTCATGGACAAGCAAAAAATCTATGCATTCTTAAAAGAAGAAGTATTACTATCACAGTAATTTAGATTGTGTGACTGTAGTACCTGGGAGTAGAGTGTGAGGAGGTCTTTGTGGTCGGGCAACTCCAAATGTTTGGAGAAAAAACGATGCAGTCCGGCAACCTCTGCCTCATTCATTTCCCTTTTGTCATTATCAATGTCCTCTATGTCTGTTATAGGAGAAAAGGACAGAATCGGCATTTATACTCATCAAATGTGTATTTTTTAACCTGTATGCAGTTTCTTAATAGAATTTATTTTAGACTATAGCTGCCTTTAATATGATGAAACAGTTATTTGTAGGAAGGCTTGTGACCCGTCTAGCAACTTGGGAGGTCTTGCTGCTGTAGGTAAATCATGTCAAGTTTCTTTAATGGTCTTGTTTGGATAAGTTTTCATCAGGTCCAGTCTGATAATCTCTGACTGGAAATAGACAAGGATGAGAGCTCTCTTTCCTTCGTCATGCTTGCTATGCCAGGGCAGGAACACACTGTCACCACATCATTCATAAACTACAAACTGCCAGACTGTGTGTGTGTGTGTGGTGTGTGTGTCTTGCTCTTGATCTGTAACACTAGACTCAATTTATTTTATACATCAGATACTAACACTGACTCAGCGTTTTATAGGAAAGCTGAACTTTTGCCCCCCAGACACAGACATGCAGGCACATAAGATCCAAGTGACAAACATTGGCAAACTGAGGGAAACTGTTTTTAATAGCTGACATAACCAGGCTGTTCTTCCCAGTATTAGTTACAGGGTGTCATACTGCAGTAAAGGGACAGTTCACCCCAAATCACAGATCATATTTTGACTCTAGATTGTTTTGGTGTGAGTTGTGGAGTGTTGGAGTTGTCAGCTGTAGAGATGTCTGCCTTCTCTTGAATATAGTGGAACTAGATGGTACTCTGCTTGTGGAGCTCAAAACTCTCCCCAAAAAAGGAAAAATTCAACAGTAATGTCTCTTTCCAGAAATCGGAGAGGCTTGTGCCTTTGACAGCATGTGATGTAAACATTAATGGCGTCCTCCTCAGCTAAGCTGTAATGTTAGCTAGCTCAGTGGTGCTAGCTTAGATGGTAGTAGATGCACACTTCCTTCTAGGAGGTGATATGAATGGTCCCTGTCCTTTGCAGTATGACACCCTGTAACTAATACTGGGAAGAAGAGCCTGGTAGTGGCAGCTGTTGAAACAGTGGTGTTGGTTGAAGATGCACACTTCCTACTGTGTGTTGATACAGTTGGCGGGTGTAGCTTGGTAGAAAGAAAACAGTTCCTACATGAAACTGCTCACAACAAAGTGTGTTGGTTATCTTGAGTAACCAGTTCGTGTTGTTGAGTTGAGCTGGAGAGTTTTTTAAATGTATTCCTTTGGCATTTTGAGCACCACAAGCTGAGTGCCATCTAGTTCCATTATATATGTGAGAAGGCAGACATTACTACGGCTGATATCTCCAACACTCTGCAACTCACACCAAAACTACCTAGACTGATAAACAGCACTACAGGTAAGATGAAAAATATGTATTTTTGATGTGGAGGTGAATTGTCCCTTTAAGTAATATAGATATATTGCCTTTTTCATGCTTTCTTCTTCCTTGTCAAAACACAGTGCCTACATTACCCATAATGCATTTAGCCACCATGAGTACTTTCACACAGAACACGACCATCTCACGGCAATAAAGCTATATCATTTTTTTTTTCTTTTTCGGAAGAAGGTTTATTTTTTGAAGCTTTTACTCATCAATCAATCGACCAATCACATTGCACCTATGCTTATAAGGGTTTTAAAACGACACAGACGCATCATATTCTGAACCAAGATGGCAAGCTTTATCACTCCTTTCAACCCTGAGAAAGGCATATCAAATGCACTCTTTCTGCTCTTACAGTACCTTTCACAATAAAAGCCCGAGACATATACACTGTGTAACTGTTTATCAGAGGGAACTCAAATTCAACCAAAGCGCTTTGCTAAAAGGAAACTCAATAAAAAAGCTCACAGCAGCTTAGGCAATAATAACATCACTCGTCAGATACTTCTCTGGACCCAGGTAATAGATCACAGTAGCTGCTGCGAGTTTGCACCGTTGCCAGTAAGAACAGTTTTGATGCAAAATATTTGCAGGGGTATGTGTAAATGCCTTTAGATGTCTAAAATCAGTGGATTTCCCCTTTAACAGCGTCAACTTTGTTTTTTATGCCATATTCACCATATTCTTTAACATCAGGAAATATTATTTAATATATTTTTTTATGATTTTGAAGTGAACTTCAACTAAGAATTCTCTTCACACAGCTTGCTCAGTCCAGCAACATCTACAGCACTCATGCAGTCAGCACTGTGTGTTAGTCTAAAGTGCTCCTGCTTTAAGTTACACTTGTTACACTGTCTAATGGCTGTTCGACCCACATCTATAGGATATATATAGATGTGCCCCTGGAGGTTTATCACAGGCCTAATCTGAATGGGTTGTGCTTTTTTAAGAGTGATATCTCTGAACACTTAGGACTGCAGTACAACCTCAGAGTCTCCGAACACTTTGTTCTGAATCCGATACTTTCTAAATTACGCACGTGTGTTGAAGGAGCAGTTACTCACGTGATTGGATCTCTTCTATGAGCAAGATCTTCTCAGAAACACATCTTTCTTTCTGTGTTTTCTGTGGAAAACAGGCATGATTAACAGAGATGACCTTAATGAACCACAGATATGTTGGGAGGAAACACTCCAAGAGGACATGGTGTCTTTTTTTAACTTCTTGCCAACCTTCTTGGCGAGGATCCGAGCCACCAGGCGAGACATCTCTGATGGGCACCAGTTCTTTCCGAATGCAGTCATGGGAGAGCACTCCAGCTTGTGCATGGCCCAGTCCCCTTTCTACACACAAACACACATAAATATTGTAACAACATATCCAAAAAGCAACCCTGTAGTAAACAGATTCAGTAGGGAGAATCCATGGCAGAGCCAAATATTTACAGTTTCAGTCCCACCACAACAAAAAGCATAACAGTTGGCATATATGACCCCTGAACTACATCACCAGCTGAGGCATTAAGCAGCATGATGAGATGTGACTCCACTGCGTTAATCTAATGTTTCCCTCACCTCCTTACCCCTCCACGTGCAACCTGACCCATTCATTGACTGCTTGGTCCCCCTCTCTGATTTCAGTTTATCATTGCATATGGCAGCGTTAGACTCTTTATACACCCAGTGATGCCCCCAGAAATTTTTCACAGGGGTGGTCAGTAGTATATAGACTAGTTGAACACTGTGTCAATATGAGAGTCAAGCAATCGCATACCGTCGTACTTTAGTTTCTTATTTTACAGTTAATATTACTGATTATCAGATCTGTATAGACCAGGAGTCAGCAATCATTACTAGGGTAACTAAATTAGCCTATCAACATTATCAGTAGGTCTAAATTGGGCTATTTATGATTATTTGGTACTTCAACTTTGCAGCAAACAAATCTATCCACACACATTAAATTCTCTTTTTTCCTCCAAGACTTTTTCTTTTTTGGATTTGAAATCCTTCGCCAGCCTAGCCAGGGAGACTCAAAACTAGCTACCACCATTACAGCTCAGCAAAATTTAGATGAAAAGGCGCTAAGTCAAAAAGATATGACACACATTTGAGTTCAGGAAGTGTTAATACATTTTTTTGTTGTTGTATTAGCTGCACACTTTTAAAATTAAAGAATGTAAGAATCAATTTAGGCCTACAACAATGATTAATGAAAATTAAAATGTTAAAAAAAAAAAAACATTAATCATTTTCATATACTGGTAATTCTTTGTCAAAGCCACAGGGAGCTACTGGAGATGGGTTCAAGAGCCGCATGTGGCTGCAGAGCCGCAGGTTGCCTCCTCCTGGTATAGACTAATACTGGTAGAGTTGACATTTTGAGTTCCACAACAATATTGTTTTAATGCATTATGTAATTATATGTTAGGCGATTCATTGTTCTTCAAATAAGCAGACTGTCCTTCTTCCTAACAGACAGGTATACAGCTTTAGTTTGAAGGATTACACTGGTTGTAAAGCACAAAACATTCACTGGGAACAAGCAGTCCTAAGTTAGGGTGAGACTCGTGGGTGCCCATAGAACACATTTTCATTTAGGTATCTTAAGTTGAGAGGTCAAGGGACCCCTTTGAAATACCAACATGGTTGGTACTACCTGATACCTTAGGTCAGTGGTTCCCAAGCTGTACCAGCTGGGAACCACTGCCTTAGGTTGTGTAGTTTCACAGTATATCACTACCTTCATGCTAGCTTAAAACCCCTCAGCCCCTTAAAAACCAATGATGTCAGCCCCCCTAAATTATGTTTGCCAGGAGAGCCAGCAATTGCATCAGAGGTGCCACGCCCCCCCCACTCCATTCCTTGGGGGTGCCACGGTACACAAAACAGAATTATAGGACTAATGGAAAATGGGAAAGAATATGTAAGGATAAAAACTACTGTTGGAACTACCAGTGCTACTAGTTTAAGGTTGACAGGGCATATTGCCAGGGGTGTAGTGCCATTTGTTTTTCTTTGTTTCATGCATGCCTGCATGTGCAACATTAAGATGTGGCTCGTTGCGAGAAAGTTATGTCTGTTTACATGATCATAAACTTTTCCCTTTTCAGCTGGCCTACCTGGCATTTCACGTTGCAGTAGAAGGCATTCTTGCATTTCCCACATCTTGCCAAACTCTGTTTCCTATGATTGACAGAACATAGAACATACGATTAAAAAGCTATTGAACTGTCCTCACACATGACTGCAGACATCACACTTCAGTGTTGTGAATGAATCTGTATGTGAGTGTCTAGCTGCTCGCGTGCATCAGTGTGTGTATGGAAAAGTGTGTTTGGACATTTTAACATCCTGCTCCATTACTCTGAGACAAGATGCAGCAGTTGCTGTTGGCGCGTCGTAACTGATAGCAATGAAGAGCTTTAAAACGTTCTGTGGTATTAATAGAGCTGACCTTATAACTGACCAGCTGTCTCTCTACCGCATTGAAAAGTTAAGCGGTCCAAAAGTCCACTCATTTAATTTCGAGACACCTACTGTTGTCAGGCCAAGTCCAACAAGCAGCTTAGTGTTGGGTAAACATGACCAGGAACACACTATGTGATGTAAGGAGTAGCTGTAACTCAGAGTCTCCACTCTGCATCACTGATCCTCTATGATGAAACAATGCTTTGTCTATAACTGTGTCTGCAAAAGTCCTCTAGATTTCCGTGTTTTCTAAATCACAGAAAATTCTAATGGCTTCCCAATGTCTCCTTATTCCTGTTTTTCTACCAAGACATAGAGATCTCGCAAGAGGTAGGTTAGGCTGAATGGCTTTCAGAAGTCACAGCTAGGTCACAGAGTTTGAATTGGGTAATCGTAAGACTGGGTCAGAGGTAGAGTTACAGCATTTTGCCATTGAGAAAAAAAAACAGGTGATGCTTTTCAAAGCTCTACTTTCTGTCACCTGATAGTTGAAACCAATCCAGAATCCAAACCGTCCACTCAATAACCTTTGGCAACTTCTCTGTTTTAAGGAAGATCTTTAAGCAAGAACATGTCATTAAAGTATCCAAAGAGGATGAATTATAGTAGCTTGTAGGGCTGCCCTCTGATGGTTAGTCGACCAGAAAGGTCATTTGTCGCCAAGATTTCATTGGTCGCTTTCGTTGCAGATAAAGCAAACAAAACATGAAACTCTATCAGGAGCTGCGCCTTGTCAATATAAATCAAAACCTATATGACTCAACTATGTGGGAATTTAATTTGAAATGACAGACACAGGAAGTGGCCACGCTCAGCAGTCAGACAGGAGTCACGGTTAATTTCCAGGGCTGGTACCTGTGGTTATTCCACAGGCTAGTTAATAACATGTCAGGGCAGGAAATCCAAAGTGTGGGATCATTTTGAGAAGGTGAAGGACCAACCCAAGGTGATATGTAAACTCATCTTCATTGGTCCACTACAAACATGACGTATCATGTGAAACATGGAAGTAGCTACATGCCCATTAGCCGACAGCGTCATTAACAGGCGGCTCGCTCAGTGTGTGACGTGCACTTGTAGATAAAATATAGGCCTGTATTAATGAAGGTTCATTAGTACGGTTTGTATTTCTCTGTAATGTAGCACAGTGTTAGTAATGCAGCTGACACTTTCCACTGTGTCTGTATGTTGTTCATTCTAAGACCTACATCACTTGGGGGAAGAATGATTGTTTGTTATCAATAAATGATTGCATTTTTTGTTGCTGTGTTTATTTTATATAACATTACTATGTAATAACTGTTTTAATAAAGGAACAGGTTACTTGAGGCTGTGGTTAAAAATGAGGTTACCTTTTTTTGCTGATGTATTTATAATATTAAGCTCACACATTTCAGAAAGACACTTGTGTAAAACATGTTAAATATAATTGTTAATTGTTAATAAATATATGTAAAATGTAAATATAAATGTTGAATTTAAATGGGACGCCTGGCCAATATACTATAATATCATATGTATTTAACATTTAAATTTAGCATGTAGAGTTAGACTTAACATTTAGATTTTTATTCAACATTTAGATTGAACATTTAACATTTAGATTGAACATTTAGATTAAATTTTAATATCTGAAATTTAACATTTAAATTTGATGCAATATTTAAATTTAACATTTAGATTTAGATTCAACATTTAGATTTAGCGTTTAAGATTAAGATTTAACATTTAGATTCAACATTTAAAATTAAGATTCAACATTTAGGTTTAATTTTAATATTTGAAATTTAACATTTAAATTTGATGCAATATTTAAATGTAACATTTAGATTAAGATTTAACATTGAGATTCAGATTCAACATTTAGATCCAACATTCAAGATTTAGATTAAGCATTTAAGATTAAGATTCAACTATTAGATTCAGCATTTAAGGTTAAGATTCAACATTTAGATTTTGATTCAACATTTAAGATTAAAATTTAACATTTAGATTTTGATTCAACATTTAGATCAACATTTAAAATTAAGATTCAACATTTAGGTTTAGATTTAACATTTGGATTGTTCTAATATTTGAAACTTTACATTTAGATTTAATGTAATATTTTAAATCAACATTAAAATTACAATTTACGTTTAGATTTATATTCAACATTTCGATTTGATTTAAATCATTTAATTAAACATTTAATTTAATATTTAGATTCTATGTTACGACTTTGATTAATATTTAGATTTAGTATGAATATTTAGATGTAAAATTTAAAATATTATTTGAATATATATATATGGATAATGATGCAGCTACAAAGTAGAGCTACAGTCATAATTAAACAACAAAGTTTCCTGTATTCCAGTCATGATGTTGATCAGGTGACAAAATCATTTGCACATGTTTACCATTCATGCACTGCAACTCCCACAGCGGGTCAGAGAAGGCATGTAGACTTCTGGAACAGGATATACATGAACCAGACAACTAAAATAGATGGGGTGACATTTTCATGACAAAGAGCCTCCATAGTATGTGTGAGTGTGTGTGTGTGTGTGTGTGTGAGTGAGTGCGTGCGTGCGCGTGTGCGTATTTAGTGGTCAGTGTGTATTAGGATTCACAGCTGAAGTCATTTGGTAAACAGGATGGGGACCAGTTAAAGGAATCATCACCATCAATGTATGTTTTGATATCCAGTAAATAAATCATGTCATGAGGCGGTGCAGGATGTTGCCACATGATGTCTGGTAGCCTTTAACCACAACAGCTGTGATACACTCAAATTAAACTTTTTATGATTTCAGAAAGCAAAACGATGTCACAGCACGTGGGGACAAAAATAAGCCGTCACCTACCTGGTGAAGCAGAACTCACAGTAGCAGCCTCTCTCCTTTGCTGACAGCACAAAACAGTACGCCGGACTGGAAAACAACAGCTCTCCAACTTTAAAGGCTTTGGTAACACGGAGACCTCGCCCTTTACCAGGACTGTCAAACCTCTCCAGTCCCTCGATGCTGCCCGTCATGGTGGATCCCTCGGGTTGTCTTCCTCCAGACTGAACCCCGTTACTCCCAAGGACCCGGGAGCAGAGTGGGATGTGGCCCCCCAGCTCTCAGAGATGGGGCGTCGCCCGCCCAATAATAGTTCATGGTGGCATCAGAACGCACAGGATGAGCCTGGCTGCAGTTTCTCACAAGACAACACTTTGAATTTATATTGTGACAGACAAACTTTCTGCTTTCATTATAGCACCCACCACAAGTTGAATTAGGAAGCCATATAGTGTTTTTAAAACGGATTGTTTTATGGCATACTATACTATGATCATTTTGATGATATGCTACCAAGAATTTTTATGATTTTTTTGTGACATAATAAGCCTATATAATGACAATTTTTGTATAGTATACTATAGTAGGTCCTTTTTATGAATATTTTTTGACATGTTTTACTGTGACAAATTATGAATGGCATACTATACGATGACATTTTAATGATTTTTTTGAACAACATACTATACTATGACAATTTTATAAAAAAATTTTATGGCATACTATCCTACAACTGTTTAATGAAATTTTTTTTGGCATAATATACTATGACTGTTTTATGAAATGTTCTATGGCATACTATACTATGAGTATTTCATGAATACTTATGACATACTATTCCAATACTGTTTATTGAAAAATTTCATGGCATACTATTTAATGACTGTTTTATGAATTTTTGTGTGGCACACTGTACTCTGAGTGTTGTTGTTGAAAATTTTTATGACATAATGTACTATGAGTGTTTTATTAAAACTATTTATGGCATGTTATCCTAACATTATTTTTATGGCAAACTATACAATGACTGTTTTATGAAACATTTTATGGCAGACTTCCTAATGACTATTTAATAAAAAGTTGTTATGGCTAACTGTACTATGACTGTTTCATAAAAATGGACGACATGCTATACTATGACTTGTTTCCATGATTTTGGATGACATACCATGCTATGACTTTTTTCATGAATTTCAACGACATGCTATACTATGACTTTTTTTTTCAGGATTTTGAACGACATGTTATACACTGACTATTTTTCATGGTTTTGGACGACATGCTATACTATGAAGTTTTCTCATGATTTTGGACGACATGCTATACTATGACTTTTTTTCATGATTTTGGACGACATGCTATACTATGATGTTTTTTTATGATTTTGGACGACATGCTATACTATGACGTTTTTTTTATGATTTTGGACGACATGCTATACTATGACTTTTTGTCATGATTTTGGACGACATGCTATACTAGGACTTTTTTTATGATTTTGGACGACATGCTATACTATGACGTTTTTTCAGGATTTTGGACGACATGCTATACTATGACTTTTTTTCAGGATTTCGGACGACATGCTATACTATGACGTTTTTTTATGATTTTGGACGACATGCTATACTATGACTTTTTTCATGATTTTGGACGACATGCTATACTATGACTTTTTTTATGATTTTGGACGACATGCTATACTATGACTTTTTTTCATGATTTTGGACGACATGCTATACTATGACTTTTTTTCATGATTTTGGACGACATGCTGTACTATGACGTTTTTTCATGATTTTGGACGACGTGCTATACTATGACTTTTTTTCATGATTTTGGACGACATGCTATACTAAGACGTTTTTTCATGATTTTGGACGACATGCTATACTATGACTTTTTTTCATGATTTTGGACGACATACTATACTATGACGTTTTTTTATGATATTGGACGACATGCTATATTATGACTTTTTTTCATGATTTTAGACGACATGCTATACTATGACGTTTTTTTATGATTTTGGACGACATGCTATACTATGACGTTTTTTTATGATTTTGGACGACATGCTATACTATGACGTTTTTTTATGATTTTGGACGACATGCTATACTATGACTTTTTTTCATGATTTTAGACGACATGCTATACTATGACGTTTTTTTATGATTTTGGACAACATGCTATACTATGACGTTTTTTTATGATTTTGGACAACATGCTATACTATGACGTTTTTTTGTCATTTTGGACGACATGCTATACTATGACGTTTTTTCATGATTTTGGACGACATGCTGTACTATGACTTTTTTCCATGATTTTGGACGACATGCTATATACTATGACGTTTTATTATGATATTGGACGACATGCTATACTATGACTTTTTTTCATGATTTTGGACGACATGCTATACTATGACGTTTTTTCATGATTTTGGACGACATGCTATACTATGACTTTTTTTCATGATTTTGGACGACATGCTATACTATGACGTTTTTTTATGATATTGGACGACATGCTATATTATGACTTTTTTTCATGATTTTAGACGACATGCTATACTATGACGTTTTTTTATGATTTTGGACGATATGCTATACTATGACGTTTTTTTGTCATTTTGGACGACATGCTATACTATGACGTTTTTTTATGATTTTGGACGACATGCTATACTATGACGTTTTTTTATGATTTTGGACGACATGCTATACTATGACTTTTTTTATGATTTTGGACGACATGCTATACTATGACGTTTTTTTATGATTTTGGACGACATGCTATACTATGACTTTTTTTCATGATTTTGGACGACATGCTATACTATGACGTTTTTTCAGGATTTTGGACGACATGCTATACTAAGACGTTTTTTTATGATATTGGACGACATGCTATACTATGACGTTTTTTTACGATTTTGGACGACATGCTATACTATGACGTTTTTTTATGATTTTGGACGACATGCTATACTATGACTTTTTTTTACGATTTTGGACGACATGCTATACTATGACGTTTTTTTATGATTTTGGACGACATGCTATACTATGACGTTTTTTTTATGATTTTGGACGACATGCTATACTATGACGTTTTTTCATGATTTTGGACGACATGCTATACTATGACTTTTTTTTACGATTTTGGACGACATGCTATACTATGACGTTTTTTTTATGATTTTGGACGACATGCTATACTATGACGTTTTTTTACGATTTTGGACGACATGCTATACTATGACGTTTTTTTAAGATTCTGGACGACATGCTATACTATGACTTTTTTTCATGATTTTGGACGACATGCTATACTATGACGTTTTTTTATGATTTTGGACGACATGCTATACTATGACGTTTTTTTCATGATTTTGGACGACATGCTATACTATGACTTTTTTTCATGATTTTGGACGACATGCTATACTATGACGTTTTTTTCATGATTTTGGACGACATGCTATACTACGACTTTTTTTCATGATTTTGGACGACATGCTGTACTATGACTTTTTTCATGATTTTGGACGACATGCTATACTATGACGTTTTAGTATGATATTGGACGACGTGCTATACTATGTCTTTTTTTCATGATTTTGGACGACATGCTATACTATGACGTTTTTTCATGATTTTGGACGACATGCTATACTATGACGTTTTTTCAGGATTTTGGACGACATGCTATACTATGACGTTTTTTCAGGATTTTGGACGACATGCTATACTATGACTTTTTTTCATGATTTTGGACGACATGCTATACTATGACGTTTTTTCATGATTTTGGACGACATGCTATACTATGACGTTTTTTCAGGATTTTGGACGACATGCTATACTAAGACGTTTTTTCATGATTTTGGACGACATGCTATACTATGACTTTTTTTCATGATTTTGGACGACATGCTATACTATGACGTTTTTTCATGGTTTTGGACGACATGCTATACTATGACGTTTTTTCATGATTTTGGACGACGTGCTATACTATGACTTTTTTTTATGATTTTGGACGACATGCTATACTATGACGTTTTTTTTATGATTTTGGACGACATGCTATACTATGACGTTTTTTTTATGATTTTGGACGACATGCTATACTATGACTTTTTGTCATGATTTTGGACGACATGCTATACTAGGACTTTTTTTATGATTTTGGACGACATGCTATACTATGACGTTTTTTCAGGATTTTGGACGACATGCTATACTATGACTTTTTTTCAGGATTTCGGACGACATGCTATACTATGACGTTTTTTTTATGATTTTGGACGACATGCTATACTATGACTTTTTTTCATGATTTTGGACGACATGCTATACTATGACTTTTTTTATGATTTTGGACGACATGCTATACTATGATTTTTTTTCATGATTTTGGACGACATGCTATAGTATGACTTTTTTTCATGATTTTGGACGACATGCTGTACTATGACGTTTTATTATGATATTGGACGACGTGCTATACTATGACTTTTTTTCATGATTTTGGACGACATGCTATACTAAGACGTTTTTTCATGATTTTGGACGACATGCTATACTATGACTTTTTTTCATGATTTTGGACGACATGCTATACTATGACGTTTTTTTATGATATTGGACGACATGCTATATTATGACTTTTTTTCATGATTTTAGACGACATGCTATACTATGACGTTTTTTTATGATTTTGGACGACATGCTATACTATGACGTTTTTTTATGATATTGGACGACATGCTATATTATGACTTTTTTTCATGATTTTAGACGACATGCTATACTATGACGTTTTTTTATGATTTTGGACAACATGCTATACTATGACGTTTTTTTATGATTTTGGACGACATGCTATACTATGACGTTTTTTTATGATTTTGGACGACATGCTATACTATGACGTTTTTTTATGATTTTGGACAACATGCTATACTATGACGTTTTTTTGTCATTTTGGACGACATGCTATACTATGACGTTTTTTCATGATTTTGGACGACATGCTGTACTATGACTTTTTTCCATGATTTTGGACGACATGCTATATACTATGACGTTTTATTATGATATTGGACGACATGCTATACTATGACTTTTTTTCATGATTTTGGACGACATGCTATACTAAGACGTTTTTTCATGATTTTGGACGACATGCTATACTATGACTTTTTTTCATGATTTTGGACGACATGCTATACTATGACGTTTTTTTATGATTTTGGACGATATGCTATACTATGACGTTTTTTTGTCATTTTGGACGACATGCTATACTATGACGTTTTTTTATGATTTTGGACGACATGCTATACTATGACGTTTTTTTATGATATTGGACGACATGCTATACTATGACTTTTTTTTATGATTTTGGACGACATGCTATACTATGACGTTTTTTTATGATTTTGGACGACATGCTATACTATGACTTTTTTTCATGATTTTGGACGACATGCTATACTATGACGTTTTTTCAGGATTTTGGACGACATGCTATACTATGACGTTTTTTTATGATATTGGACGACATGCTATACTATGACGTTTTTTTACGATTTTGGACGACATGCTATACTATGACTTTTTTTTACGATTTTGGACGACATGCTATACTATGACGTTTTTTTATGATTTTGGACGACATGCTATACTATGACGTTTTTTTTATGATTTTGGACGACATGCTATACTATGACTTTTTTTTACGATTTTGGACGACATGCTATACTATGACGTTTTTTTTATGATTTTGGACGACATGCTATACTATGACGTTTTTTTATGATTTTGGACGACATGCTATACTATGACGTTTTTTCATGATTTTGGATGACATGCTAATACTATGACGTTTTTTCACGATTTTGGACGACTTCCTATACTATGACGTTTTTTTACGATTTTGGACGACATGCTATACTATGACGTTTTTTTAAGATTCTGGACGACATGCTATACTATGACTTTTTTTCATGATTTTGGACGACATGCTATACTATGACGTTTTTTTTATGATTTTGGACGACATGCTATACTATGACGTTTTTTTAAGATTCTGGACGACATGCTATACTATGACTTTTTTTCATGATTTTGGACGACATGCTATACTATGACATTTTTTTCATGATTTTGGACGACATGCTATACTACGATTTTTTTTCATGATTTTGGACGACATGCTGTACTATGACTTTTTTCCATGATTTTGGACGACATGCTATATACTATGACGTTTTAGTATGATATTGGACGACGTGCTATACTATGTCTTTTTTTCATGATTTTGGACGACATGCTATACTATGACGTTTTTTCATGATTTTGGACGACATGCTATACTATGACGTTTTTTCAGGATTTTGGACGACATGCTATACTATGACGTTTTTTCAGGATTTTGGACGACATGCTATACTATGACTTTTTTTCATGATTTTGGACGACATGCTATACTATGACGTTTTTTCATGATTTTGGACGACATGCTATACTATGACGTTTTTTCAGGATTTTGGACGACATGCTATACTAAGACGTTTTTTCATGATTTTGGACGACATGCTATACTATGACTTTTTTTCATGATTTTGGACGACATGCTATACTATGACGTTTTTTCAGGATTTTGGACGACATGCTATACTATGACGTTTTTTCATGATTTTGGACGACATGCTATACTATGACTTTTTTTTATGATTTTGGACGACATGCTATACTATGACGTTTTTTTATGATTTTGGACGACATCCTATACTATGAGTTTTTTTCATGATTTTGGACGACATGCTATACTATGACGTTTTTTTGTCATTTTGGACGACATGCTATACTATGACGTTTTTTTTATGATATTGGACGACATGCTATACTATGACGTTTTTTTATGATATTGGACGACATGCTATACTATGACTTTTTTTCAGGATTTTAGACGACATGCTATACTATGACTTTTTTCATGATTTTAGACGACATGCTATACTATGACGTTTTTTTATGATTTTGGACGACATGCAATACTATGACTTTTTTTCATGATTTTGGACGACATGCTATACTATGACTTTTTTTCATGATTTTGGACGACATGCTATACTATGACTTTTTTTCATGATTTTGGACGACATGCTATACTATGACGTTTTTTCAGGATTTTGGACGATATGCATGCTATGATTTTGGACGACATGCTATACTATGACGTTTTTTTATGATTTTGGACGACATCCTATACTATGACTTTTTTTGATGATTTTGGACGACATGCTATACTGTGACGTTTTTTTGTCATTTTGGACGACATGCTATACTATGACGTTTTTTTTATGATTTTGGACGACATGCTATACTATGACGTTTTTTTATGATATTGGACGACATGCTATACTATGACTTTTTTTCATGATTTTAGACGACATGCTATACTATGACGTTTTTTTATGATTTTGGACGACATGCTATACTATGACGTTTTTTTATGATATTGGACGACATGCTATACTATGACGTTTTTTTACGATTTTGGACGACATACTATACTATGACTTTTTTTCATGATTTTAGACGACATGCTATACTATGACGTTTTTTTAGGATTTTGGACGACATGCTATACTATGACTTTTTTTCATGATTTTGGACGACATGCTATACTATGACTTTTTTTCATGATTTTGGACGACATGCTATACTATGACGTTTTTTCAGGATTTTGGACGACATGCTATACTATGACGTTTTTTTACGATTTTGGACGACATGCTATACTATGACTTTTGTTCATGAGTCTGGACGACATGCTATACTATGACTTTTTTTCATGAATTTGGATGACATGCTATACTATGACGTTTTTTTATGATATTGGACGACATGCTATACTATGACGTTTTTTTACGATTTTGGACGACATGCTATACTATGACGTTTTATTATGATATTGGACGACATGCTATACTCTGACGTTTTTTTACGATTTTGGACGACATGCTATACTATGACTTTTTTTCATGATTTTGGACGACATGCTATACTATGACGTTTTTTTTATGATTTTGGACGACATGCTATACTATGACGTTTTTTTAAGAT
The DNA here is from genome assembly GCA_019142605.1 of Cephalopholis sonnerati. Lineage (NCBI taxonomy): Eukaryota > Metazoa > Chordata > Actinopteri > Perciformes > Serranidae > Cephalopholis > Cephalopholis sonnerati. The sequence continues at coordinate 27,251,705 of JAGQAX010000009.1, read as the reverse complement.
TCTGGACGACATGCTATACTATGACGTTTTATTATGATATTGGACGACATGCTATACTATGACGTTTTTTCATGATTTTGGACGACATGCTATACTATGACGTTTTTTCATGATTTTGGACGACATGCTATACTATGACGTTTTTTTATGATTTTGGACGACATGCTATACTATGACGTTTTTTTACGATTTTGGACGACATGCTATACAATGACATTTTTTCATGATTTTGGACGACATGCTATACTATGACGTTTTTTTTATGATATTGGACGACATGCTATACTATGACATTTTTTCATGATTTTGGACGACATGCTATACTATGACGTTTTTTTTACGATTTTGGACGACATGCTATACTATGACGTTTTTTTATGATTTTGGACGACATGCTATACTATGACATTTTTTCATGATTTTGGACGACATGCTATACTATGACGTTTTTTTACGATTTTGGACGATATGCTATACTATGATTTTTTTTTTATGATTTTGGACGACATGCTATACTATGACGTTTTTTTTATGATTTTGGACGACATGCTATACTATGACTTTTTTTTTACGATTTTGGACGACATGCTATACTATGATGTTTTTTTATGATTTTGGACGACATGCTATACTATGACGTTTTTTTGTGATTTTGGACGACATGCTATACTATGACTTTTTTTCATGAATTTGGATGACACGCTATACTATGACGTTTTTTCACAATTTTGGACGACATGCTATACTATGATGTTTTATTATGGTATTGGACGACATGCTATACTATGTCTTTTTTTCATGAATTTGGACGACATGCTATACTAAGACGTTTTGTCATGATTTTGGACGACATGCTATACTATGACGTTTTTTTGTGATTTTGGACGACATGTCATACTATGACTTTTTTTCATGAATTTGGATGACACGCTATACTATGACGTTTTTTCAGGATTTTGGACGACATGCTATACTATGAAGTTTTTTTACGATTTTCGACGACATGCTATACTATGACGTTTTTTTACGATTTTGGACGACATGCTATACTATGACGTTTTATTATGATATTGGACGACATGCTATACTATGACGTTTTTTTACGATTTTCGACGACATGCTATACTATGACGTTTTATTATGATATTGGACGACATGCTATACTATGACTTTTTTTACGATTTTGGACGACATGCTATACTATGACGTTTTATTATGATATTGGACGACATGCTATACTATGACGTTTTTTTACGATTTTGGACGACATGCTATACTATGACTTTTCTTCATCATTTTGGACGACATGCTATACTATGACGTTTTTTCAGGATTTTGGACGACATGCTATACTATGACTTTTTTAATGATTTTGGACGACATGCTATACTATGACGTTTTTTTATGATTTTGGACGACATGCTATACTATGACTTTTTTTTACGATTTTGGACGACATGCTATACTATGATTTTTTTTCATGATTTTGGACGACATGCTATACTATGACGTTTTTTTATGATTTTGGACGACATGCTATACTATGACTTTTTTCATGATTTTGGACGACATGCTATACTATGACGTTTTTTTATGATTTTGGACGACATGCTATACTATGATTTTTTTAATGATTTTGGACGACATGCTATACTATGTCGTTTTTTCAGGAGTTTGGACGACATGCTATACTATGACGTTTTTTCACGATTTTGGACGACATGCTATACTATGACGTTTTTTTACGATTTTGGACGACATGCTATACTATGACTTTTCTTCATGATTTTGGACGACATGCTATACTATGACGTTTTTTTATGATTTTGGACGACATGCTATACTATGACGTTTTTTTATGATTTTGGACGACATGCTATACTAAGACATTTTTTCATGATTTTGGACAACATGCTATACTATGACGTTTTTTCAGGATTTTGGACGACATGCTATACTATGACGTTTTTTTACGATTTTGGACGACATGCTATACTATGACGTTTTTTTATGATTTTGGACGACATGCTATACTATGACGTTTTATTATGATTTTGGACGACATGCTATACTATGACGTTTTTTCATGATTTTGGACGACATGCTATACTATGACTTTTTTTTATGATTTTGGACGACATGCTATACTATGACGTTTTTTTATGATTTTGGACGACATCCTATACTATGAGTTTTTTTCATGATTTTGGACGACATGCTATACTATGACGTTTTTTTGTCATTTTGGACGACATGCTATACTATGACGTTTTTTTTATGATTTTGGACGACATGCTATACTATGACGTTTTTTCATGATTTTGGACGACATGCTATACTATGACTTTTTTTCATGATTTTGGACGACATGCTATACTATGACGTTTTTTCAGGATTTTGGACGACATGCTATACTATGACGTTTTTTCATGATTTTGGACGACATGCTATACTATGACTTTTTTTTATGATTTTGGACGACATGCTATACTATGACGTTTTTTTATGATTTTGGACGACATCCTATACTATGAGTTTTTTTCATGATTTTGGACGACATGCTATACTATGACGTTTTTTTGTCATTTTGGACGACATGCTATACTATGACGTTTTTTTTATGATTTTGGACGACATGCTATACTATGACGTTTTTTTATGATATTGGACGACATGCTATACTATGACTTTTTTTCATGATTTTAGACGACATGCTATACTATGACTTTTTTCATGATTTTAGACGACATGCTATACTATGACGTTTTTTTATGATTTTGGACGACATGCAATACTATGACTTTTTTTCATGATTTTGGACGACATGCTATACTATGACTTTTTTTCATGATTTTGGACGACATGCTATACTATGACTTTTTTTCATGATTTTGGACGACATGCTATACTATGACGTTTTTTCAGGATTTTGGACGATATGCTATGATTTTGGACGACATGCTATACTATGACGTTTTTTTATGATTTTGGACGACATCCTATACTATGACTTTTTTTGATGATTTTGGACGACATGCTATACTGTGACGTTTTTTTGTCATTTTGGACGACATGCTATACTATGACGTTTTTTTTATGATTTTGGACGACATGCTATACTATGACGTTTTTTTATGATATTGGACGACATGCTATACTATGACTTTTTTTCATGATTTTAGACGACATGCTATACTATGACGTTTTTTTATGATTTTGGACGACATGCTATACTATGACGTTTTTTTATGATATTGGACGACATGCTATACTATGACGTTTTTTTACGATTTTGGACGACATACTATACTATGACTTTTTTTCATGATTTTAGACGACATGCTATACTATGACGTTTTTTTAGGATTTTGGACGACATGCTATACTATGACTTTTTTTCATGATTTTGGACGACATGCTATACTATGACTTTTTTTCATGAATTTGGATGACATGCTATACTATGACGTTTTTTTATGATATTGGACGACATGCTATACTATGACGTTTTTTTACGATTTTGGACGACATGCTATACTATGACGTTTTATTATGATATTGGACGACATGCTATACTCTGACGTTTTTTTACGATTTTGGACGACATGCTATACTATGACTTTTTTTCATGATTTTGGACGACATGCTATACTATGACGTTTTTTTTATGATTTTGGACGACATGCTATACTATGACGTTTTTTTAAGATTCTGGACGACATGCTATACTATGACGTTTTATTATGATATTGGACGACATGCTATACTATGACGTTTTTTCATGATTTTGGACGACATGCTATACTATGACGTTTTTTCATGATTTTGGACGACATGCTATACTATGACGTTTTTTTTATGATTTTGGACGACATGCTATACTATGACGTTTTTTTACGATTTTGGACGACATGCTATACAATGACATTTTTTCATGATTTTGGACGACATGCTATACTATGACGTTTTTTTTATGATATTGGACGACATGCTATACTATGACATTTTTTCATGATTTTGGACGACATGCTATACTATGACGTTTTTTTTACGATTTTGGACGACATGCTATACTATGACGTTTTTTTATGATTTTGGACGACATGCTATACTATGACATTTTTTCATGATTTTGGACGACATGCTATACTATGACGTTTTTTTACGATTTTGGACGATATGCTATACTATGATTTTTTTTTATGATTTTGGACGACATGCTATACTATGACGTTTTTTTTATGATTTTGGACGACATGCTATACTATGACTTTTTTTTTACGATTTTGGACGACATGCTATACTATGATGTTTTTTTATGATTTTGGACGACATGCTATACTATGACGTTTTTTTGTGATTTTGGACGACATGCTATACTATGACTTTTTTTCATGAATTTGGATGACACGCTATACTATGACGTTTTTTCACAATTTTGGACGACATGCTATACTATGATGTTTTATTATGATATTGGACGACATGCTATACTATGACTTTTTTTACGATTTTGGACGACATGCTATACTATGACGTTTTATTATGATATTGGACGACATGCTATACTATGACGTTTTTTTACGATTTTGGACGACATGCTATACTATGACTTTTCTTCATCATTTTGGACGACATGCTATACTATGACGTTTTTTCAGGATTTTGGACGACATGCTATACTATGACTTTTTCAATGATTTTGGACGACATGCTATACTATGACGTTTTTTTATGATTTTGGACGACATGCTATACTATGACTTTTTTTTACGATTTTGGACGACATGCTATACTATGATTTTTTTTCATGATTTTGGACGACATGCTATACTATGACGTTTTTTTATGATTTTGGACGACATGCTATACTATGACTTTTTTCATGATTTTGGACGACATGCTATACTATGACGTTTTTTTATGATTTTGGACGACATGCTATACTATGATTTTTTTAATGATTTTGGACGACATGCTATACTATGTCGTTTTTTCAGGAGTTTCGACGACATGCTATACTATGACGTTTTTTCACGATTTTGGACGACATGCTATACTATGACGTTTTTTTACGATTTTGGACGACATGCTATACTATGACTTTTCTTCATGATTTTGGACGACATGCTATACTATGACGTTTTTTTATGATTTTGGACGACATGCTATACTATGACGTTTTTTTATGATTTTGGACGACATGCTATACTAAGACATTTTTTCATGATTTTGGACAACATGCTATACTATGACGTTTTTTCAGGATTTTGGACGACATGCTATACTATGACGTTTTTTTACGATTTTGGACGACATGCTATACTATGACGTTTTTTTATGATTTTGGACGACATGCTATACTATGACGTTTTATTATGATTTTGGACGACATGCTATACTATGACATTTTTTCACGGTTTTGGACGACATGCTATACTACGACTTTTTTTTTATGATTTTGGACGACATGCTATACTATGACGTTTTTTCATGATTTTGGATGACATGCTATACTATGACGTTTTTTTACGATTTTGGACGACATGCTATACTATGACGTTTTTTTATGATTTTGGACGACATGCTATACTCTGACGTTTTTTTATGATTTTGGACGACATGCTATACTATGACATTTTTTCACGGTTTTGGACGACATGCTATACTATGTCTTTTTTTTATGATTTTGGACGACATGCTATACTAAGACATTTTTTCATGATTTTGGACAAGATGCTATACTATGACGTTTTTTCAGGATTTTGGACGACATGCTATACTATGACGTTTTTTTACGATTTTGGACGAAATGCTATACTATGACGTTTTTTTATGATTTTGGACGACATGCTATACTATGACATTTTTTCACGGTTTTGGACGACATGCTATACTACGACTTTTTTTTTATGATTTTGGACGACATGCTATACTATGACGTTTTTTCATGATTTTGGATGACATGCTATACTATGACTTTTTTTTATGATTTTGGACGACCTGCTATACTATGACATTTTTTCACGGTTTTGGACGACATGCTATACTACGACTTTTTTTTTATGATTTTGGACGACATGCTATACTACGACGTTTTTTTATGATTTTGGACGACATGCTATACTATGACGTTTTTTTATGATTTTGGACGACATGCTATACTATGTCTTTTTTTTATGATTTTGGACGACATGCTATACTAAGAAATTTTTTCATGATTTTGGACAACATGCTATGCTATGACGTTTTTTCAGGATTTTGGACGACATGCTATACTATGACGTTTTTTTACGATTTTGGACGACATGCTATACTACGACGTTTTTTTTATGATTTTGGACGACATGCTATACTATGACGTTTTTTTACGATTTTGGACGACATGCTATACTATGACGTTTTTTTATGATTTTGGACGACATGCTATACTATGACTTTTTTTCACGGTTTTGGACGACATGCTATACCACGACTTTTTTTTTATGATTTTGGACGACATGCTATACTATGACGTTTTTTTACGATTTTGGACGACATGCTATACTATGACGTTTTTTTATGATTTTGGACGACATGCTATACTATGACTTTTTTTCACGGTTTTGGACGACATGCTATACCACGACTTTTTTTTTATGATTTTGGACGACATGCTATACTATGACGTTTTTTTCATGATTTTGGATGACGTGCTATACTATGACGTTTTTTCACGGTTTTTGGTCGACATGCTATACTACGACGTTTTTTTTATGATTTTGGACGACATGCTATACTATGACTTTTATTTACGACTTTGGACGACATGCTATACTATGATTTTGATTTTGGACGACGTGCTATACTACGACGTTTTTTTTTCTGATTTTGGACGACATGCTATACTATGACGTTTTTTTATGATTTTGGACGACATGCTATACTATGACGTTTTTTCACGATTTTGGACGACATGCTATACTATGACGTTTTTTTACGATTTTGGACGACATGCTATACTATGACTTTTCTTCATGATTTTGGACGACATGCTATACTATGACTTTTTTTCATGATTTTGGACGACATGCTATACTATGACGTTTTTTTATGATTTTGGACGACATGCTATACTATGACATTTTTTCATGATTTTGGACGACATGCTATACTATGACGTTTTTTTACGATTTTGGACGATATGCTATACTATGATTTTTTTTTTATGATTTTGGACGACATGCTATACTATGACGTTTTTTTTATGATTTTGGACGACATGCTATACTATGACTTTTTTTTTACGATTTTGGACGACATGCTATACTATGATGTTTTTTTATGATTTTGGACGACATGCTATACTATGACGTTTTTTTGTGATTTTGGACGACATGCTATACTATGACTTTTTTTCATGAATTTGGATGACACGCTATACTATGACGTTTTTTCACAATTTTGGACGACATGCTATACTATGATGTTTTATTATGGTATTGGACGACACGCTATACTATGACGTTTTTTCACGATTTTGGACGACATGCTATACTACGACGTTTTTTTTATGATTTTGGACGACATGCTATACTATGACGTTTTTTTATGATTTTGGACGACATGCTATACTATGACGTTTTTTTATGATTTTGGACGACATGCTATACTATGTCTTTTTTCATGATTTTGGACGACATGCTATACTATGACGTTTTTTTATGATTTTGGACGACATGCTATACTATGACGTTTTTTTATGATTTTGGACGACATGCTATACTATGACTTTTTTCATGATTTTGGACGACATGCTATACTATGACGTTTTTTTATGATTTTGGACGACATGCTATACTATGTCGTTTTTTCAGGAGTTTGGACGACATGCTATACTATGACGTTTTTTCACGATTTTGGACGACATGCTATACTATGACGTTTTTTTACGATTTTGGACGACATGCTATACTATGACTTTTCTTCATGATTTTGGACGACATGCTATACTATGACGTTTTTTTATGATTTTGGACGACATGCTATACTATGTCTTTTTTTTATGATTTTGGACGACATGCTATACTAAGACATTTTTTCATGATTTTGGACAACATGCTATACTATGACGTTTTTTCAGGATTTTGGACGACATGCTATACTATGACGTTTTTTTACGATTTTGGACGACATGCTATACTATGACGTTTTTTTATGATTTTGGACGACATGCTATACTATGACGTTTTTTTATGATTTTGGACGACATGCTATACTATGACATTTTTTCACGGTTTTGGACGACATGCTATACTACGACTTTTTTTTTATGATTTTGGACGACATGCTATACTATGACGTTTTTTCATGATTTTGGATGACATGCTATACTATGACGTTTTTTTACGATTTTGGACGACATGCTATACTATGACGTTTTTTTATGATTTTGGACGACATGCTATACTATGACGTTTTTTTATGATTTTGGACGACATGCTATACTATGACATTTTTTCACGGTTTTGGACGACATGCTATACTATGTCTTTTTTTTATGATTTTGGACGACATGCTATACTAAGACATTTTTTCATGATTTTGGACAACATGCTATACTATGACGTTTTTTCAGGATTTTGGACGACATGCTATACTATGACTTTTTTTATGATTTTGGACGACATGCTATACTATGACTTTTTTTTACAATTTTGGACGACATGCTATACTATGATTTTGATTTTGGACGACATGCTATACTACGACGGTTTTTTTTCTGATTTTGGACGACATGCTATACTATGACTTTTTTTCATGAATTTGGATGACACGCTATACTATGACGTTTTTTCACAATTTTGGACGACATGCTATACTATGATGTTTTATTATGGTATTGGACGACATGCTATACTATGTCTTTTTTTCATGAATTTGGACGACATGCTATACTAAGACGTTTTGTCATGATTTTGGACGACATGCTATACTATGACGTTTTTTTGTGATTTTGGACGACATGTTATACTATGACGTTTTTTTATGATATTGGACGACATGCTATACTATGACTTTTTTTCATGATTTTGGACGACATGCTATACTATGACGTTTTTTTGTGATTTTGGACGACATGCCATACTATGACTTTTTTTCATGAATTTGGATGACACGCTATACTATGACGTTTTTTCAGGATTTTGGACGACATGCTATACTATGAAGTTTTTTTACGATTTTCGACGACATGCTATACTATGACGTTTTTTTACGATTTTGGACGACATGCTATACTATGACGTTTTATTATGATATTGGACGACATGCTATACTATGACGTTTTTTCACGATTTTCGACGACATGCTATACTATGACGTTTTATTATGATATTGGACGACATGCTATACTATGACTTTTTTTACGATTTTGGACGACATGCTATACTATGACTTTTCTTCATCATTTTGGACGACATGCTATACTATGACGTTTTTTCAGGATTTTGGACGACATGCTATACTATGACTTTTTCAATGATTTTGGACGACATGCTATACTATGACGTTTTTTTATGATTTTGGACGACATGCTATACTATGACTTTTTCAATGATTTTGGACGACATGCTATACTATGACGTTTTTTTATGATTTTGGACGACATGCTATACTATGACTTTTTTTTACGATTTTGGACGACATGCTATACTATGATTTTTTTTCATGATTTTGGACGACATGCTATACTATGACGTTTTTTTATGATTTTGGACGACATGCTATACTATGACTTTTTTCATGATTTTGGACGACATGCTATACTATGACGTTTTTTTATGATTTTGGACGACATGCTATACTATGATTTTTTTAATGATTTTGGACGACATGCTATACTATGACGTTTTATTATGATATTGGACGACATGCTATACTATGACTTTTTTTACGATTTTGGACGACATGCTATACTATGACTTTTCTTCATCATTTTGGACGACATGCTATACTATGACGTTTTTTCAGGATTTTGGACGACATGCTATACTATGACTTTTTCAATGATTTTGGACGACATGCTATACTATGACGTTTTTTTATGATTTTGGACGACATGCTATACTATGACTTTTTCAATGATTTTGGACGACATGCTATACTATGACGTTTTTTTATGATTTTGGACGACATGCTATACTATGACTTTTTTTTACGATTTTGGACGACATGCTATACTATGATTTTTTTTCATGATTTTGGACGACATGCTATACTATGACGTTTTTTTATGATTTTGGACGACATGCTATACTATGACTTTTTTCATGATTTTGGACGACATGCTATACTATGACGTTTTTTTATGATTTTGGACGACATGCTATACTATGATTTTTTTAATGATTTTGGACGACATGCTATACTATGTCGTTTTTTCAGGAGTTTGGACGACATGCTATACTATGACGTTTTTTTACGATTTTGGACGACATGCTATACTATGACGTTTTTTCACGATTTTGGACGACATGCTATACTATGACGTTTTTTTACGATTTTGGACGACATGCTATACTATGACTTTTCTTCATGATTTTGGACGACATGCTATACTATGACGTTTTTTTATGATTTTGGACGACATGCTATACTATGTCTTTTTTTTATGATTTTGGACGACATGCTATACTATGACATTTTTTCATGATTTTGGACAACATGCTATACTATGACGTTTTGTCAGGATTTTGGACGACATGCTATACTATGACGTTTTTTTACGATTTTAGACGACATGCTATACTATGACGTTTTTTTATGATTTTGGACGACATGCTATACTATGATGTTTTTTTATGATTTTGGACGACATGCTATACTATGACATTTTTTCACGGTTTTGGACGACATGCTATACTACGACTTTTTTTTTATGATTTTGGACGACATGCTATACTATGACGTTTTTTCATGATTTTGGATGACATGCTATACTATGACGTTTTTTTACGATTTTGGACGACATGCTATACTATGACGTTTTTTTATGATTTTGGACGACATGCTATACTATGACGTTTTTTTATGATTTTGGACGACATGCTATACTATGACATTTTTTCACGGTTTTGGACGACATGCTATACTATGTCTTTTTTTTATGATTTTGGACGACATGCTATACTAAGACATTTTTTCATGATTTTGGACGACATGCTATACTATGACGTTTTTTTACGATTTTGGACGAAATGCTATACTATGACGTTTTTTTATGATTTTGGACGACATGCTATACTATGACATTTTTTTACGATTTTGGACGACATGCTATACTATGACGTTTTTTTATGATTTTGGACGACATGCTATACTATGACGTTTTTTTATGATTTTGGACGACATGCTATACTATGACATTTTTTCACGGTTTTGGACGACATGCTATACTATGTCTTTTTTTTATGATTTTGGACGACATGCTATACTAAGACATTTTTTCATGATTTTGGACGACATGCTATACTATGACGTTTTTTTACGATTTTGGACGAAATGCTATACTATGACGTTTTTTTATGATTTTGGACGACATGCTATACTATGACATTTTTTCACGGTTTTGGACGACATGCTATACTACGACTTTTTTTTTATGATTTTGGACGACATGCTATACTACGACGTTTTTTTATGATTTTGGACAACATGCTATACTATGACGTTTTTTTATGATTTTGGACGACATGCTATACTAAGACATTTTTTCATGATTTTGGACAACATGCTATGCTATGACGTTTTTTCAGGATTTTGGACGACATGCTATACTATGACGTTTTTTTACGATTTTGGACGAAATGCTATACTATGACGTTTTTTTATGATTTTGGACGACATGCTATACTATGACATTTTTTCACGGTTTTGGACGACATGCTATACTACGACTTTTTTTTTATGATTTTGGACGACATGCTATACTATGACGTTTTTTCATGATTTTGGATGACATGCTATACTATGACTTTTTTTTATGATTTTGGACGACCTGCTATACTATGACATTTTTTCACGGTTTTGGACGACATGCTATACTACGACGTTTTTTTATGATTTTGGACGACATGCTATACTATGACGTTTTTTTATGATTTTGGACGACATGCTATACTACGACGTTTTTTTTATGATTTTGGACGACATGCTATACTATGACTTTTTTTTATGATTTTGGACGACATGCTATACTATGACTTTTTTTATGATTTTGGACGACATGCTATACTATGACTTTTTTTTACAATTTTGGACGACATGCTATACTACGACTTTTTTTTAATGATTTTGGACGACATGCTATACTATGACATTTTTTTCATGATTTTGGATGACGTGCTATACTACGACGTTTTTTTCTGATTTTGGACGACATGCTATACTATGACTTTTATTTACGACTTTGGACGACATGCTATACTATGACGTTTTTTTATGATTTTGGACGACATGCTATACTATGACGTTTTTTCACGATTTTGGACGACATGCTATACTATGACGTTTTTTTACGATTTTGGACGACATGCTATACTATGACTTTTTTCATGATTTTGGACGATATGCTATACTATGACTTTTTTTTATGATTTTGGACGACATGCTATACTATCACGTTTTTTTATGATTTTGGACGACATGCTATACTATGACGTTTTTTTTATGATTTTGGACGACATGCTATACTATGACGTTTTTTTATGATTTTGGACGACATGCTATACTATGACGTTTTTTCACGATTTTGGACGACATGCTATACTATGACGTTTTTTTACGATTTTGGACGACATGCTATACTATGACTTTTCTTCATGATTTTGGACGATATGCTATACTATGACTTTTTTTTCATGATTTTGGACGACATGCTATACTATGACGTTTTTTTATGATTTTGGACGACATGCTATACTATGTCTTTTTTTTATGATTTTGGACGACATGCTATACTAAGACATTTTTTCATGATTTTGGACAACATGCTATACTATGACGTTTTTTCAGGATTTTGGACGACATGCTATACTATGACGTTTTTTTACGATATTGGACGACATGCTATACTATGACGTTTTTTTATGATTTTGGACGACATGCTATACTATGACGTTTTTTTATGATTTTGGACGACATGCTATACTATGACATTTTTTCACGGTTTTGGACGACATGCTATACTACGACTTTTTTTTAATGATTTTGGACGACATGCTATACTATGACGTTTTTTTCATGATTTTGGATGACGTGCTATACTACGACGTTTTTTTCTGATTTTGGACGACATGCTATACTATGACTTTTTTTTACGATTTTGGACGACATGCTGCACTATGATTTTGATTTTGGACGACGTGCTATACTACGACGTTTTTTTTTCTGATTTTGGACGACATGCTATACTATGACTTTTTTTTTATGATTTTGGACGACATGCTATACTATGACGTTTTTTTCATGATTTTGGATGACGTGCTATACTACGACGTTTTTTTTCTGATTTTGGACGACATGCTATACTATGACTTTTTTTTTACGATTTTGGACGACATGCTATACTATGATTTTGATTTTGGACGACGTGCTATACTACGACGTTTTTTTTTCTGATTTTGGACGACATGCTATTCTATGACTTTTTTAATGATTTTGGACGACATGCTATACTATGACTTTTTTTTTACGATTTTGGACGACATGCTATACTATGATTTTTTTTCATGATTTTGGACGACATGCTATACTATGACGTTTTTTTATGATTTTGGACGACATGCTATACTATGACTTTTTTCATGATTTTGGACGACATGCTATACTATGACGTTTTTTCACGATTTTGGACGACATGCTATACTATGACGTTTTTTTACGATTTTGGACGACATGCTATACTATGACTTTTCTTCATGATTTTGGACGACATGCTATACTATGACGTTTTTTTATGATTTTGGACGACATGCTATACTATGTCTTTTTTTTATGATTTTGGATGACATGCTATACTAAGACATTTTTTCATGATTTTGGACAACATGCTATACTATGACGTTTTTTCAGGATTTTGGACGACATGCTATACTATGACGTTTTTTTACGATTTTGGACGACATGCTATACTATGACGTTTTTTTATGATTTTGGACGACATGCTATACTATGACGTTTTTTTACGATTTTGGACGACATGCTATACTATGACGTTTTTTTATGATTTTGGACGACATGCTATACTACGACTTTTTTTTTATGATTTTGGACGACATGCTATACTATGACGTTTTTTCATGATTTTGGATGACATGCTATACTATGACGTTTTTTTACGATTTTGGACGACATGCTATACTATGACGTTTTTTTATGATTTTGGACGACATGCTATACTATGATTTTTTTTCATGATTTTGGACGACATGCTATACTATGACGTTTTTTTATGATTTTGGACAACATGCTATACTATGACTTTTTTCATGATTTTGGACGACATGCTATACTATGACGTTTTTTTATGATTTTGGACGACATGCTATACTATGATTTTTTTAATGATTTTGGACGACATGCTATACTATGTCGTTTTTTCAGGAGTTTGGACGACATGCTATACTATGACGTTTTTTCACGATTTTGGACGACATGCTATACTATGACGTTTTTTTACGATTTTGGACGACATGCTATACTATGACTTTTCTTCATGATTTTGGACGACATGCTATACTATGACGTTTTTTTATGATTTTGGACGACATGCTATACTATGTCTTTTTTTTATGATTTTGGACGACATGCTATACTAAGACATTTTTTCATGATTTTGGACAACATGCTATACTATGACGTTTTTTCAGGATTTTGGACGACATGCTATACTATGACGTTTTTTTACGATTTTGGACGACATGCTATACTATGACGTTTTTTTATGATTTTGGACGACATGCTATACTATGACGTTTTTTTATGATTTTGGACGACATGCTATATTATGACATTTTTTCACGGTTTTGGACGACATGCTATACTACGACTTTTTTTTTATGATTTTGGACGACATGCTATACTATGACGTTTTTTCATGATTTTGGATGACATGCTATACTATGACGTTTTTTTTACGATTTTGGACGACATGCTATACTATGACGTTTTTTTATGATTTTGGACGACATGCTATACTATGACGTTTTTTTATGATTTTGGACGACATGCTATACTATGACATTTTTTCACGGTTTTGGACGACATGCTATACTATGTCTTTTTTTTATGATTTTGGACGACATGCTATACTAAGACATTTTTTCATGATTTTGGACAACATGCTATACTATGACGTTTTTTCAGGATTTTGGACGACATGCTATACTATGACGTTTTTTTACGATTTTGGACGAAATGCTATACTATGACGTTTTTTTATGATTTTGGACGACATGCTATACTATGACATTTTTTCACGGTTTTGGACGACATGCTATACTACGACTTTTTTTTTATGATTTTGGACGACATGCTATACTATGACGTTTTTTCATGATTTTGGATGACATGCTATACTATGACTTTTTTTTATGATTTTGGACGACCTGCTATACTATGACATTTTTTCACGGTTTTGGACGACATGCTATACTACGACTTTTTTTTTATGATTTTGGACGACATGCTATACTACGACGTTTTTTTATGATTTTGGACGACATGCTATACTATGACGTTTTTTTATGATTTTGGACGACATGCTATACTATGTCTTTTTTTTATGATTTTGGACGACATGCTATACTAAGACATTTTTTCATGATTTTGGACAACATGCTATGCTATGACGTTTTTTCAGGATTTTGGACGACATGCTATACTATGACGTTTTTTTACGATTTTGGACGAAATGCTATACTATGACGTTTTTTTATGATTTTGGACGACATGCTATACTATGACATTTTTTCACGGTTTTGGACGACATGCTATACTACGACTTTTTTTTTATGATTTTGGACGACATGCTATACTATGACGTTTTTTCATGATTTTGGATGACATGCTATACTATGACTTTTTTTTATGATTTTGGACGACCTGCTATACTATGACATTTTTTCACGGTTTTGGACGACATGCTATACTACGACTTTTTTTTTATGATTTTGGACGACATGCTATACTACGACGTTTTTTTATGATTTTGGACGACATGCTATACTATGACGTTTTTTTATGATTTTGGACGACATGCTATACTACGACGTTTTTTTTATGATTTTGGACGACATGCTATACTATGACTTTTTTTTATGATTTTGGACGACATGCTATACTATGACTTTTTTTATGATTTTGGACGACATGCTATACTATGACTTTTTTTTACAATTTTGGACGACATGCTATACTACGACTTTTTTTTAATGATTTTGGACGACATGCTATACTATGACGTTTTTTTCATGATTTTGGATGACGTGCTATACTACGACGTTTTTTTCTGATTTTGGACGACATGCTATACTATGACTTTTATTTACGACTTTGGACGACATGCTATACTATGACGTTTTTTTATGATTTTGGACGACATGCTATACTATGACGTTTTTTCACGATTTTGGACGACATGCTATACTATGACGTTTTTTTACGATTTTGGACGACATGCTATACTATGACTTTTTTCATGATTTTGGACGATATGCTATACTATGACTTTTTTTTATGATTTTGGACGACATGCTATACTATGACGTTTTTTTATGATTTTGGACGACATGCTATACTATGACGTTTTTTTATGATTTTGGACGACATGCTATACTATGACGTTTTTTTATGATTTTGGACGACATGCTATACTATGACGTTTTTTCACGATTTTGGACGACATGCTATACTATGACGTTTTTTTACGATTTTGGACGACATGCTATACTATGACTTTTCTTCATGATTTTGGACGATATGCTATACTATGACTTTTTTTTCATGATTTTGGACGACATGCTATACTATGACGTTTTTTTATGATTTTGGACGACATGCTATACTATGTCTTTTTTTTATGATTTTGGACGACATGCTATACTAAGACATTTTTTCATGATTTTGGACAACATGCTATACTATGACGTTTTTTCAGGATTTTGGACGACATGCTATACTATGACGTTTTTTTACGATTTTGGACGACATGCTATACTATGACGTTTTTTTATGATTTTGGACGACATGCTATACTATGACGTTTTTTTATGATTTTTGACGACATGCTATACTATGACATTTTTTCACGGTTTTGGACGACATGCTATACTACGACTTTTTTTTAATGATTTTGGACGACATGCTATACTATGACGTTTTTTTCATGATTTTGGATGACGTGCTATACTACGACGTTTTTTTCTGATTTTGGACGACATGCTATACTATGACTTTTTTTTACGATTTTGGACGACATGCTATACTATGATTTTGATTTTGGACGACGTGCTACACTAAGACATTTTTTCATGATTTTGGACAAGATGCTATACTATGACGTTTTTTCAGGATTTTGGACGACATGCTATACTATGACGTTTTTTTACGATTTTGGACGAAATGCTATACTATGACTTTTTTTTTATGATTTTGGACGACATGCTATACTATGACGTTTTTTTCATGATTTTGGATGACGTGCTATACTACGACGTTTTTTTTCTGATTTTGGACGACATGCTATACTATGACTTTTTTTTTACGATTTTGGACGACATGCTATACTATGATTTTGATTTTGGACGACGTGCTATACTACGACGTTTTTTTTTCTGATTTTGGACGACATGCTATTCTATGACTTTTTTAATGATTTTGGACGACATGCTATACTATGACTTTTTTTTTACGATTTTGGACGACATGCTATACTATGATTTTTTTTCATGATTTTGGACGACATGCTATACTATGACGTTTTTTTATGATTTTGGACGACATGCTATACTATGACTTTTTTCATGATTTTGGACGACATGCTATACTATGACTTTTTTCATGATTTTGGACGACATGCTATACTATGACTTTTTTCATGATTTTGGACGACATGCTATACTATGACGTTTTTTCAGTATTTTGGACGACATGCTATACTATGACGTTTTTTTATGATTTTGGACGACATGCTATACTATGACTTTTCTTAATGATTTTGGACGACATGCTATACTATGACTTTTTTTTACGATTTTGGACGACATGCTATACTATGATTTTTTTTCATGATTTTGGCCGACATGCTATAATGTGATGTTTTTTTATGATTTTGGACGACATGCTATACTATGAGTTTTTTCATGATTTTGGACGACATGCTATACTATGACGTTTTTTTATGATTTTGGACGACATGCTATACTATGATGTTTTTTCAGGATTTTGGACGACATGCTATACTATGACGTTTTTTTATGATATTGGACGACATGCTATACTATGACGTTTTTTTACGATTTTGGACGACATGCTATACTATGACTTTTTTTCATGATTTTGGAAGACATGCTATACTATGACGTTTTTTTACGATTTTGGACGACATGCTATACTATGACTTTTCTTAATGATTTTGGACGACATGCTATACTATGACTTTTTTTTACGATTTTGGACGACATGCTATACTATGATTTTTTTTCATGATTTTGGACGACATGCTATAATATGATGTTTTTTTATGATTTTGGACGACATGCTATACTATGACTTTTTTCATGATTTTGGACGACATGCTATACTATGACGTTTTTTTATGATTTTGGACGACATGCTATACTATGACTTTTTTCATGATTTTGGACGACATGCTATACTATGACGTTTTTTTATGATTTTGGACGACATGCTATACTATGACTTTTCTTCATGATTTTGGACGACATGCTATACTATGACTTTTTTTCATGAATTTGGATGACATGCTATACTATGACGTTTTTTTATGATTTTGGACGACATGCTATACTATGACTTTTCTTCATGATTTTGGACGACATGCTATACTATGACTTTTTTTCATGAATTTGGATGACATGCTATACTATGACGTTTTTTGATGATTTTGGACGACATGCTATACTATGACTTTTTTTCATGATTTTGGAAGACATGCTATACTATGACGTTTTTTTATGATTTTGGACGACATGCTATAGTATGACTTTTTTCAGGATTTTGGACGACATGCTATACTATGACGTTTTTTTATGATTTTGGACGACATGCTATACTATGACGTTTTTTTATGATTTTGGACGACATGCTATACTATGACTTTTTTTCATGATTTTGGAAGACATGCTATACTATGACGTTTTTTCACGGTTTTGGACGACATGCTATACTATGACGTTTTTTCACGGTTTTGGACGACATGCTATACTATGACTTTTTTTATGATTTTGGACGACATGCTATACTATGACTTTTTTTTACGATTTTGGACGACATGCTATACTATGATTTTGATTTTGGACGACGTGCTATAATACGAGGTTTTTTTTTTTGATTTTGGACGACATGCTATACTATGACTTTTTTTTATGATTTTGGACGACATCCTATACTATGATGTTTTTTCCTGATTTTGGACGACATGCTATACTATGACGTTTTTTCAGGATTTTGGACGACATGCTATACTATGACGTTTTTTTACGATTTTGGACAACATGCTATACTATGACGTTTTTTTATTATTGTGGACAACATGCTATACTATGACGTTTTTTTATGATTTTGGACGACATGCTATACTAAGACATTTTTTCATGATTTTGGATGACATGCTATACTATGACGTTTTTTCAGGATTTTGGACGACATGCTATACTATGACGGTTTTTCACGGTTTTGGACGACATGCTATACTACGACGTTTTTTTTTATGATTTTGGACGACATGCTATACTATGACGGTTTTTTTCATGATTTTGGACGACATGCTATACTACGACGTTTTTTTTCTGATTTTGGACGACATGCTATACTATGACTTTTTTTTTATGATTTTGGACGACATGCTATACTATGACTTTTTTTATGATTTTGGACGACATGCTATACTATGACCTTTTTTTACAATTTTGGACGACATGCTATACTATGATTTTGATTTTGGACGACGTGCTATACTACAACGTTTTTTTTTCTGATTTTGGACGACATGCTATACTATGACTTTTTTTTATGATTTTGGACGACATGCTATACTATGACTTTTTTAATGATTTTGGACGACATGCTATATTATGACTTTTTTTTTACGATTTTGGACGACATGCTATACTATGATTTTTTTTCATGATTTTGGACGACATGCTATACTGTGACGTTTTTTTATGATTTTGGACGACATGCTATACTATGACATTTTTTTATGATTTTGGACGACATGCTATACTATGATTTTTTTAATGATTTTGGACGACATGCTATACTATGACGTTTTTTTATGATTTTGGACGACATGCTATACTATGACGTTTTTTCATGATTTTGGACGACATGCTATACTATGACGTTTTTTTACGATTTTGGACGACATGCTATACTATGACGTTTTTTCATGATTTTGGACGACATGCTATACTATGACGTTTTTTTATGATTTCGGACGACATGCTATACTATGACGTTTTTTTATGATTTTGGACGACATGCTATACTATGTCTTTTTTTTATGATTTTGGACGACATGCTATACTAAGACATTTTTTCATGATTTTGGACAACATGCTATACTATGACGTTTTTTCAGGATTTTGGACGACATGCTATACTATGACGTTTTTGTATGATTTTGGACGACATGCTATACTATGATGTTTTTTTACGATTTTGGACGACATGCTATACTATGACTTTTTTCATGATTTTGGACGACATGCTATACTATGACTTTTTTCATGATTTTGGACAACATGCTATACTATGACGTTTTTTCAGGATTTTGGACGACATGCTATACTATGACGTTTTTTTACGATTTTGGACGACATGCTATACTATGACGTTTTTTTATGATGTTGGACGACATGCTATACTATGACATTTTTTCACGGTTTTGGACGACATGCTATACTATGACTTTTTTTTTATGATTTTGGACGACATGCTATACTATGACGTTTTTTTCATGATTTTGGATGACATGCTATACTATGACTTTTTTTTACGATTTTGGACGACATGCTATACTACGACTTTTTTTTTATGATTTTGGACGACATGCTATACTACGACTTTTTTTTTTATGATTTTGGACGACATGCTATACTACGACGTTTTTTTTCTGATTTTGGACGACATGCTATACTATGATTTTGATTTTGGACGACGTGCTATACTACTTTTTTTTTTTTCTGATTTTGGACGACATGCTATACTATGACTTTTTTTTATGATTTTGGACGACATGCTGTACTATGACTTTTTGTTTATGATTTTGGACGACATACTATACTATGACGTTTTTTTATGATTTTGGACGACATGCTATACTACGACTTTTTTTTTATGATTTTGGACGACATGCTATACTATGACGTTTTTTTCATGATTTTGGACGACGTGCTATACTACGACGTTTTTTTTTCTGATTTTGGACAACATGCTATACTATGACTTTTTTTTATGATTTTGGACGACATGCTATACTATGACTTTTTTAATGATTTTGGACGACATGCTATACTATGACTTTTTTTTTCATGATTTTGGACGACATGCTATACTATGATTTTTTTTCATGATTTTGGACGACATGCTATACTATGACTTTTTTTCATGATTTTGGACGACATGCTATACTATGACGTTTTTTCAGGATTTTGGACGACATGCTATACCATGACGTTTTTTTATGATTTTGGACGACATGCTATACTATGACTTTTCTTAATGATTTTGGACGACATGCTATACTATGACTTTTTTTTACGATTTTGGACGACATGCTATACTATGATTTTTTTTCATGATTTTGGACGACATGCTATACTATGAGTTTTTCCATGATTTTGGACGACATGCTATACTATGACGTTTTTTTATGATTTTGGACGACATGCTATACTATGACTTTTCTTCATGATTTTGGACGACATGCTATACTATGACTTTTTTTCATGAATTTGGATGACATGCTATACTATGACGTTTTTTGATGATTTTGGACGACATGCTATGCTATGACTTTTTTTCATGATTTTGGAAGACATGCTATACTCTGACGTTTTTTTATGATTTTGGACGACATGCTATAGTATGACTTTTTTCATGATTTTGGACGACATGCTATACTATGACTTTTTTTCATGATTTTGGACGACATGCTATACTATGACGTTTTTTCAGGATTTTGGACGACATGCTATACTATGACGTTTTTTTACGATTTTGGACGACATGCTATACTATGACTTTTTTCATGATTTTGGACGACATGCTATACTATGACGTTTTTTTATGATTTTGGACGACATGCTATACTATGACTTTTCCTCATGATTTTGGACGACAT
Organism: Cephalopholis sonnerati; assembly: GCA_019142605.1. Taxonomy (NCBI): domain Eukaryota; kingdom Metazoa; phylum Chordata; class Actinopteri; order Perciformes; family Serranidae; genus Cephalopholis; species Cephalopholis sonnerati. The sequence goes on along the minus strand of JAGQAX010000009.1, from coordinate 27,229,078 downwards.
GCTATACTATGACTTTTCTTCATGATTTTGGACGACATGCTATAGTATGACTTTTTTCATGATTTTGGACGACATGCTATACTATGACTTTTTTTCATGATTTTGGACGACATGCTATACTATGACGTTTTTTCAGGATTTTGGACGACATGCTATACTATGACGTTTTTTTACGATTTTGGACGACATGCTATACTATGACTTTTTTCATGATTTTGGACGACATGCTATACTATGACGTTTTTTTATGATTTTGGACGACATGCTATACTATGACTTTTCCTCATGATTTTGGACGACATGCTATACTATGACTTTTCTTCATGATTTTGGAAGACATGCTATACTATGACGTTTTTTTATGATTTTGGACGACATGCCATAGTATGACTTTTTTCATGATTTTGGACGACATGCTATACTATGACGTTTTTTTATGATTTTGGACGACATGCTATACTATGATGTTTTTTCAGGATTTTGGACGACATGCTATACTATGACGTTTTTTTACGATTTTGGACGACATGCTATACTATGACGTTTTTTTTATGATTTTGGACGACATGCTATACTATGACGTTTTTTTCAGGATTTTGGACGACATGCTATACCATGACGTTTTTTTATGATTTTGGACGACATGCTATACTATGACTTTTCTTAATGATTTTGGACGACATGCTATACTATGACTTTTTTTTACGATTTTGGACGACATGCTATACTATGATTTTTTTTCATGATTTTGGACGACATGCTATACTATGAGTTTTTTCATGATTTTGGACGACATGCTATACTATGACGTTTTTTTATGATTTTGGACGACATGCTATACTATGACTTTTCTTCATGATTTTGGACGACATGCTATACTATGACTTTTTTTCATGAATTTGGATGACATGCTATACTATGACGTTTTTTGATGATTTTGGACGACATGCTATGCTATGACTTTTTTTCATGATTTTGGAAGACATGCTATACTATGACGTTTTTTTATGATTTTGGACGACATGCTATACTATGATGTTTTTTCAGGATTTTGGACGACATGCTATACTATGACGTTTTTTTATGATATTGGACGACATGCTATACTATGACGTTTTTTTACGATTTTGGACGACATGCTATACTATGACGTTTTATTATGATATTGGACGACATGCTATACTATGACGTTTTTTTACGATTTTGGACGACATGCTATACTATGACTTTTTTTCATGATTTTGGAAGACATGCTATACTATGACGTTTTTTTACGATTTTGGACGACATGCTATACTATGACTTTTCTTAATGATTTTGGACGACATGCTATACTATGACTTTTTTTTACGATTTTGGACGACATGCTATACTATGATTTTTTTTCATGATTTTGGACGACATGCTATAATATGATGTTTTTTTATGATTTTGGACGACATGCTATACTATGACTTTTCTTCATGATTTTGGACGACATGCTATACTATGACTTTTTTTCATGAATTTGGATGACATGCTATACTATGACGTTTTTTGATGATTTTGGACGACATGCTATACTATGACGTTTTTTCACGGTTTTGGACGACATGCTATACTATGACGTTTTTTCACGGTTTTGGACGACATGCTATACTATGACTTTTTTTATGATTTTGGACGACATGCTATACTATGACGTTTTTTTATGATTTTGGACGACATGCTATACTATGACGTTTTTTCACGGTTTTGGACGACATGCTATACTATGACGTTTTTTCACGGTTTTGGACGACATGCTATACTATGACTTTTTTTATGATTTTGGACGACATGCTATACTATGACGTTTTTTCATGATTTTGGACGACATGCTATACTATGATTTTGATTTTGGACAACGTGTTATAATACGAGGTTTTTTTTTTTGATTTTGGACGACATGCTATACTATGACTTTTTTTTATGATTTTGGACGACATCCTATACTATGATGTTTTTTCCTGATTTTGGACGACATGCTATACTATGACGTTTTTTCAGGATTTTGGACGACATGCTATACTATGACGTTTTTTTACGATTTTGGACAACATGCTATACTATGACGTTTTTTTATTATTGTGGACAACATGCTATACTATGACGTTTTTTTATGATTTTGGACGACATGCTATACTATGTCTTTTTTTTATGATTTTGGACGACATGCTATACTAAGACATTTTTTCATGATTTTGGATGACATGCTATACTATGACGTTTTTTCAGGATTTTGGACGACATGCTATACTATGACATCTTTTCACGGTTTTGGACGACATGCTATACTACGACGTTTTTTTTTATGATTTTGGACGACATGCTATACTATGACGTTTTTTTTCATGATTTTGGATGACGTGCTATACTACGACGTTTTTTTTTCTGATTTTGGACGACATGCTATACTATGACTTTTTTTTTATGATTTTGGACGACATGCTATACTATGACTTTTTTTATGATTTTGGACGACATGCTATATTATGACTTTTTTTTTACGATTTTGGACGACATGCTATACTATGATTTTTTTTCATGATTTTGGACGACATGCTATACTGTGACGTTTTTTTATGATTTTGGACGACATGCTATACTATGACATTTTTTTATGATTTTGGACGACATGCTATACTATGATTTTTTTAATGATTTTGGACGACATGCTATACTATGTCGTTTTTTCAGGAGTTTGGACGACATGCTATACTATGACGTTTTTTTATGATTTTGGACGACATGCTATACTATGACGTTTTTTTATGATTTTGGACGACATGCTATACTATGACGTTTTTTTATGATTTTGGACGACATGCTATACTATGACGTTTTTTTACGATTTTGGACGACATGCTATACTATGACGTTTTTTCATGATTTTGGACGACATGCTATACTATGACTTTTTTTCATGATTTTGGACGACATGCTATACTATGACGTTTTTTTATGATTTTGGACGACATGCTATACTATGATGTTTTTTCAGGATTTTGGACGACATGCTATACTATGACGTTTTTTTATGATATTGGACGACATGCTATACTATGACGTTTTTTTACGATTTTGGACGACATGCTATACTATGACGTTTTATTATGATATTGGACGACATGCTATACTATGACGTTTTTTTACGATTTTGGACGACATGCTATACTATGACTTTTTTTCATGATTTTGGAAGACATGCTATACTATGACGTTTTTTTACGATTTTGGACGACATGCTATACTATGACTTTTCTTAATGATTTTCGACGACATGCTATACTATGACTTTTTTTTACGATTTTGGACGACATGCTATACTATGATTTCTTTTCATGATTTTGGACGACATGCTATAATATGATGTTTTTTTATGATTTTGGACGACATGCTATACTATGACTTTTCTTCATGATTTTGGACGACATGCTATACTATGACTTTTTTTCATGAATTTGGATGACATGCTATACTATGACGTTTTTTGATGATTTTGGACGACATGCTATACTATGACGTTTTTTCACGGTTTTGGACGACATGCTATACTATGACGTTTTTTCACGGTTTTGGACGACATGCTATACTATGACTTTTTTTATGATTTTGGACGACATGCTATACTATGACGTTTTTTTATGATTTTGGACGACATGCTATACTATGACGTTTTTTCACGGTTTTGGACGACATGCTATACTATGACGTTTTTTCACGGTTTTGGACGACATGCTATACTATGACTTTTTTTATGATTTTGGACGACATGCTATACTATGACGTTTTTTCATGATTTTGGACGACATGCTATACTATGATTTTGATTTTGGACAACGTGTTATAATACGAGGTTTTTTTTTTTGATTTTGGACGACATGCTATACTATGACTTTTTTTTATGATTTTGGACGACATCCTATACTATGATGTTTTTTCCTGATTTTGGACGACATGCTATACTATGACGTTTTTTCAGGATTTTGGACGACATGCTATACTATGACGTTTTTTTACGATTTTGGACAACATGCTATACTATGACGTTTTTTTATTATTGTGGACAACATGCTATACTATGACGTTTTTTTATGATTTTGGACGACATGCTATACTATGTCTTTTTTTTATGATTTTGGACGACATGCTATACTAAGACATTTTTTCATGATTTTGGATGACATGCTATACTATGACGTTTTTTCAGGATTTTGGACGACATGCTATACTATGACATCTTTTCACGGTTTTGGACGACATGCTATACTACGACGTTTTTTTTTATGATTTTGGACGACATGCTATACTATGACGTTTTTTTTCATGATTTTGGATGACGTGCTATACTACGACGTTTTTTTTTCTGATTTTGGACGACATGCTATACTATGACTTTTTTTTTATGATTTTGGACGACATGCTATACTATGACTTTTTTTATGATTTTGGACGACATGCTATATTATGACTTTTTTTTTACGATTTTGGACGACATGCTATACTATGATTTTTTTTCATGATTTTGGACGACATGCTATACTGTGACGTTTTTTTATGATTTTGGACGACATGCTATACTATGACATTTTTTTATGATTTTGGACGACATGCTATACTATGATTTTTTTAATGATTTTGGACGACATGCTATACTATGTCGTTTTTTCAGGAGTTTGGACGACATGCTATACTATGACGTTTTTTTATGATTTTGGACGACATGCTATACTATGACGTTTTTTTATGATTTTGGACGACATGCTATACTATGACGTTTTTTTATGATTTTGGACGACATGCTATACTATGACGTTTTTTTACGATTTTGGACGACATGCTATACTATGACGTTTTTTCATGATTTTGGACGACATGCTATACTATGACTTTTTTTCATGATTTTGGACGACATGCTATACTATGACGTTTTTTTATGATTTTGGACGACATGCTATACTATGTCTTTTTTTTATGATTTTGGACGACATGCTATGCTAAGACATTTTTTCATGATTTTGGACAACATGCTATACTATGACGTTTTTTCAGGATTTTGGACGACATGCTATACTATGACGTTTTTGTATGATTTTGGACGACATGCTATACTATGATGTTTTTTTACGATTTTGGACGACATGCTATACTATGACTTTTCTTCATGATTTTGGACGACATGCTATACTATGACTTTTTTCATGATTTTGGACGACATGCTATACTATGACGTTTTTTTATGATTTTGGACGACATGCTATACTATGTCTTTTTTTTATGATTTTGGACGACATGCTATACTAAGACATTTTTTCATGATTTTGGACAACATGCTATACTATGACGTTTTTTCAGGATTTTGGACGACATGCTATACTATGACGTTTTTTTACGATTTTGGACGACATGCTATACTATGACGTTTTTGTATGATTTTGGACGACATGCTATACTATGACGTTTTTTTATGATTTTGGACGACATGCTATACTATGACATTTTTTCACGGTTTTGGACGACATGCTATACTATGACTTTTTTTTTATGATTTTGGACGACATGCTATACTATGACGTTTTTTTCATGATTTTGGATGACATGCTATACTATGACTTTTTTTTACGATTTTGGACGACATGCTATACTACGACTTTTTTTTTATGATTTTGGACGACATGCTATACTACGACTTTTTTTTTATGATTTTGGACGACATGCTATACTACGACGTTTTTTTTCTGATTTTGGACGACATGCTATACTATGATTTTGATTTTGGACGACGTGCTATACTACGACGTTTTTTTTTCTGATTTTGGACGACATGCTATACTATGACTTTTTTTTATGATTTTGGACGACATGCTGTACTATGACTTTTTTTTTATGATTTTGGACGACATACTATACTATGACGTTTTTTTATGATTTTGGACGACATGCTATACTACGACTTTTTTTTTATGATTTTGGACGACATGCTATACTATGACGTTTTTTTCATGATTTTGGACGACGTGCTATACTACGACGTTTTTTTTTCTGATTTTGGACAACATGCTATACTATGACTTTTTTTTATGATTTTGGACGACATGCTATACTATGACTTTTTTAATGATTTTGGACGACATGCTATACTATGACTTTTTTTTTCATGATTTTGGACGACATGCTATACTATGACTTTTTTTTCATGATTTTGGACGACATGCTATACTATGACTTTTTTTATGATTTTGGACGACATGCTATACTATGACTTTTTTAATGATTTTGGACGACATGCTATACTATGACTTTTTTTTTCATGATTTTGGACGACATGCTATACTATGATTTTTTTTCATGATTTTGGACGACATGCTATACTATGACTTTTTTTCATGATTTTGGACGACATGCTATACTATGACGTTTTTTCAGGATTTTGGACGACATGCTATACTATGACGTTTTTTTATGATTTTGGACGACATGCTATACTATGACTTTTCTTAATGATTTTGGACGACATGCTATACTATGACTTTTTTTTACGATTTTGGACGACATGCTATACTATGATTTTTTTTCCTGATTTTGGACGACATGCTATACTATGAGTTTTTTCATGATTTTGGACGACATGCTATACTATGACGTTTTTTTATGATTTTGGACGACATGCTATACTATGACTTTTCTTCATGATTTTGGACGACATGCTATACTATGACTTTTTTTCATGAATTTGGATGACATGCTATACTATGACGTTTTTTGATGATTTTGGACGACATGCTATGCTATGACTTTTTTTCATGATTTTGGAAGACATGCTATACTCTGACGTTTTTTTTACGATTTTGGACGACATGCTATAGTATGACTTTTTTCATGATTTTGGACGACATGCTATACTATGACGTTTTTTCAGGATTTTGGACGACATGCTATACTATGACGTTTTTTTACGATTTTGGACGACATGCTATACTATGACTTTTTTTTATGATTTTGGACAACATGCTATACTATGACTTTTTTCATGATTTTGGACGACATGCTATACTATGACGTTTTTTTATGATTTTGGACGACATGCTATACTATGACTTTTCTTCATGATTTTGGACGACATGCTATACTATGACTTTTTTTCATGATTTTGGACGACATGCTATACTATGACGTTTTTTTTATCATTTTGGACGACATGCTATACTATGACTTTTTTTCATGATTTTGGACGACATGCTATACTATGACTTTTTTTCATGATTTTGGACGACATGCTATACTATGACGTTTTTTTTATCATTTTGGACGACATGCTATACTATGACGTTTTTTTACGATTTTGGACGACATGCTATACTATGACGTTTTGTCACGGTTTTGGACGACATGCTATACTATGAAGTTTTGTCACGGTTTTGGACGACATGCTATACTATGACGTTTTTTTACGATTTTGGACGACATGCTATAGTATGACGTTTTTTCATGATTTTGGACGACATGCTATACTATGAAGTTTTGTCACGGTTTTGGACGACATGCTATACTATGACGTTTTTGTTATGATTTTGGACGACATGCTATACTATGACTTTTTTTCATGATTTTGGACGACATGCTATACTATGACTTTTTTCATGATTTTGGACGACATGCTATACTATGACGTTTTTTTATGATTTTGGACGACATGCTATACTATGACTTTTTTTCATGATTTTGGACGACATGCTATACTATGACGTTTTTTCATGATTTTGGACGACATGCTATACTATGACGTTTTTTTACGATTTTGGACGACATGCTATACTATGATGTTTTTTTACGATTTTGGACGACATGCTATACTACGACGTTTTTTATGATTATGGACGACATGATACACTACGACTTTTTTCATGATTTTGGACAATACTATGACTTTTTTCATGATTGTACTTTAAATGATTCGTTGTTTTTATAATACATCATAATGTAATAGTGTGGACTTTATAAACTGTTATTTAAGATGTTTTGGGGCATGTTATGCCTCAATAGATAGTGGACAGAGGACAGGGAATGACATGCAACAACAGTTCCTGGACAGAATCAAATCCAGGACATTGCAGGTCATGTTCAGCACCCTAAACCCTGAGCAACCATGGCACAACGACCTTTATTAATTCTTTAACAAACTTGTTGCCAAATAGTCGCACCTTTGCAGGCAGAACACCATCCACAATTATTTGCCTATTTTTTGACACATTTTTTACATTCAGACATTAGACATCCACTCAAACATCTTATACATGTACCAAGTAATGTTTGGTTTGTGTACAAAACAACACCAGAGTTCAAAACCAGAAAAGGCCAGAGTTCATCTCCACAGTGTTGGTACTTTTTTTTACTGTAGTTCAATAAGGCCATCTGGTGGTGAAGGCCATGAACATCTTTGCAGTTGATGCCTATTCTATTGCACCGTGTCATTCTCTGTGTTGTGGCAGCTGTGCATTTGAAAATCAGTTCACTAAATGAATTCATGAAGTTAAATATTCAGCCTTAACAACACTGGTGTTGATTACATTATGCATCATATGTAGCACTTTGTTCATCATGGAGATCAGAACAGGTCAGATTAATACCAAGAGCCTCTAAGTTCCTGACTGCTGTCCACTTTTGTCATATTGTGCCATCATGTGGGTGTTAATTGTAAGTGCACCCTCCAATGACTGAGAAGCCCTTCCATGATGCATCACAGTCCACCGGTCACCATAGATACAGACAGATTATCTGACAACACTGAGTGACTTCCAATGGGACGACCTAGCACTTTTTACACAGAGGGAGAGAGGGAGAGCTCAGGTCAGGAACTTGATCTTGAGTAAATTGAAATATTTCATAAGCAACCATGCAAACACATCATACGCACACGCGCCTTTGCTCTCCCCCTCACACACACATAAACACATACAAGCACAAACCACTGTGAAGATTTGTCCGTGATCTGTATCTGAAGGCTTTATCCAACCTTGCCCCAGTTTCCCCCGATTTATTATAATTCCATTTTTCCAGTCTTTCAATCTAAAGATTTGTTCCTCCTCATTTTTTAATAACGTGCAAGCAAGGGAGGCATGTCCCTGGGAGATTATGTCGTCGTCTTTGGCGTCTCGTCTTGATTACATCAGAGGAACCTGATTTGATTTGGAAGAAACCCCCATGTTCCAGTACGCGTTCTCGTTAGGCCTCCCCACTGTGCTGATGTCTTGCTTTGTCAGAGGGGATGATCTTGATGAATATGATCTGAAAGAGAGGGAGGGAGAGGGGGATTAGGTGAAAGGATTATAATTTCCAATGACGAGAAATAATAAGAAACAATAAAGCCTAAGTAGATTTAGTTCTCAAGGAAACCCTGTTAGGGAAAATCAACAGAATAAGAGACAGGACAGAAAAGAGACAGGACAGAGGTATTAAACAGATACAGTGGGCCTGACCCGTTTGCTCTGAGAGATGAGGTCTTCTTTTTACTTAGAAACTCAAATGGATCCCACCATAATATTTGTATTGGCTCTGAGAAAGTTGTTTTAAAGGAATACTTCACCCCACATATGACCATTTGTATATCAGTGACTCACCCTGTGTTTAGTTGAATTTGTGAATAAAACCCTCTCATATACCTCCACAGTCAACAAAGAATCTTAAAACAGAGAAAATTCTGAATTACAGTAAAGGTGGCTGCATTTAACATCAGCAAAACTAAATTAAAACATGCTTACAAACGCCCTCAGTTCAAGTCTAATTTATCCAGTTGTATGCTCAGAACTTTGTGTCATAACATAACATTTGAAACACTTGTGCATTATCAGTCTTGGGCACAGATGAGTGATGCGGCTACAAATGTAAAGAGATGTTTTGATATAATTTTGCTGTTGTTAAACGTGGCCCCCAATGACTCCAATTCCACAAGAATTTTATCTGTTTTTTGATCCTTCGTTCATCCTGGAGGTATGTGAGGAAAAAATGTTTTCTTGCTAATTCAAGGTAACACGGGTTAAGTAATTTATGTAAAAATGTCATTTGGGGGTTGAAATATTACTTTAATAAACATTAGATCATAGAATTCATTTGACACTCAAAGTCTGAAAATGTTGGTTTATGTTTTTCCATATTTTTTGTAGCTCTTTTTTTATTTAAGAAACAAAGAACATAAGGTCGTTACGGGCGTTACAAAGTCAAATCGTACTACATTCTCATGTACATCCTGGCGTACAGTGTCACACTTCTCTCTAAGGTGTTTATACACAATCCGTTTCTCCCAATATTTTGTACATTTTTCCATCTCAAGTCTTATAATAAAAGAAAGTCTTTCCATACAGTATATCTGGTTGATAATCCCCAGCCACTGGCCCAATGTTGGGGGATCAACTTGCAACCATTTGCAAGTTATGGCTTTCCTGCTACCTGTCAAAAGTATCTTCAATAAAAATTTACATTTGTTGTTGTCAAATATGTTTTTACAGAAAGCAGTAGGGCTGCAAAGACAAATTGGTCAGTCGATAAGTCTTGTTGACTGATACATTAATTGTATCAACTCTTTGTCAAGCAGAAAAGTCAAACACTGTAGCTCCAGTTTTGTTTTTTTTAAAGTGAAGCATTTCACTGTTTATTTATCATAAAAAAGGGACTGTTTTGGTTTTGGACAGCTGATCGGGCAGCACAAAATATTTAGCACCTTAGTCTTTGGGAAACTATGATGAGTGTTTTGTTTTCATAAGTTCTGGACATTTTAATGGGCCAAAGAAACAATGAAAATGATCATTTTTTTAGCCCCAGAAAGAAGGACGCATTGACTGTTGGTTGGACAAAGCAAAGCATCGCCACAAAACCTGACATCAGGCTAATGCTAGACATAGAGATGCCATTAAAGTCTGAATACACCCCGTGTGCGTGCTTTTATCCAAGGAGGATTCCCTGCTTTCTTCATAACAGAGCTGTGAAAATGAATTATGGAAATCTCCCTCACTTATGAAAATTTGCACCTGTTCACACCCTGCGGCAATTTGTAAAAACTTGCCGGAGCATTTGCTAATTAAATTTCACGTGTGAAAATACAATGTAATGTAGTAGTGTTTGCCCTCCTCCCAGAGCATGATGGGATATGCTCCAGGGGGCACCATACTGTACAGACTGGGGCAGTTAGCAGCCTTCCTAAGCTTTGTACAGAACAAGGTGGGTGGACTGGTTCACAGTTAATATAAGAAAATCAGTAAACATGTGATGGTTTACAGCACCAGTGTATTTTTATCAATAAGGTACCCGAGGGAAGACGCACACTGTTAAAAGGCTCACCACAGATCTACTCTTTTACTGTCTCGTAACTCATCTGCACATTGTCAGAGCTCTCGTCCCCCCTGCGCCTCTTCAAGGATCAAACTACATAAGCACTCTGGCTGTTTTTACACCCTTCGAAGACACTGCAGGTATAACTTATGGCCATACAGTTGATGGATAGATCCAGTACATTGTCACATTGGGAACCTCGTAAAACAGCAGCTGCTAATGCCTCAACTACCACGAGGTCGTGGACGACGGTTGTGTGTGAAATTCAGCGCGGTTAAAGACCCTGTGCTACTTTTGGTCTTGCAGTAGCGGTGAACCGGGCCTCCTCGCCTCATACCCACGACCTTGTCATCACAGGCCATTCCGAGGCTGCTGCGCTAACTAGGGGTCATCAGCGGGGCACGGCTTGAGAGATGGACGGTGCTGTGTGTTTGTGCAAAGTGGAGAGAGTGGGGACAGAGTAATTGATCATTCTAGGCTGTGTTTTGGGAGGGAGAGGGGGCGGTGCATGCCAAGACCCTGTGTAACTGTGCCTTTATTCTCCTGAGCCGAGCCCAGGCAATATACAATAAATCTACATTCTTTCTGATGGACTCACTGACTGAGACAATGTTTGCCATCCTGCCCCGTCCCTTGTCAGTCAGTTAGGGAGCCAAGCCTTAAGCCTTAACCCCCCTGTCTCCACTCCTGGCTGGGGGGGAATGTGACGCCTGCCTGCCTGCCTGCCTGCTCGCCCGCTCGGCCGTCTTAGCCCCGTGGGCTTTGCAGGCGCGGAGCCTCATCTCCCACTGTTTATCCATGTGTCTTTGCTTTGGCTCAGGCCCTGTGCTGCAGACCACTGTGGGCTGAGTGGGGTCCACTGCCCTGTGTCACCCACCTAAGCTCTGCTTTCACTGGAGGGCTTAGCGCCTCACCCCTCGGCCGCTTTATGAGCAGACAGCTGGGCTAATCTGTCTCCCTCTTTCTTTCTCCTTGGGTCTTGCCTCATCTCTTCTTTTGGCTCCTTTGGTTGTGTGTTTGTAGACCACTTTGCTCTCATGCCTTTCAAACACTGACACTGCTGTTTCTGTTTCCGCAGTACACAAACTCACACACACACGTACACACACACAGAGAAACAATTTCTCCATTTGTATGTCTCTGTGCGACACTTTTTTTACTGACTCAATAGGAAATTCAAAAAGAGCTCAAGAGAGGATTAGGTTTGGGTCTGGGCTCATCGGGACACTGCAAGTAAATCAACTTTCCACACCTTGCGATTTGTCTTTACTGAATTGAGTTTGCTTTGACTTGTTATATTAACTTTCATTCTCTCAAAAATTAATAAGGCACGGTGAACATATTTGCAGATGTTTGAGCTGGTTTCAGCTTCTAAAATGTGAAGATTTGATGCCCATCTATGTCACATGACAGTAAACTGAAGGTTATGGACTGCTGGTCAGACAAAACAAGACATTTGAAAATGATCTCTTTGGCTGTGGGAAGTAGTTTTTACAATTTTCTGACATTTTATTGCTAAGACACTTCATCAAATGATTGAGAAAATAATCAGCAGTTTAATTCCATTTATCCATCCATTATCTGTAAGTGCTTATCCTATTCAGGGTCGGCTGAGGGCTGGAGCCTATCCCAGCTGACATTGGGTGAGAAGCGGGGTACACCCTGGACAGGTCGCCGGACTATCACAGGGCTGGCAGATTAATTGATAATAAAAATCTAATTAAAATAGAAGGAGTCTCTGTCTGTCCTTTCTCGACAACCATTGAACTGATTGACCTCACACTTAGCGGGGGCATCGCTGAGCACCCAAGGAAGTGCAGTGTCGTGTGCAGACTCACTGGATCCATGGGACATATTTAATGGTAGTGCATTATGTACAGACTGTGTAGTGTTTCAAGAAGGGACACCTATTAACTGTTACACCACCACAGCTCGCTCTCTGCCGCTCGCCACGGTACATTCAAGAACAGACGAAGAAAGGCTCACCTCCTCTAACAGCACAATCCAGCCCAAAGACAAAGAAAAACTCATCAACTATTGGACACGTACCACAAAAACCCAAAATAAACTTCATTGCTGCTTGGCCCTAAACAGACAGTACACGATGGCAAACTATCCGACTGCTGTGACAGATCAGAAACTGTGAAAGATACTGACTACATACAGACTCAGTGATCACAGACATGAGCAGACCTGGCTGCCTAGCGAAGACGGGCTGTGTCAGCTCTGTTCTCAGAGACAGGTGGAGACAGAGCAGCACTTCCTGCTAAAATGTAGCACATATGAAGACATTCGAACAAAGTTCTTCACAAGAATTAAAAGTAAACTCAAAGATTTTGTCTTAAATTGTAACTGTGCTTTGGCAAAACATATGAAATGCTGAATGTTGAATTAAAAGAGAGACAGGAGATTTTACATTGTAGCAACTCCAACATTTCAAGCATCAGTGATGTAATGCTTTGTTTCCCCCAGATATAGCTTGGTCCTAAATAGCTAGTTGTTAGTAAATGACATGTACACCCCCAAGCAAGCACAGTGTAAAACTGTTTGGATGAGCAGTTCTCAAGAAAGCTGCAAGCTGCAATACCCGAGGCCAAGCAGTCAGCCTGTTCAGAGCAAGCACGTTTTGAGCAGGCACTGCACTGGTATTCCATTAGTGCAGCCTTAAAAATGACTCAACTTTTTTGCCTTCCAGTCGGTCAGTGTTGGCTGCATGTTGATGAAGTTAATATGTTAACTTAGATTTAGGAGCAGGGCCACACGTCTGATTACCTGCCAAGCCTTCTTATGCCTAGTTGACCCACCGTCCCTTTCCCTTCCCTTCATCCATCATCCTCTCTACCTCGTACCTACCAGCATTCTTTCATCCTCTATTCCCTTCTCCCCTCATCTTTTCTTATTTAGTCTGGTGCATACCTCTCCCATGTCTTATTCTAGGTACCATCTGGGGAGCCTGTAATGAGACAGAACTCCCACACTTACAAACCTCCGGCAGCACATGCACACATCAGAAGACATCCCTCCTCCACCATCAACCCCACTTACATCCATTCACCAGTCCTCAGCAACTTACACCTCCTACAATTAAACATTTAAACGACATATTGTTGTGGCGTGGTCCTTGCTAATGAAACTTTGTTCTAGTAGCCTATGAGCATGGATGGATTACTCAACGGGCCTTCTGGGCACAGGCCCAGTGTCAGCGGGCCCCCTGGCCTTCACTTGCAAAATGTCAAAAGTCAAATAAACACGACCCAACCAGGAAGAGACACAAAATGACTACAAATAGACACAAAACATCAAAAGACGACAAGAAAACGATGTCAAAGAGAGACAAAGTGTCTTGCTCCATTGTAGGAGAGGTGGTGGGGCCCCTTGCATAGCTGTACCCATAATCCACCCATGCTTATCCTCCTGAGACCCGAACTTTTGTCTGGTTTGCATTTTTAATTTCTCCTAGCTATTTGTGATCGGTAGGACCCGATAAGTATAAAAACCAAAACACTGTCAATGACCATAAAGTCCCAATGTCCTCAAACGAGACGATAAAAAAGTCCCTATGTCTTCCAACGAGTACTTGCTAATTACCAGCGTCTTAGCTTGTTACTGTTGCTAAAGTTGGTCAAATTTGTTGCCATATCAAACTACAAACATTAGCAATCATAAATAAACAAGTTTCAGCCATAAAATGTGATCAGGTTTTCCACTTTTGTGTCGGGATCGGCTGTAGACTGACTTGGCAGAGATGGCTGCCATCTTGTTTTTATGTCTTACTACCACTAGATGGCACAAAAAAAAAGTCCACGAACATGGACAACAGGTCTACGTTAAGAAGAATGAAGTATAAGGTCAAGAAAACCCAAAATGTGATGTCCTCATGTGAGGACACAGGGTCTCAGGAGGTTAAGAGACTCAATTACTGGTCAAAAGAGCAGAGGGCTAATTGAAACTGTTGTCTTGTCTTTATCACTCCACGTTTTAATATACTGATGTGCTTTATTAAAGCTATGACTGTGTTTATTTATACTAATTGCTTGTAATAGGATCTAATTAATTTGCAGTTTACTCTAACTAAAAGACGCAAGTTATGATTTTGTGAAAATGTCTGAGTTGCAGACACTGACATCACTTCACTCTGCATTCTTTCCATCCCCCATTTGCATCCATTTTATCCTCCACCCTTCATCCTTCCCTCTTCCTCACACCATCTCTCCCTGTCCACCCTCCCTCTGTTCACCATCTTTCTCTCCTCCTCCTCCTCCTCCTCCGCCTGCCTTCCCTCCTCCTTCTTCTCTTCCCTGTCCTCTTCAGCCATCCGGCTAAACTTAGAAGTGACAACAGTTGCAGGGTGACACCGAGGGCTAAATAAGACCAGAACAATAGCTTCCCCCCTCATCTCCTCTGCTCACCCCCTCATCTCCCCCTTTAATAGACTGCCATTGTTCTCTCTCCTCACTGTTGCTCTTTCAGGGAGTTTGTTAGCTATGCTAATGAAGGTTGGGCTTGTGTGGGTTTAGCGAGTGGGGATTTGATGCTCTTTAACTGGGCACTTTTAGAAAGGAGAGGCGATCATAAGTGTGGCCGGGCGGCTATTTACCAACAGTCAAATGTCACAGGCGTGTGGATGTGGTACAGCAGTGGAAGAGATCTGTTACATTTCTCGTGCTTCAATTTAATATCGGCACACTGAAACTGTTGCGACCGGAACAGTCAGCAAAATGTATAAAAGACGGTATTATGCAAGAATATGTACCACTGTCCCTCTAATGCACAATGTACTGTATGTGTCAGCATGTCGGAGTCCTTGCAGAGAAAAGGAGCCGAGTAAGACAAGATGCAGAGACTACAGTAAGTATAGTGCAGTCAGTCATCCAATCAGTCAGTAAGTCTGTAAATAGCCCGGCTCCTTTGAGCTTTCCTCTAAGAGGAATTCTCTTTCTCCTTGGTGTATTAATAGTGCCTGTGCATTGTTTCCTACAGCAGCACTGCTGCAATCAAAGGAAGTTGGCCTGCTAAGTGTACAAATATTTTCCTTTGTCCCTATGTTTGGCAGGCATCTAAGAGTCAGATATGTGTGTGTGTGTGTGTGTGTGTGACTGTGCATGTCCTCGTGGCTGTGCGAGCAAGTGTGTGCATGCTCGTGGGTATTATGTCAGGTTGTATGTTTATTTATGTGTGTAATCGTATATGTGCAGCGATACGTCCTTTAATTGTTTGTGTGTGTCTGTGCGGGTGGATCGGTAAGCCACTCATTGACAGAGTGACCTTTTATATGAGAGGTCATGTGGCCTCGCTGGTTGTCGTAGCATTGGTATGTTTTTGATGGAACACATGTTAATGTGTTGGACAGCGTGCTACTGTTGTGGCACAATTAGGATTTATGGGTTTCTTCTTTTGTTTCCAGGTAAATGATTTAAAGGTCCAGTGTGTAGGATTTAGGGGCATGTATTGGCAATAATGGAATATGATATAACAAGTGAGGCTTTTTTAGTGTATAATCACCTGAAAATAAGAATTGTTGTGTTTCTGTTGCCAGAGAATGAGCTGTTTAAGAGCCCGTACACACGCCACATTTTTTTGCACCCTCAAATTCATTGCCATGTGGCAGGCGCACTCAAACACGCGCACTCCAAAGCACCTATTTTTTAGGGCGCAACAGCTGCACCCCAAGATAAACTGAGTTCAACTTTTGGAATGCTGCAGTGCACACCGCGTGCCATGTGACGAGGAACAACCAATAGCAGCCAACAGATATCTTTCCCTTCATCTGTAAACATCAGTCTGTGATAGATATGGAAAAGTTGATTATTTTGATGCAGAGCTGCCAGACGATAGGCCTACACACTTATAAACAGCGCCTGGAAGAAGATCAGCTCTGCACTCAGGACTTAAGGTAAATAAGCTACAATATGGTGACTGTTGTGGTTGCTTAGCAGCCTCAGCTGCAACCTGCCGCCAGGCTCATGAAAGCTGGCTCACAGAAGTAGCGCCCAGTGTTTTCCAGGCGGTTTAAGTCGCAGCATGTGTACAGGAGTGGGTTTTCGTCCACAGAGTCCGCCATATTGCTCTACCATGTTTCTACAGTAGCCCAGAAACGACATACCACACAGATATGGCCATTTGCATTTTCAGGTTTTCACATCAGCCACTGTAGTCAGCAGCCACTCTGCAACAAGTAGCAATGGGAAAGCACTGAATTGTTAACATGAAACTGCTTTATTCACAGTTTTTACTGGTTAAAATCAAACGGTTTGTTTGTTTTAAAGACGACGAGACCTCTGCAGATAACTCAGCTCCCGATAAAATCCTCTTAAACGTTTGAATCTTAAGTTATCAAAGACAAAGGGTGAGCACACATTAGCAAGTGCAAGGCTAGCGGCCCATCTCCAACATACCGAACAGCACCAGTGAAACATTGATTTGTAATGTGAAACTGCTTTATTTAGTTTTTTTTTTCTTCATGAACAATAAAACACTGAAGGAACTCTAACCAGGAGAAGTTCAGCTGGTTGCAGTCTGCAGTCCTCACCACTAGATGTCACTACATCCCCCTAAATCCTAAACCCTGTTCCTTTAAAGAGAAACTTCTGGTCACACTGCTATGAGTGTCTTTAACGTGCAAAAAAAGTAACCTCTTAATGTCATTAAAATATATATTTTTTTCCACATTACATCTCTTCCATTCATTGAACAGGGACATTATAATCAGATTTGTCTGATTGCTTTATAAATGCTTTTGATGAAAATGAGATATTGGAGCCCACCTCTCAATAAAGTAATTAGCTCTGTTTGAATGGAAACCATTACATGTTAATGCTCTCCTTGGCCCAATATTTTCATAGTAATTGATGGTGCCAGCCAAAATATGATTGCCTGACATTTTAAATGTCACAAGGACTGATTCAGTGGTATGTCAAAGCCTTGACCCGCCATTCTCTGCTGTTGCCTCAAATTCCCTTTAATTGGGGATTCAGAGACCTCGGCCGATGGGCTGCACGATGCCGTAATCTCTCTCTCACACACACACACAAACAAACACACACACTAGAGTTAGCCACGTTTGTTGTTTAGTTGTATCACCACAGGCAAGCACACACTCACACACATACACTCGCATACTCCTACAGACATTAAAATACACAGGTTAGTCATCTGACATACTTACAGTCACACACACACACACGCACAATATAAGACACACATAGTTACACCCAGAGTAAAGCAGGTCTGTCGTCCAGGTGACCAAGTGGTGGCGTTGAGGCATCATCGGTCACTTGGAGTCTGCCAGTGACTCACCAAGGGCACAATGGAATTAGTGAGATTCTCCGCAATGTGACAGCTTGCTCTGGCTAAATGGTGTAATAATCTACCCCTCCTCTCACAAACCTCCAGCAGCACATGCACACATACCCACACACACACAGGCACACACACACACACACACGCTCATTCACCCCCTCCCTCCCTGTCGCCCTCCCCATACCAACTGGCACAGATAACATTGTCTTAAGCTATAAAAAAAGATTTTTTCCCCTCCCTCCATTGCGGTAATTATTGAATTAATGCAGATGGAGAGAGACATCTGCATGTTAAAGTGTTGGCCTCTCTCTTATGCACAGCAGATGTTCCCCTGTCATTTACTCAAATTACGCTGCTTAGATACACGGAGGGAGAGAGAGAGAGAGTCAGCGAGAGAGAGAAAGTTACTCGCCAAGGCGACATTGTCTTACAGCCCTCAGAGTGTCAGCTACCAAATTCTGGATCTGTCCTTCAAGTAAAGCCCTGCGTTCTCCCCTCGAGGTGTTTCTTAATGACAGTTATACTGCTCTATTTGCGTCATCATTATTATCTAAGAGTTTTATTATGAAGGCAAGCCAAGTGAATGTGCACCTTTCAAATACAAAGGCGATTCAAAGAGCTTTACATGAGGCAGAGAAACTCTTGAGGGCAGGGGAGTCAAACATACGGCCTGTGGGCCAGAACCAGCCTGCTTAAGGGTCTGATCCGGCCCACTGGATGACTTTGCACACCTAATATCGATGCACTTGTGAAGGCTAAGAGGTGTCAGGTTGAGACATTCAACTTGCAATCAGAATGTACCTGTATGTCTTCACAGCTGTCAGAAAGATTGGAGGTGTTGTTGTGTATAGGATATTAAGCAATGGTCTTACTGGTCCGGCCCACTTGAGATTAAATCAGGGCTGTATGTGGCCCATGAACCAAAATGAGTTTGACACTGGTGCTTTAGGAGAACATCTCGAAACATAAAAAAGATAAAAAAAAATAAAAGCAATTAAAATAGAAAACATGAAATAATGACTTTGTCATTGTGACAAACACAGCTCAGGGAACGGACGGAGGGAACGGTAGATGGTGTGTGGTCGTGGTGAGACACCTGCTAAGGTGCAGAGCGCAGCAGACCACTGTTTGAGACCAACAAACAAAAAAAGTGGTTGTATTTTTGCAGGTCATCGCTGTGTTTTCAGCTCCTTTTAGCTAGCTAAACATGGTGTTTTTAGCAGCCCGTTGCTATGTCTCCAGCCAGGAGAGTCCCACAAAAAAGTCACTGTATTTCTACTAAGACAATGCTGCATTTCTAGTCAGAATGGCACCACGAAAAGCGATTGTTTTTTAGCAAAACATCACTGCATATGCTGCCAGGATAGTGCCTCAAAACGCGTTTGTTTTTTCACTGAGACATCGCTACGTTTCCTGTCAGGATACTGCCATGAAAATCAGGTATTTTAAGCCCAAACATGATTTTTCTTAAGGTGGCAAAGAGTGATAATAGCAGTAGAATTATGTCTCTAGATGAGCTCGGGGCTTCTCTTCAACCTCATGAGAAGGCCATGTTTGTTGTTTTGTAGTGAAGACTGCAATAAAGCCATTGTTAGTGAAGGGCACCCGAACGCCTCGCCATCCTTCCCTCTGCGGACCGCTGGAAGCTAGTTACCAGCTAATAATGAGCCAGGCTAATTTAATGTTAATAATCCAGCGTGTTTCCAACTACAGTTCAGAGCTGGTTAGCTGTCACTGAGAGAGGTAACACGTTGAAACATGAAGATTCAACATATGCGCTACATAATAAAGTACAAATGTAATGTATCCCTGGTCCGCAGAAACGTACAATGCTAACATTTGTTCTGTTGACTGGATTGAAAATTAGGGTGCATTCAAAATCAGCAGGTAGTTGATTCCATCAGCTAAATGTTAAACGTCTTAGGGAATGACTGAGTGACTTATTTCATGCTTTGGCTTATTCTTAAGTTGCAAAGGAAAGCACTGGATGAGTTAAATCAAACACAGGATCTTAGCCAACAAATGACCTTCAGAGTCCCAACAGTTATGGAGTACAGGTCAAACATGTCATATAGCTAGAAATATTATAACAAGCTGACCTCCCATTGATAGCTTAACCCAGCAGTTGACCTCTCGACCCTTACTGCTGCTGGGGACATTACAGCAAAGATGAGACCGAAGGGACAACGTCCTCTTGAAGATTATCTGTCGATTATTTGCAGCCAGGACGAGACATGACGAGACACTGTGTGTGAGTGTGTCTCTATAAGTGTGTGTGTGTGTGTGTGTGTGTGTCCCAGATGACGGATAACCAGGGGACCTTCTCCTTGGGATTACAGTCCAGGTTGGTTTGGCCTCATCTCTCCGGATTACGTTGATAAAAACATTCTTGTATTATATTTTCTGTGCTTATTGTATTAATACTCTCAGGCCGTTCCCAGAAAAAGCTCCGTCCCACGCCTGCTTTAAGGTAATCTTCTTCCACTTGAGCTTTTAAAATGTTTTTGGGGGGTTGGCTGTCTTTGTAATACCTATTCTCTCCCACTCTTGAGGTTATATTTAACCTCTTGTGTTTGACTCAACTGCTTTATCATATCGTTCCACGCTGTAAATTATACATCTTTTAATAAATATGTGCGTCTGGGTAGTGCAAGGTTGAACTTGTTTAGTGAGTATACACAGTAAAGGTTTAAAAAGTTTTGAGGGCACATGGCTGCCCTGCAGGTATGATTTACTCCACTGTGAGGAGAAATGTTTTAGATCCAAATGTGTCTTCAGGATGTTTCATTATTGTGCTCTGATGACGGGATTTAACTGTATATTACTGAGTAATCTGCTTATTACTCTCTCAATTAACTGATTTGTTGCCTTGTGTTTAAAATGTCAGGGAATAGTCACAAATAACATCAGAATCCCTGCGTGACACCTTCTAATTTCTCATTTTATCCCATCAACACAACAAAACCCAAAGATTTTAGTTCACTGTAATATACAGCACATTCTCACTCCAGCCTCGTCACATATCAGCGTTTGTTCATGGACTATCCACATCCAGATTTAAAGTGCAAGCTACCCAGGGTGTGTTGGTTGTTGACGTTCTGGGACACCGTGTTCAGTTCTGCCTGGTACATGCATTGTCTTCTTTCAAAATACACTTCTGTTTTCACAGGAAATTTACCGTACTGTACTGTTGGTACAACATTGTGAATTGACATTTTCTCTCCTTCAACAACAAGCACACGTGGTTAGGTTTAGGCAACAAAAGCACGTGGTTGGGTTCAGGAATAAAGAACACGGTTTGGCTTTAGAATCTTACGGGATGTGAACATTGCTCTCCCAGGTGAAAGTCAGGGTTTTTGTGGACCCATCCGCCACCACTCCCACCCGCCTCACTTGGACTTTCGCCGCCTTAACTTTCGTTTTTGTTCTGCTGCGTTTCCCCCTGACACCATCGGGTGTCGTAAACTACAAGGGCAAGTCACTGCCCAAGCGCCGGATTTCAACGACTGCGGAGTGAGACCAGGTTGTAACATAAGACAGACAAAATCAACAAATCCTCAAATTTCAGAGAGTGTTTGGCATTGCTGCTGGTAAAGCAATACATTCTCACGCCCAACTTGTCAAATACCGATGCTCGGTCGATGGCCCTATGTGTCAGGCTACAACTCTCTAGTTTACCCTCTAGCGTCAGTTTTGGATGCTTAGGGTCAGCGTGTCAGTTTCTGCTTCTTACATGCACAAAGTCCCTTTTCAAAATTAACTTCCAAAGTAAGTTTACTTAGGTTTTAGGTTTACTGTTGGTTAAGTTTAGGCAACAACAATACTTGGTTGGGCTTAGAAAAAGATCAGGGTTCAAGTTAAAATTATGTTGAAGGTCCTGTGCTTGAGCCATCCGTCCACCCCAACCTCCTCCTTATGTAGACTTTCTCACTCTTTATCCTACGTCAGTTGTTCTGAGTGTCTGATAATGACGTGGCCCAGTGTGTCTCATACAGATAGAAAGGGGTATTACTGTGTACTGGAATCAGATGCCAAGAGCCACTGACCAAGCGTCTATATTTGACAAATTGGGAATGAGGATGGATTGTATAAAAAGATTCCTTAATGGTAAAAACACTTGCCAATTCATTTTCAGCTGACTGAATAATCAATTAACCAATTAATTGCTTTAGCTCTCATTGGACAGGTCTGTTTCTCCTTTAGTACACAGAAAGTGAGAGGTGTAGCTGCTTCCTGGGACTAAATAGTAAAATGCATTCTAGACTTGGAGGTTTTTTTTTTCACAGATTATCTTTCTCATGTACTGCTGTGTTATTTTCATGACAGTGGCCAACTACAGATTTACGGAGGAAGTTGTACAAAACAAACCTTTCATCAGTTTAAGGCTTCTTTTGTTTGTTGGTTTGTGGTGCTAGAAGTTGGAAATATCAACTAAAAACTCTCCACATGCACCTACAGAACGGTTTTAAGAATTTATATCTGCAATGGCTTAAAAGGAGTGCAACCATCAGAAGGTCAAACCTCATCGCCTAAAAACAGGAAGAGTTTTTAAAATGAATTTCAGTTTGCAGTGCACGTGACTGAAGTTGACTTGGCAACAGCTGCTGAACAATACACAGATATGATGGTGTTACGGTGGAAACGATACATAAATTAATCAATTAGTCAACTGACAATTTGATAATGTATTTTGTAATGTATTTTAAGCTACTTATTAAGCACACATGCCAAACATTTGCTGGTTGCAGCTTGTCATATGTGAGGATTTTCTACTTTTCTGTTAGATATTATTGTAAGTTGACCTTCATATGCAATTTAGACTGTTGGTGCAGCAATAAATAAATTAATTAATAAATTAAATAAAATTTAAAAATAAAAAAAAATAAATATAAAGATACTTTTCCAGTTTTCTAAAAACAATAACCTGATAAACCCAAAAATTAAAGAAAAAAAAATTCATTAATAGTGAAAACAATAAACAGGGGTTAGGTTCGCGAGGTCTGTCAGTCTGGGTCATATCATTTTGTTTTGACCTGGTTGAGCACAAACAGCCGCCTGTGCTCGCCCTCACATCTCCTGATGCAACTTGTGCTTCATTTTCCAAAGAAGCATTCTATGAATCAGCCCGTCCACACACATTTACCCACACACAAACACACACACGCGAGCTTCCCCTACCTCTCTACAAAAACCCAACAATCCAGTGAAATCCCTGCAACTTCCTTCTGTTCTCGAACCAAAAGCCTTAAAGCCAACAGATGCTTTCTCGTTATCATTGCCAGTTATCACTCTTAGCTCCCTCTGATAAGACTTTACTTTCTGACCCAGATGTTAAGGAGTTCAATTTACCAGATGCACCACAAGAGCGGACAGGGGAGGCGGAGGGATGAGTGAGCATCGAAAATACCCGCAGGCTTGAGAGATGAGACGTAATATGCCTTTTTTTTTTTTTTTTTTGGCCTGGTGTTGTTTCTGAAGCGGCGTTAGTGCAGTAAGGAGCTCAGCGTCTAAAGAGGCTTTGGTATAGGGGGAAAGATGGGCCATATTACAGCGAGGCCAGAAGCCTGCTTGATTAATGGGCCAGGATAATCACCTCATCAAATCACTCTCACTTATTAAATCTTGTTTAATATCGTAATGAGGGCCCTCCTGAGCTGCTTTGGTAAATTCCCCCTCTCTCCCCGGCTCTCCATCGCTCTCGCTTTCCCTCTTCTGCCTTTCCGCTTTAGCAGGAAGACTGATGATGCCAAGTTCCCCTCTGTCCTCATCTTCCTCTCTCTGTGTCTCTTTTTCCATTTCTCCTTAACTTTAAGGAAAAGGTGACAGATGTGTGTCTCCTCTTTCCTAAACCATCCTGGAATAAGTTTTCAGACCACACAGCGGCTCAACAGTATAATTTCTAAGGGTGGAAATACTATACACACAGCCTCAGTCTATTCATTTAATCTCCCTTATTTATGATGGATGATGTGCTGGATTGTATCATCATAAATCACGGTGTGTGTGGGTCAGGACCTGCTTGAAGAGTGATACCACTTCCCAAGGCTTTGGTACACTGGAGTTTATGGAAACACTTCAGGTGAGGTAATATCTCTCCTGTCTCCTTCTGCGTGATTTGTGATCTCTATCTGTAGTATCACGACATACCCGGCGTCGCTTCCCCCGTGTGCATGTGTGCGTGAGGTTTCTGGGATGCATCTCCTTCACTTGACCTCCAGGCTACTACACAATGTGCCTCAGAAGAAAACAACATGCCATTGTCTTATTTATGGTCTTGCATGTGTCACTCTGTGCCATCTTGGTAGCACAGCCGCCGCTTCTTCCAAGGAAGGGGATAGACATTTCTCTTTCCTGCTTTTGTTCTGCGCCTCTCTCTACCCCCTTCCACCACCCCTCATCCCAAAGTTGGACCCAATCCTTTGTCGTCTCTGAAGGCAGGCGGGCAGGCAACAACTGGCTCAAGGTGACCAGTTCAGGCTTGAGAGGGAGGTTAGGGCTGCATCTTCCCCCTGAGTGCCTCCCATTTTTTGCCTTTATTGTTGGGGAGCAGCTGTTGTGTACCTGGACCCCATGAGTGGCGCCTATGCTGGGTATCTTGGCAGCCCGGCTCCATAGGCTTTGGATACCAGAGTGAATCAATTCTTAAAGATGACTGTCTGCGTGTCACATGGACAGGCCCAGAGTGAAGGGCTTAGGGGGCTCTGGAGCTGGAATGCTCTTTGATGGAGGGGCTGGAGAATGAGGAGGGAGGGGAGGAAAGGAAAATACAGGGGGGAGGAGATGGTCCTATTGTTGTGCCAAGGAATGCCCTTGACGGAGATAGAGGGGTATTGTTTTTATTCCCGTGAACTCTTTTAGACTTGGGTGCTTAAGGATGATGGAGCAGCGAGGGTGATGAACATCTCAGCATCTTTACTGTTATCAGAAATGTCACGAGGAGTGCAGCTGTATGTTGTCAGTTCCTCCTTATTGCTGTTAATTACGTGTTGAAAGTTGCCCCGAGACGCGGTATGTGCGAGCAGCTTAGCGTCAAGCAGCCTTGTGAACGTGTAAAGGTTGGCCAATTATTGCGTGGCTGATATAGACCTACTGTCATAACACACGCAGAACTAAACTCATTCTCGGCAGAGATTGACAACAGCTGAGCAGGGACCCTGACGACCTACCTGGCTCACAGGTCTGACCTGCCTAATGTCCACGGAGAAACCTGAGAAAATGAAGATCACAAAGGATGACAAAAGCAGACTGGCACTTAAGCTCCCTCCCACATTCTCCCTCTTTCTCTTTTTCTTTCTTCTTACACCCCTTCGGAAAACATTTCCCTCCGGACCACCCCCTCCCTACCTCCTTTACCTTGGAAAAAGCAGGTTTATTAATAGTTCAGAGCAGGGTGCTTGGGGCAAGCTGCACGAGAAGGTTAAGGATGAGGGGAGTTAGCAATCTGGGCTCAGCAACCAGCAGCCACAACAGCAGCAGTCGCAGTAGCAGCTTCTTTTTTAGAGAAAGAGCCTCATGGTCGTCCCGTGTCCGTATCCATTTCATGACAAATGAAATACCAAAGGCCCGGGCCAGAAACAATGGCTTGTTTGGCTGGCTGGAGGCGGTATGGGAGGTGGTGGTGGTGGTGGTGGTGGTTGGTGGTGGGGGCTAAGACTGGCTTCCAGCCCCTGCAGCTGTCCCGGTTGTCACTCCTTGTCTTAAGGCTCACTCCTGGCTCAACGCTCCAGCCCATGGATCAAGGGGGATGTGTGCGACGCATGTGTGTATGTGCGTGCACCCCGGGGCCTCGAGAGATACTGCGAGGCGATTCTCGGTAGTCAGCAGCGTCTGAAAAACGGCACCCAGACACAAAAGACAAGTTGAACGGTGTTAAGACCCCTTCGGTATGGAGCAGACCCCAGGCATGAGGTCATCAGCCTTGGTTTAGCAGCCTTTGTCCTACAGCCTGATTGACAGGAGGGGTGGCTATCAGAGACAATTGTGGGATCGGTTACAGCCATGGATGTCACTCAAGGTACAGCAGATCTGAAATAAAAAAAAATACCTGTGATAATTTGCACAATTTTGCCTCAAAATACAGATTTTTTTTTCAAACCAGAACATATGGGATAAAAAGCAAGCAGCAGCAAATGTAGATTACATACCAATACACAGTGTCACCTAAGCTTGGTAATCGTTTCGCACCTCCACTCTTTGGGCCTCACCTTAATATGAATAATAAAGTCTGTGAATCTTTTAATCTGTGTTGATAACAGGTGATAAACTTTAATACACCGCTAATATTCCACGAGTAAGCCCGTGTGTGTGTGTGTTGCAAAGGAGAAAGACAAATCTCTTCCCGCCTCTCTCTCTCTCCCCCCCTTATGTCTCAGAGATTAGCCTTTGCTCAAACACCTCCTGTTCATCTAAGTAATTAAAACATTAGAATTACTGGATTATAAACTGCTTTCGATTTAATCCAGCACTCGATGCTCCCACCATCTTGCCAAATGGGTCAATAGGAAATATAATGGGCCTCTGTGATTTCTGATTCAGGGATCTGGAAGAGGCAAAGGATGCCAATAATGGCTATTAAAAGAGATGTGTGTTTCTGTGTGTGTGTGTGTGCGAGAGAGAGAGAGAGAGAGAGCGCCCAGACCGGCTTTGCCCTGAGTGCCATCTGTCTTGGACCCACTAGACCCAGTTTAGACTGGAAGAAGCCAAACCAGTTCAGTCTCTATCTCTGCCCCCAATGCACTGTTATGCGAGCGCACACACTATACACACACACTCTCTGTGACCACTTCCTCTCTTCAAATGAATCTAAAGTGGGTTTTTGTGGGTTGGGGGGATATGTTAAGACCCAGACAGAACAAACCGGCATCAAAGAACTAGCGGCAATGAAAGCGTACTGTCTTCGTCAAAAAGACACACTCGAACACATCGCAGAGAGGACAGCTGTGGCCAACCAGCATGTACGTTCTGCACCTGCGTAACAGGAAATAACTCTTCATACAAGCACTGTATTCGTCATTCAAAAAGGGAAACCAGAGGACCAACAGGACAGATTCAAGACGCTAGTTAGCCAGGTAGCATGTTAGCGACACAACCAGGCCCCCAGGAAGTGCACCACGCCTTAAAGCTAATTTTTGTAACAGCCAAACTGTGGAATTACAACTCCAGAGTCTGTCACATGATGCCATTGAGCCCAAAAAGACGATGGACCAAGACCATATTGGGAAAGAGCCATATGTAGGTCAGTAGGGTAAATATTTTGTGCAGTGTTACAAACCCCGCAAAATGACTTGTTTCACTGGATTTGATACGTTCAGTCTGATAACATTTAGAAAGTCTAGAAGACTCAAATAACAGCACGCGCATCCGAAATCGCTAAATATTGGGTGCTGGACAGAAGAACAAATACAAAAATACAAAAACAGGTTCGCACACCAGAAACTGCATACCACAGGTAACATTTCGGGCACCAGCTCTTCATCAGACATAAACAAGATAAGGAGACACACCTCTATATAGACAACCAATGGTGGTCGCTCAACAGATGATGTGATGTCTAGAAGAGCCGCAAGATTAAATAATTTTATCCCCATTTAAGTAAGCAGAGTGCTAACCAAAAATACCCAGCTCAGCCAGTGGAAATCTAGTGCGCTTGCTCTTGATGCAGAAGCCGATCATCAGGGTAATTTTCTACATGGTAGCTGAACATTTTTGGCTTCATGCGCCACTAAGCAACTTTGATAGGGAATGACAGGGGTCCCGCCTCTTACGCTGTATCCAGGTCTCCATCCATGTATGCAACCCAGTGTTAAAAGAACAAGACATATTTACCATGTGCTAGCAAACAATAATACAGAGCGTGGGGCGGCAGTAGCTCAGTCCATGGAGACTTGGGTTGGGAACCAGAGGGTTGCCGGCTGAAGTCCCCATCGAGATCAAATATGGAGTGTGAACTGGTGAGGTGCCAGTTGACTTTAGCCTTTTGTTTACTTTCCTCATTCGTTCTCTTCTCATGCATTGAGCTTAACTGCCAATCAGAGAGATTTCTTTCACCAACGGGCTCCACTGTCTCTGACGCTGATTCAACATGCTGAATCGGCCGAAAAAAGCCAACAAGGGGCAACTTGGGCCAATGGTGCGGGACACACTGCAAAAACTAGGGCGCAGATGCTCACAGAAAGCCCGACAATGACCAGCGGCCGACTGTCGGCTAGGTGTGTCAAGGCCCTTGAGGGCATCTGCAGGTCTTTGATCTTTCTTTGAGAAATTTACCAAAGACAGGCCCTTCTGTGTGTGTGTGTGTGTGCACTTCATAAGACCCTATAACAGGTGTTTGCCCCTGGGGACCCTGGTCCACCTTAAAGGCCCTTGTATCAATGGGTGCCCTGATATAATTTATATATCATTTATCCTTCCATTGTGTGCCTTCGACACATGTTCTCACATGAGCACACATTCACAAACCTTCATTCAGTTTTTAGGGAAGTTCCTCCCTCCTCCTCCCTCAACTTTCTTGGCAGTGAAAATGAAGGTGTGCTGTGGGGATTCACCGCTGCTGTCCTCTCACCTACACTGTCTATACTCATTTTGGAGCATCAGTATGTGTTTGGCATGATTTGTTTGTGAGTTAACGCCTTTTTTTTCTTTTTTTTTGGTGGGTATGAGCGTGTGTCCTCTGCAGCATGTTCCTGCCTGTGCGTGTTATGTTTTGTGTGTGTGTTCATTATGGTTTGTGTTTGTGTTACTCGCAACAACAAGGGGTCCAAGTTGACACAGTGACAGTTCCTCGCAGAGCGACAGAGGGGCCCTGCCATCCAACAACAGAGGCTTTGTCGCTCTGCTCCTCTTGGCTTGTTACGGACTTCCTTCTCTCTCGCTTTCTCTCGCTTTCGCTCCCTTTTTTAGTGAGCCCATTTTCTTGTCTGAAGTCTTAATTTGGGGCGCTGGCCAGTGGGGAGAGGGAAGAGAGGCGAGGGGACCGAGGGAGGGAAGAACGAGGGGGGAGCGAGAGGAGAGGAGGTGCGGGGTGGTGATGGCTGCAGACGGACGGCCCTTTGTTCCTCCTTTCCCAGGCTCCTCTCTTGAGCCTCCGAGGCTCCAGTTGCGTTGGAGCCTTCCAGAGAGAGAGGGAGAGAGAGAGAAAGAAAGAGAGAAAGAGGCTGGGAGGAAAAAGGGGGCACAATGATCTGTCCAACTGGAATCTTCCAATTCTACAAAGCAAATGCAAACACACGCAAGTGATGTGGAAATGGGAAGAAAGGAGAAGAGCGTGTAAAAAGAATGGACACATTAATCAAAAGACGAATAATAAAGAACAAGCAGAAGGGAACAAAACCAAAAAGGGCAACAAGGATGATATGAAGACAACATCAAAATCAGCACACACACAGTGTAGGCTGCACATACTGACCACTAGGTGTCCCCATCACTGATGCCAAATGTGGGCAACCCAGAGTTAATCCCACACTGTGCCAGTGGCTCTGGAGCATAAGACCAGTGTGTTGCTTCCATCCACAATAGATGAAATCCAGTGTTTAATTACTAACACATGCAGAATGAATCCATCAATCTGTGCGACGTGGAAATCTGTTTTCATGCTTTTTGATTGAAACTGGAATCATTTTGTGTGAAAACTTTAATTCAGAAATAAATGCACTGCTAAGCAAATGGAAGGAGACGTACACACACACATACAGATTGCCATCCTCTTCAAACAAAAAGCCCTCTGATGATGGAGGAAAAACTTCAATAATATTCTGCTGTTTTCAGTTTCAAGCCCACGGTCATTTTGGAGGTGTAGGTGTCAGAGCAGTTCAAACGACGGTTGGCTCATTTTGGTCGTTGGTAGGAGGATCGCACGGAGAAGAAATCGAAATGGGGTCCCTGTGCTTCTTCGTCACAAAGATTCCCCTGCATGAGGAGTTACATCAGTGCATGTGTGTGTTGATATTTACCGAAAAAAATGTTCTGTTTGTTGTCGGAGCGCTGTAAATCCCCCACTGCCGTCAAGCTGTACAGTAAAACACACTTTCCACTGATGTGAAAGCTTAAAGAAAAGCTGAAAAAACACACTCTTAACAGCAAATGGAAAATGTTCTTGAACCTGAGCGTGTGATAACAAGTGACCGCAGAGGGAGGGGGGACTTGGAGAGGGACCTTGGGGACCGTGTCAACGTTTTCTGTGCCGGAGCAGGGACAAACATTGGACAAACATTGGGAAAGGCTGGCAGCCTTTGAGATAGTGGGCCGTTGATCTAAGACTGAGGAGCTAAAGTCCACTATCTCCCGTCTGATACAGCAGCCAAGGTCTCGCTGACACACAGAGCCACAGAACAAACATGGATACCTGAAGACAATGACCTTTGAACCCCCCAGCTGGAGAGGTGGAAAAAAACAGGAAGTGGTGAAAGTGACTCCGGTGACTTCCTCCCTGCAGGCCAAGAATGAATCAGGTGGAATGATTGTAAGTACACGGGTCGTTGTACATAAAAAGCGCACACACACATTGTTCGAGAGTGGGAAGCACAGATGTGGTGTGTGTGCGTGTGTGTGCGCCTACATGCGTGCATGTGCATGTGTGTGTGATGCAGGAAGCGAGAGAGTGAGTCTTCAGATGTAGCGACAGATGGTATTTGATTACAGAGCAGACGGTCGGTGTTGTACAAAGATGCTGTCTCAGCCCAACCTAAGGAGCTGTAGCCTCCGGTTAAGGCAAGCGGAGGGAGGCAGGCGGAGGACGAGAGGGAAAAGGAACATGGGAGAGAGACAGAGGGAGAGAGAGAGAGAGAGAGAGAAAAAAGAATAAAAGCAAGCAAGCAAGAAAGACACAAAAGAAGCAACTCCAAAAATGAGCATCAAAGCAAAAAGAGTGAAAAGCAGCGAGGCAAGAACAAAAGAAGGAAAAGGAACAGAGCAACGGGCTGGCGTGGTGGAAACTACAACAGAGGTCATGATGAGAAAACAGCAAAATGACGCAGAGAGAGAGAGAGAGAGAACACACTGATGCTTTTTAAAACAGGATTTTTCTTAAAAGACACCTAAACTCATCAGCAAAAAAGGGAACATGTCATTAAAATAAGATCAAAACCTTTAGTGTTTCAGTTTCTGTCTTGATTTGTAGAATTTTGTGCATTACAGCTTTTCTTTAATTTGAACAGCCACACTTATAAAGACATACACATTCATTAGTTAGAACTGGAGCTGCTACAATAAGGTGATTAGTCAATTAGTTTAGTTCATTAATTAGTCAAATAATTGATTCATCATTTTAAAAAATTCCGGCTTTTCAAATTGTGAAGATTTGACGCACAGTATTTGAGTTTTCGATTGTTGACTGAATAAAACGAGCAGTTCAAGTACATCTACCTGGGCTGTGGAAAATTATACATTTGTGACAGGCTTTTTTTATATTTAAATTTTTTGTAGATAGTTAATAATTGAGAGGATATTTGGGAGATTAATCAATAATGAAAATAACTTAGTTGCAGCTCTAGTTATAAAAAAAACTTTGTGCTTCCTTCTTTAACTTTTATTAACTTGTCTTCATTTAGTTAATATCTCTATTCACCTTAAACAATGAAGGTTGAAGAGATGATTTCATTACGTGTGTGTGTGTGTGTGTGTGTGTGTGTGTGTGAGAGAGTGTGTCTGGGTATGGCAATTGTTGCATTTAGCCCGATGAGGCGGCATCTGCAGTCATCTGTGGAGAATACTCGGCTGTGAGGTTGCTGTCAAACCCCTCATTAGTGCACTGAATCACTCAGAGAGCAGAGCGGCGCTGATTCACTTGAACACAACACGGTGA
Organism: Cephalopholis sonnerati; assembly: GCA_019142605.1. Classification (NCBI taxonomy): domain Eukaryota; kingdom Metazoa; phylum Chordata; class Actinopteri; order Perciformes; family Serranidae; genus Cephalopholis; species Cephalopholis sonnerati. The sequence goes on along the minus strand of JAGQAX010000009.1, from coordinate 27,196,638 downwards.
CTATACAGCAAATACACACATTGTGGGCGGTGATGCACTTTTACTGTAACTAAGAAAGTTGATCAGGAAAACAGAAGACATCAAGACAATATTTATATCACGTAATCACTTTGTATCAATGACCTTCCACTCACCCCACACACACAAAACACACACGTATACAAACATAAGGGTAGATTTTTGGGGGAACACACAGGGACACGTCCCCCTCAGTATTTAGAACATGTGTATTTGTTCCATGAAGGTAGCAGATGACTTTTATTTTGACCAAATTAAAGCCATTTAGACCATAAACTGATGCAGAAACAAAACCCACGCTCCTGAAAACACAATAAATGTTTCCGTGTACGTACCTTGTAGAGGGCCGCGTAAATAAACCACAAACATCAGACGTTTTCTACTCTCTTTTTCATTTTTATTTCCATTTTTTATTCATTTTGCACAAGCTTGCATATATACTGCACATACATTCAGTTCATAGAGGGTGAAGGCACGAAAGGCAATTTGACTACTGGTTGTTTTTGGGCTGGGCCAAAGCAACACAGGGGAAAAAATCTCAAGAGAAAATACAAAAACTGCTTCAAACTAGTTTCAGCTTTCTTTAGCCCACCCTCGGCCCCCGTCCCGGAACAAAACATAACAACCTCTTTTTTTTCTTTTTCTTTTAAAACTGTCCAGTTCCATTTAGCTGCCAAGATCTCCATTTATCTCAATTGAATGAGCACGCTAGAATACTAATTGTTTTAAATTCAATTTTTTAGGTAGATAAGGATTAAAATCTTTTTAAAATTGGTTCTACTTAATGAAATGCAGTACAGCCTTCCCTGTTTGAAAAACAAAAGAAAACAACATCAAATAAATTAGGATAAATTAAACCAATAAATTACACAAAATCTGCAAGACAAATAGACACCGATAACAGAAAAAAAAAAGCAGCCATGTCATGAGTTTTATTTTACAACCTGTGTGTAACTATTCAGACTGTATTTGAAACATGGCTGTTCCAGTTTGGAATTACTGCACTAGAATCGAATAATAATGTCATACAAAAAGCATCAACAAAACACTATTTACATAACATATTGCTAAGTTACACAAAGGCAGTATTTATCACTGTAAGTCCACATCATTGATATTTACAAAAAAAAGAAAAGAGGAGCAATGTAATAATAAAAAAAGAATTAACTACTGAAAAGCATCGAGAAACAAAAACCCCTTTCAAACAGGTCAGAAAACAGATCAGAGGAAATTATCGCAACACACACACACACACACGCACACACACCAAACACACGTTGCCAACGCTTAATGAGAATCATTTACATGTCAGGATGGTACTCCCAGGGGTGGGGGAGGGGCCACAGTGTTGAGAATTGTGTCACTCAGTGGTTCACAGGTTCTCATAATCGGTCTTTTCTCTCACACAGACACACACTCATATACATGTACACACACACACAACACACACACACACACACACACACACACACACACACACACAAAATGCAAAGCGTACAGAAGTTCCACAAAAGTCCAAACTTTTCCCAACTGTTTGAACCCGGTAAAAAAGGGTATAAATCACTTTTTTTTTTTCTCCGTCTGCAGTCTCTTTTTAAACTGTACAACGTGTGCCCCCTCCATGACACTAGTCTTCTGATGACAATGAGTTCCTGTCTCTCTCCCGGGTCAAATCTAGAGCTACGTCGGCGGCAGTCTGCCCTTGTTTTTCTGGGCGAGACCGGGTCCTGCCAACGGCCCACTCCGTGACATCATCATTACCCGACCGCTAGCCTAATGCATCGTTCTGTCAGCGAAAAAATTAAAGAAACGGATGCTGGTGCAACTTCAAGGGCACTGCCGACGGGACACAGACCCCCGTTAAAGGCATGGCAGGGAAAGAAAAAAAAACAACAAAACAACAAAAACCTCTCCTCTGTGGGTTTTGGAAGAGTGGTTATGAGTCCGGTTGGAGAGAGCGAAGAGGGTCATCTCTCTGTCTTCACCCTTCGTTTTTTTTTTTTTTTTTAAACCGCCCTCTTCTAGCACTCTGAGTGATAATAGAAAAACTGTACAGCTATTCTTTGTTTCATCCTGACAGTATTTACAGTAGCAACGACAATATTTCATACTCTGAAAACGGACTCCGAGTTTTATTTTTCTGATCTCGAGAAGACAGCCATTCAGCACGATACAAAAAGAAACCAAAAGGAAAAAACTGGTCACAAAACCTGCAAAAAACCTACAACTATTGCTCCTAATCTACCAACAACTCACTTATTCAGAATACAGATTTAAACAAAGCCGTCACTAAAAATACCCTCAAGATTTCTTTTATGAAACAATTTTTAACCTCCCAAGGAACTTCCACTACTTTATATATTTTTTCCCATAGATTTATCTTTTACAATTCTTAAAAAAGGCTATATATGTATTTCAATAATGTTCTCCTTAAAACCAAACGACCCCAGAAAAGGAAAACTTGACAAAAATATTTTCAACGCGGTATTAAGGTCTTACTAATCCTTTTTCTTTTTTTTTTTTGCACATAAGTCTTCATTATCCTGAATTAATCTTTTTAGGCGGAGGAACTCTTTAACTTCAGGGCGGGGTTGCAGGAAGGAGGGGGGAGAGAAGGGTGGGGAGCGATAATAATCTGTGCATCAGATAAAAGTGTCCTTTCCTTTCTCCTTTGTTTGCGGCGCTTTAGAGCCCTTGGCTGGTGCTTTGAGACTCTGAGACGTGCAGGGCCGAGCCCATCCTTCAGTGAGAAATGTGTCCGGCTCGCTCTCTCAGGACTCCCGGATCTTAAGAAGAACACAGTTCTGGGAGGAGGAGGAGGAGGAGAGGTGGGGGACATAATGAAGGGAGTAGCTCTCCGTCTTTCTCTGCCTCCTTTTGTCAGGCGCTTTGTCTCGCTTAGACAAGTCAGCAGGTTAAGCAACCTGCCCCTTTTGATCTTTTGTGACACACACAGACGCACCACGAGACAATGTCGCCAAGGTGAGATCAACAGCGAGCTCGCACGCACTCTAGAAAGCTTTCTTGTTGCTTCAAACTTCATCAAAAGGACAGCTAACACTAACTGCGTCTTGAAATCCTCAAAAGCCTGAGAGGGTGGATAACATGTACAACTCAAGTGGAAAATCTGGGATTAGAATCTCAGGTAAAAAGGAATGGTGTTTAACAAACTGGGCACAGTGGCTTTAACAGAATCACACTTTGGGTCTTAAAAGCTGCCAGTTTGGGACGGAGGGACAGAGCGGAGGGTTTCAGGTGCGTGTTGCTCCTCGCTCTGTGCCTTTGTCCCCGCTCTTTGTAGTGCTGAGAGCTTCTCCATCTACCCCCGGGGTGAGTGCTCACCTCCGACCTCGTATTGTTGCATTGAGAGAGGAGCTAGATCACTCAAAGGCAGGTGAGCATGGAGGGAAGGAGCAGTGTGTGTGTGTGTGTGTGTGTGTGTGTGTGTGTTGTTTGTGGGGGAAGTTCCTCTTGAAGCAGAATTAATGAACGCCTGTGTTTCAGCTTATATCAACCTCTCTCTTTGCCCTCCTTGTATTATCTTCCTCTCTGCGATGCTTCTATTCGTATGTACTCAATTATCTATTGTTTCAGCGACGCCGTACTTTAGATTGCCACAGTATTCTGATATATTCAAGTATCAACTGCTATTGAAATAACGTCATAATGTCATTTACACCTTGTGTAGGCTAATCACAATAAAAGCCTGCTGTATAAACAGGCTGACTTCATCTCACACATGAGCTATTCAGTGAACAGTGCTATAAAAAGACAAAAAACTATGCAGTTATTATCGTGTGTGTCCACTAATTAGAAAGAGAAAATTAGGCGATTATAATTTTTTTGATAGCTGGACAAAAGGCTTGTTTAGTGGGAGTAGTTTAGTTATCAAAGCTGGAGTGGCTATGGAAATTTAGCCATCTACGCACCAAAAAGGCCACACTTCTTCTGCATATTTCTAGACTTCTTCACCGTTTACTTCACGTGTTTCTGCTTTCCCAGCATCGTGCCAGACTGGTCCTGTGCAGGATAGGCTAGTCACTACAGCCCTAAGTTTGATGGCCTTCTATTAAAACCCCAAATCTAAACACTTTCCAGGCAAGTTGCCCCAGACCACTGAAATAAAATAAAACAAACAAAACCAAAGTCCACTTCAGAGATGGACAAACAAAAACAAGAGTAAGGAGAAGGATGGGAAATGGTGGGCAAATTATTTCAGAATCTAAACTCTTTGAATAATATTAATAGCAATAATTTATTTTTTTCTGCAACGGCATCAAGGGACAAACAAATCTCGAAGTGCCAATCTTCAGCAAGCAGTGATGACAAATAATAATAATCATAAACAACAACAACAATAATAATAATAATCAAAAATAATAATGTACACCCATTAAACACAATGCCCTACTTGCAGGGAAAACACACTTCAAAACATGGTAGAGCTCAGTAGCTATTTGAAACCAGTCCAAGTCCCACAGGTTAGTACAGACCAGTACCATGAGTCCAGTCTGAGTCCAGTCAGTAACCTTACTAGGCCTTGTTTCTGTGTGCATGAGTGTGTGTGTCCTGTTGGGGACATCTTCAGTAGCACAGTTTATCAGGCACCCACACCGCGGGGACAGTTCATTTGGACACCCGCTGGATTGGAGGGACACCCCCGGGTGCCGAGAGAAAAGTCTTCAGGGAACCCAGCCTATGTTCTTAGTAGTGTAAATGGGAACTCGGGAACTCCTTCTACACACACCGAGGACTTTGTTAGTGTTGATCATAAAACAGGCCAAACGGATGAGGGTTCACACGGTCCAAAAAACAAAAGAAAAAAAAAAAAAAACACCCAATAAAATTAGAGTCTCTTCAGTTCAGAATCATACAAAAAACAAAACAAATAATAACCGTCAAGATAATTATCATTTAAGAACAACAACACAATAGCTAGGTCATTTAGGAACTGCCACAGAGGCTTCAGATTGGGAATGCTACTTCATAACTTTCATACATTCAAAAATAAAATAAAAAAATAGAAAACAGGAAATCAGAAGAAAAGTTGGGGAAAAGGAGAAAACAACAAAAAAGATAATTTTTAAAATTCTATTAAATCAGAAGAAATAAAAAAAAAAGAAAGCGCAAAGCGTTGAGCGAATAGGAAGAGGAGGAAGAGGAGGAGGAGGAGAAATTTACTCGTGTAGAAGCTCTTGGAGACAGTTGGGGGACTTGAAGATCTCGGGGACCTCGCTGTCCAGTTTGCAGATGACCTTGTAGATGGCCTTCTTCCAGGACGGGTCCACGTCTTTGCCAGCCACGATGGCGTTGAAGAACTCTCTCAGTGTGATCTCGGCCACCTCCAGGAAGCGTTCAGGGACCTTTGCAGACACAGGAAGGTAAGATGGTTATTATCAGAAGTATATTCTACATACATCATCTAGTCAAAATCCAACATACTATCACTCCCAACTCATCAAATACTGACACTTCGTCACTGGCTTTGTGATGCTAGGTACCCCTCCTCCGTCAGATTTGGACGCTTAGGGGTGGCATGCCAATTCCGGCTTATTACATGCATTGTGTCTTTTCAAAATAAAAACTCACTGGAAATGAACAGTTTCTGCTCGTTACCCAAGTGCCAATAAAGAATGAAACTATAAATGAGCACACTATAAAACAGTGGTTCCCAACTGGTCCAGCCACGGGGCCCAGATTTCACCTTAGTCAGTAGTTCAAGGTTCACACAATTTAAAACATTCAACATCATATTTGGGGTTGGCCATGTCGTTGAGTTAGTTTGCTGTCTCTGTCAAGTAGCTGTCCATTAGTCAGTCACTCTACAACAGGAAACAGCGCTTCAGAAGAAAAGCTCTGTGCCAGAAATTCACTTTACTTCAAAATAAAGTGTGTTTTAACAAACTGGAAACATTTGCGAGTCACTTGTAGTCCAATCAGAACCGACCGTGATACACTTTTGGACCGTGACCCACCAGTTGGGAACCACTGCTATAAGATATGCGTAATAACATCTAAGGAGAATATCCTGATATGTGCAATATTTAATGACTATGTGCAATAATTTATCCTACTCTGCTTTAATACCCCGCTTTATACTTATTCATTGTTTTTATACTCATGTATGGAGTCTTAATGTGTCTGCTTGTCTGTGAATTTCTGTATGTACCAACTGGAGACACCTAACTGGGTTGTACAGCTGTGTAATGATAAGAAAGGCAGTCATTGACTGATTGTGCATACAATGCATACAGTCTCTTTTCAAAATAAAGTTAGAACGTAGGTAAAAAAAACCAACATTTTTTGGTTTATTTCTGGAAGTTTAGGCTAAAAAAGCACAAAGTTAGGTTTAGAGTCACTAATGTAACACAACATCATGTCACATTTGTAGTTAGCATAGTAGGCTACACACCAGCACACTATGTTGTTATTAAATAACTTGATTGAAAGTCTGGAGTTTGTTTGATTCATCCATCACCACTTCTGCTCGTCCTATGTGGACTTTCTCTGTCTTAATACTACAGTAGTTGCCCAGAGCGTCAAAAAATGCAGCCGCCCAGTGCGTCTCATTCCGCCGCTAAAGGGTGCCTCTATGTGTCGGTGTCTGACGCCAAGGGCCACTAACCAAGTGACAGTATTGGTAAAGTTGGGAGTGAGACAAGGTTGCAAAATCATCTAGAAGTAACTCAAAACAGGACTGGTGAACTGTTTGAAGTGTGACTTTTCACTTTCACTCACCGTTAGTGACACACAGAACTCCTTCCCCTTCACATCTCTGTTATTTTGCAGCAGTGTTTTCTTCCATTACGCTCAACACTGTTATCGCCTCCCTTCTAGAACATGTTTGTATTTTCACAGTGGATGTAAAACCATAAATCTCCCGTCTCTTGAGTATCTACTTCCTTAAAAGCCAATTGAGGCGTCAGCCTGAGAAAAAGTCACTTCTTGTGAATTCTCAGGTTTCTCACACCTCCCACTTCCCTCCCCGTAACACGGTGAGCGTGACATCTTTATGAGTCCCACTGTAAATCTGTGACCAAACAAGAGAGCGGAGCTGAGTGAAGAGCGGCGGAGAGGTGCTGGCGAAAGAGGAAGTACTAAATGCTTTGGGAACGGGGAGACACGCCGCCTCTTTAGTGTCCCTGACAGCAGCGCTCACCGACACCATGGAGATGATTAGTCTGGCAAAGATCTGTGACACCTTCCCCCAAGCCAACACTCTGTCACACACACACACACACACACACACACACACACACACACACACATATACAGAGTCATGCAGGCGTGAGCACACACACCAGCGCACACACCTCCTTATGCCAAGGAGATGACACATCCTGTACTGTTACAGAGCTCTACATAATGCACGCTACACACACACACACACACACACACACACTAGCTACCCTGGTGTATTTGGCTGAGTCTCTTTCCTCGACTCAAAGCTCCAGGGCGACGCAGCCTTCAGGGGTCACCTGCTTGGATAATGCTGACTGTCTCTCTGCCCGCCTCCCTTGATGCTCGCACACACACAAACACACACTGTCACACACACACACGTATACAGCAGCAGCAGCTTGCCCAAATGCCTGACAGTGCGCACTCCGCTCCGCTCCTCTCCTCCAGTGTCCTGCAGATACTCATCAGGAGTGTCAGGACACAGCAAGGTTAGTGGCCACTGGAACACACACACACACACACACACACACAGACAGACAGACATGTACACACAGGCATGCCTCCTCACACACACACACACACACTTATACACGCATGGGACAGCCACCCGCCCCCCCTCGGGGTGATGAATGGAGGCTAAGATGCCCGTGTGTCTGGTGTGTGTGCATATCTCTGTCCACTGCTCGAGTGGAAAGGTGAGTGAATAAGGAGCTTGTACACTGTGTGTGTGTGTGTGTGTGTGTGTGTGTGTGTGTGTGTGTGTGTGTGTTTGACAGAGAGAGAGGGAAAATACACAAGCTAACCCAATTCCCCAAATATTGAATTCCCCTCTGGTGGGATAGAAGTGGATATAATTCATTGTTTGGGCTGCTGTCTTCTCTGAAATACTGGCACAATGACCCCGGCGCGAGGGCAACTATGTGTGCATGCGTCCTAAGTGCCTGTGCGGGCATGCGCACCCTTTTCCCAAAAGACCTCGCTAACGGGCCGGTGCGGCGCTGGTGCCCTGGCCGTTAGACGCAGGGAGTGCCGCATTACTAAGAATATTCCTGCATGGAATTTCTCCTGACGTTTTGACTATAAAAGGACAGCAAAACGCTGACTGCAAGGAGAAAGCAATGTCAAGGAGAAAAGGGTATTGGTATTTCAGATCCTCTTGACTGAGAGAGCGAGAGAGTGAGAATGGGAGGGAGGGAGAGAGAGCGATGGCGAGAGAAGGAGGGGCTGAGAAGAGTCTAAGGAGAGAGAGCGCAGCGACAGAACAGAGGGAGTTATTCCTGTCCCGCAAGCCTTTGTTTTGCGAGTACGTGTGAGTTGTGTATGTGAGCAAGCTGCCTCCTGACCAGCAGTGAGCCTTAACTGTTTGCAACCCCTCCCTCACTCCCCCCTCTTCATTTCTCCCTCTCTCTCTCTAGGGTCAGCTGTTGGGCCTTTGTTCCAGAGGCATTGTGGGGGATTATCCAGTGTGGCCGTTCATTCGCTCGGCTGTCCGGTAAATGGGGCCAATCGCGTGGCTCACAATCCTTCATACATATTTCATAGGGCTTTTTAACAACTTCTCAGCAGAGCCCAAAATTAAAGGACAGATGTACAAAGAGGGGAGAAGAGAGGGAGGGGGGGAAAGTATAGCGTGAGGGACGGAGCGTTGTGTGTGTGCGGAATGACGCCTGGAAAAGGCAAACAAGGTGACTGGGAGTTCATCTACACTATGCCAGCTAAATGTGAAAACACACCTTGGTCCATACTACTCCTGCAGTTCCTCACCTCTTTTTAAAAACTGTTTCCAGGGCGGATAAATCTGAAAACGCCATTATTTCTGTGGGAAAAGAAGCTTTAGGAAAATGATGATGTAAGCCTGCTCAGTCATGGTCAGCGGCTGACAGATAACTGTCTGTCACCTCTAACATTCCCTGCGATCGCTCATTTCAAATGTTGATACAGACAATCACACGGCACAGGTGTTGCCATTAATCCGCATTTGTGTTTATTTTTGCCTGACGACTTTGCAATTATGACACAGCGATTTTCGCCTCAGTGCAGTAGCGCAGGAAACACTGTTTGCCTTGTCAACAGGGAGCTTTTAGAGTCAGCAATCAAAAGACTATTTTATGGTTCCTCAGATTAGAATAATTAAACTGTGAGTTTCTGATTAAATATAGTGTTAGTGATGATGGAGAGCAGGAGGACAACTGAGATTCAGCAGAATAAAACAGCTGTCTGAACCACTCTTTAGCAGATGTTGGCTGTGTTGCTCTGTTTTAAGGCCCAGACACACGTGTGTGTCGCCTCATGTCGCCTGTGTCTTGGCCAAAAAGCTGCATTTGAACGCATCGCAAAGACTGCAGCCAGCAGCCATTTAGTGTGTATGTTCTGTGCCTGCGTGAAAGGAAATAACTCTTTGTACCAGCAGGCAGTGGTAGTCTGTGAAACCTTAAGTCCAACAGGACGAATTCAAGACGCTAGTTAGCCAGTTAGCACATTGACAACTTGATGCTTAAAGAACAAAGGATATTTGTCATGTGCTGGCGAACAATCACACATTCTGAATCGTTTCTGCTAAATAGCTCAATGGCTAAAAAACAATCTTAACTCAGATAACAAGTTTGTTTTGATCTCATGCCACTGACCTAAGTTGAGGAAAAACTAGGGAGCGCTGCACTGGGTTAAGGCTCTGTGTAGTTGTTGTAAAAAAAATCAGGTGCTCTTCAAGGATGGGGCAAAGACTCACTTAGAGATAAAACACAACGACTGGAACGCTCACTCAGTGTCCATCAAACACTTTTGGACTGCCTGCCTATACTATGGACTTTTACACGGCGTGAACTGGCTAGTTGTTGACTTTAGCTGTTTGTTTGCCTTCCTTACTTCCGTTTCTCTTCTTCTGCACTGAGCTTAAATGCCAATCAGAGTGATTTCGATCACTGACGGGCTCTGCTGTCCGGTCAAGGGCCGACTAGTGCCAAAAAACTAGGGTGACAGACAACCCAATATTTACCAACAGCCCACTGCCTGCTTGGTGTGTCAGGGCCCGTATAGTTTGCCTCAAAAAACAGGAGGCAGAAGAAGAGTTTAAACCCCATCAGTGTGGACACATCGTTCTCAAACAGCATTTTTAAAATTTATTCTACTCCGTGTGGTTGAGTCTGAATGAAAGAGGACCAGCACGACTGATATGACCTCTTCGTGTGTGACACACTCCCTCAGATGACAAAGTTGTATGGTCCTCTGAAAAATAAGCGTTCTGAGAGAAGGTGCGAGAAAGACAGAGAGGATGTAAGCGTGTGTGTGTGGCAGGGGGGGGCCAAAAAAACAAAAGCTTTCATGAAAAAGGATATTATTGTGGCTCTGCCCCCGTGTAACACAATATGAAAAGAGGAAGAGAGGAGGAGGGAAAAAGGGAGAAAAGAATCAGCAATGCTACACACACATTTCCCTAACCTTTGCATCGCGCTGCGTGGTGGGTAAATACCAATCAAGGAGGAAGGATGGAAGGAAGGGAGGAAGGAAGGAGGGAAGGATAAATGAAAGAAAGAAAGAAAGACTTCTCTCTGACAAGAGGCAGCGATGAGGCAGTTAATCACTCTCATTCACTGACTCCCCCCTCTCCCCACAACTCTCTCCCCCATTCTCTCCACCTCTCTCCATCTCCCTCTCTCGTGACAGGTTGCTTTGAGACAGAAGGATAAGCTCTTTTTCAGAGAGAGGGAATCGGATTTCCTGCTTTTTGATGAGATAATAAAATATGACGGAGGACAATAGGAGCCTGTGGACGGCTTGCTGGGAGCTATTCACTCGGGCAGCGGCCCCTGTCTTAAGACTGCTTAGACAAACGTTTAAAAAGGTAGCCAGAGGCCCAAGCCCTCGAATAAAGGCTACTGTTACACACACTGCCCGCAAGTGTACGCGCGTGTGTGTCTTTGCATGTGTTTCGGTTAAGCCTGAGAAATCTCTTCTCTCTCGGTGACTCAGGGTTGAGCTGTTTGTTTGGCCAACGTGTTTCTCCCCTTTGCTTTTGGGAACTGTCAGGAGATGTATTGCACCTTCTATTTGCACAGCGCTGGCCAAACAAGACGAGACCCTGGAAGATAAGGCCGTGTGTGTGAGTGAGTGTGTGCGCTTGTGAGCTGTAGCCTTGAAGGATGAAATGCAGGGACACAACATAAGCCCCCGCTGCCAGCCAGGTTAATTCCTAACCCCAACTCGGCCTGGGAATACCAACACTTCCCATGCTTTTCGGTCACTGTGTGTGTGTGTGTGTGTGTGTGTGTGTGTGTGTGTGTGTGTGTGTAAGACAGGGAATTTATAGATTTTGTAATACACTGAGCACCATCGCTGGGGTCATCTGGCATTGATGATGTTTTTTGCAGTGACTGTATCTTAAAGGGACAGTTCACCCCAAAATCAAAAATACACATAGTCCCTCTCACCTGTAGTGCCACTTTTTAGCCTAAATTGTTTTGGTGGAATTGCCGAGTGTTGGTGATATTGACGGTAGAGATGTCTGTCTTCTCACCAATATAATGGAACTAGATGTCACTCAGCTTGTGGTGCTCAAAGTGCTAAAAAGTACATTTTAAATATCCAACAGCAATGTCTCTTTCCAGAAATCATGACCCGGTTACTCAAGATAATCCACAGACCTTGTTGTGAGCAGTTTCATGTGGGAACTATTTTCTTTCTACTGAACTACACCTGCCAACCATATCACCACCTAGCTCACCTAGCACAACTGAGCTAGCTAAAGTTGCAGCTCAGCCAAGAATGACAACATTCATGTTCACATCTCATGCTGTCACAAGCCTCTTCTTCATGAGTAGATGCACACTTCCTTCTGCGAGTGTAGTTCGGTAGGAAGAAAACAGTTCCTTTATGAAACTGCTCACAACAAGTTCTGTGGATTATCTTGAGTAACCAGGTCATGATTTCTGTAAGGAGACATTGCTGTTGAGATTTTTTCTGGCACTGTGAGCACCACAAGCCATTGTATTCAAGAGAAGGCAGACATCTCTGCAGCCAAAATCTCCAACACACGGCAACTCACACCAAACTATCTAGATGGAGAAATAACATTACAGGTAAGAGGATAAATATGTTTTACTTTTGGGGTGAACTGTTCCGTTAAGACTGTATTTACTTCTGCTCGACAGCGAAACGTTTAAAAACAAGAGTTGAACCTGAAGTTGAGCAGGCCTGTGACTTTTCAGTGAGTCAAGCCAGAGCTTCCCCAATGTCGGACACACTCTCACCACAGGCCTCCTGTGCCTCACGTATCTGCTCTGATCAATAATCTACAAAGGCCTTGATAAGCCCTTGGCCCACACTGTCACTTTAGGCAAACACAACCCATGTCCCCTCTCTTCCTATTCCCCACTGTGCTTGTCCCCAACCCCCTCTCCTACTGATAAGACTGTGCCATGGTTGAAGAGTCCAACCAGCTAGTGAGGGAAGAGTCACAGCGGATCCTTCGTTCAATCATTCCCTTCCCAAGTGCTTAAATTTCTTTATTTTCCCAGCCTTCCAATTTTCCTAATTTCCCCTCAAATTCTAAAACCGCTCATACGTGAAGTTTTTCTTCTTGCTTACAGGCGATCACTGGGACGGGAAACAGGCCTCAAAGCTGAGCAAACACCAGCCACCCTCACTCCACTGATAGCCTTGAGAACATGGAGCCTTGAGGCGCTGTTGTGTATACATGTATGTGTGTGTGTGTGTGAGTGTGTGTGTGTGTGTGTGTGTGTGTGTGTGTGTCTTGCTGTCTGGTGTGTGTGTGAGCACGAGCACGATCGTCACATGGGCTCTTCTCAAGGTGCACCTCTGCCGGGGAGTCAAGGACAGGACAGGGTCAAAGACGTTGATGAAGTCGCTCTCCTAACCCATCTTCCTCGCTCCTCCCTCCATCTTTACTCCCCTCAACCCCCCACCCCAACACACACACACACACATACACACAGGCTGGAAATTCATATCATATCAGGGCCTCTTGTGACATGTCTTTCCTCCCCTCTCTTTCCTTTGCCTTACAGAAATTGGGGGTCGTGTTGAGGGTGTTAGCTCTACATCAAACCAACGAACAGACTCAGACAACAGAATCTGTACTCAGAAGAACTGCAAACAGCGGGGGAAGCCAGAAATCACAGTTCAAGCCCTTGTTTAGACACTTCAAAATTCATCGTCTCAGCTTGTATGGCTGACACAGGCTGGGAGAAAGCCATCTAAATGAAGGGGGGGGGGTCACAGAGCGCTGTAATCGGGGCCTCTGGAGGTCAGGAAGTCAACCCGGCTCAGAGGGACCAAGAGAGCAGGAGGCAGAAGGGAAAGAAAGGAGCAAGGGAGTCTGGAAGATAGGAACAGGACATCTGGAGAGGAGGAGAACAGAGGGAGGGAGGGAGGGGAAGAATAGAAGGGGTAGGAGGAAGGAGGGTGCGGGTGGGCGGGCAAACAATAAAGGATGGAGGGCAAGGAGCTGCAGCGAAGGAGGGAGGATGGATGGAAGGAGAAAGGAAGGAAGGGCAAGTGAGAGATGGCAGGAGAAGAAAGAAAAATAATAAACTGCAGATTGGATTGAAGGAGGGAGAGTTTGGCATCAGCAGGGGAAATGGGAAGTGTGTGTGTGAGTGAGTGTGTGTGTGTGTGTGTGTTTGAATGGGGGGCTGCTTTGACACATCTGCAGCTCTGATGCACGCCCTGGTCATTTTGGCATGAGTCCCTTTGCCACGCTTCATTAGTCTCACACACACGCACACACACACACACACACACACGGAGGGAGACCAAAATGGTCCAGAAATAATGACATAATCAGCAGCTGTGCCACAGAGCAGGCTGCCCCTCACAAGGTGACCAGGGACAGAAGGAGGGAGGAGAGGGGAGAAGAAGGGAGGAGGAGGAGGAGGAGGAGGAGGAGGAGGAGGAGGGTGGGGGGGAGTACTGGTGGAAAAGCAGGGAGGAGGGAGAATCAAGTGTTGAACGAGCGCAGCGAGAGGAGATGTTTGTGTGAGCAGGTGAGAAAAGGAGAGAGGGGGATCATGTAGTTCTTTATGTTTAAGTGATTCCTTGCTACCCCCGATGCCCCCGGGCTCTACACACAGCTCTGGTCATTTAATCAGTGCACGGAATAAAGTGGCTTATTCTCACATACACGCATGTGCGCGCACACACACACACACCACACGGTGAAGAAAAGACCTGTCAGGCGACGTCAAACGGGGGCCCTCAATAGCCCCCGGCTATTCACTGAGAAGCAGATGATCCCGCTCTCTGTTCTTTTCTTCCCCTAACTCTTCGCACTAAGAGAATTAAAAAGCCAAGACAAGTCGCAAATTATGCTCATGGCACAGCGAAGGTCCGGGCTAATATCCGAGGATTTAAGATTTGTTTGATTTTTTTTTTTTTTTTTTTTTAGGCCACAGAGGCTAACTGGGGTACAGTAAACGCACCAGTGTCACTACCAGTCTCTCTTTAAAGGGCTAGTTCACCCCAAAAAACACAGTTCCTCACTAAGTTCTTGTGGTATCTATTAGAGGTAGGGCCAAGTACATTTCTTTTGCAAGTCACAAGCGGGTCTCAACTCTTTGCACTCAAGTCCAAAGTCAAGTATCAAGTCAAGACAAGCAAGTCCCAAGTCCTAAACTTTGAGTTTCGAGTTGTAAACGAGTTGTAATGTGCTCTCCATCAAATGTAAATGCCATTTTAACAACAGAGTGATATTAGGCCTGTATTAAATTTACAAGAATCATGAATGATTTTTAAAGTTTGTCTTTGTTAAAACAAGTTTGTTGGAAATAGTTGCATCACCACCTGTCATTTTTAACCTGTATAATATATAT
The DNA here is from genome assembly GCA_019142605.1 of Cephalopholis sonnerati. Classification (NCBI taxonomy): domain Eukaryota; kingdom Metazoa; phylum Chordata; class Actinopteri; order Perciformes; family Serranidae; genus Cephalopholis; species Cephalopholis sonnerati. The sequence goes on along the minus strand of JAGQAX010000009.1, from coordinate 27,181,612 downwards.
AAAGAAGATATTTCATTTTAATTCATAGTTTTTTTGTAAGAAACTATGAATTAAAATGAAATATCTTTGAATTGAAATGTCTTTGATATAAATTTTTACAACTAGCGCTCAGTAATTTAGCGTTATCTTTTGATTTTTTTTTGATTTTCTATCCAGCAACGTGATTGGATGGTGTCGGACTAGTACAAACAAAATGGATCTGGAGAATTAAGTGATGACTTGCTGGGTATGAATAGTGTTAATGTTTGTTGATTCAGGAAATAAGGGGAAATAAATTGATTAGTGGCAGACTTTTTAAATAACACACTTCTTAATCTTTGGGTTTGGGGACAGGAATGAAGTTTTTGAAAGTCAAAAGGCTCAAGTCAAAGCAAAGTTGAAAGTCCAATTCGAGTTGCAAGTCTTTTTGATTGTGTCAGCGTGAGTCTAAAGTCATCAAATTTGTGACTTGAGTCCAAGTCATGTGACTAAAAAAAAAAAAGTCTTTTAGATCGTTGGTTTCATGTGCTCTGATTTTGCTGCAGAACACTCTCAACTACTTTCTTCCAGAGTCTCAGGGACACCTTGTAGAATTCACCTGCATTGTATTGTGGCTGCGGCAGAAATCTCAGAGACGGACGTATCCCCAAACCTGGGTGAATAAAGCTTTTTCGGTTAAGCCTAAAAGCTTTTCTTAAATGTTTTAAATCAGCCTTCCAAGCCTCTTGGCATCACAAAGTTATCACTTCTTACACTCATGACTTCACTGAAACGACATAAGTTTAAATGAGAATCTGATATTACGTATCGTATTTTCTGTGTTGAGCTCTGCGTCTCAGTCTGTATCTACGATCATCTATCAAATCTGTGATTCAGCTCACGTTGAACATGATAAATATGAACATAAGACGCCGCCTCTCCTCGGGTCATCATTACTGTCTTAATTGTGCCATCCCTATAGAAAACAGAAGCGTGTGTGTTTGCTGGCTCTGGTGGGAAAAGCAGGTGCAAACACACAAATGACTGCATGTGAGTATACAAGGACAGCATGTTCTCTGCTTATTATGTGTTGCTGTGTGTGACAAACACAATGTGCACGCATGATAAATGCACATGTAGGGGAGTTTGGTGTACTTCAACCTTTTCTCAATGAGAGCGATAGAGATTAGGGGACTGACAGTAGATACTGTAGATACGAGGGGGAGAAAGCGGGTTAGGGGAGATGTGTGTGTATGTGTGTGTGTCTGTAGTTGACATAAACCCACTGGCAAATTGTATTGGTTGTATTTTTGGCAGCTCTGAACTTAAATCTATACTGCCAGCTTTTTCATCTCCCTCCCTCTATCTTCTACCACTTTTTGTCTTCAATCGCTCTTCAAAGAGAACCCTAGAGCCTTTTACTGAGAAACACACCACACCTGTGTGCAAGTGTGTGTGTGTTTTCAGGTACGTATGTATGTTTATACATGTTTGTAATCGTCTCTTTGCCTGTGCATCCAGTGCAACGGCCGTGACCTCTTCACCTCGAATCCCCCGAGGTCGAACCCCGGTCAAAGACGCACCCACGCACCCCACGCACACAAACACACCATGCCCTACGTGGTGAGAAACCCCCAAAAAACAACAGGAATGAAGGAGTGCAAGACAGGGAGGGGAAAAGCAGGAGGAGGAGGAGGAGGAGGAGAAAACAGACATTAGGCTCTCTGGGTGGAGAACAAATGGAGCCCCGAGAGGGACGTGAAGAGGAGGAACGAGGGAGTGAGGGGGGAAGGAGAGGTGAAGCACACAATGCTATGGGGCACGGCGGTTGGACAGACAGCATCTGCTCTCAGCTCTCTGTGGCTCTGGTAATGGATGGAGAGTTGGAGAGACACCGAGAGAGCGGGAAGGAGGGAGACGGGAGAGACAGCGGGTGGAAAAGCTGGAAAGAGGGAGGATAATCGAGGGCTGCATGCGAGGGAGGAAAAGCGCTGGGTGAAGGGATAGGAGCGGAACATTCAAACTTAAGAAAGTTTTCCTTCATTATTTGGTCACTTTGGGTGAAACGTAGCGGATAAGTACGCAACTGTGGAAGGGCGTTATCAATTCAAATAGAGAGATGACAGACGGATGGACAGACAAAAGAGGAAGAGGGACAAAAGGAGTGAGACATCTTTCCAATAGGAGAAAGAGCAGCTGATAAGGGAGGACACACGATACCAGAGTGTGTGTGTATGTGCGGACGAAGGCTTCTCACCCCGCTCGCTAGTACCTCCCTCTCACATAGAGATCATAGGGACTTCCTCTTTTAAATGCCGAGGTGTGTGTATGCATGAGTGTGTGTCCTCTGTGGGTGGAGTGGTCACTGACAGAGGAAACTTGGCCCAGTCTGTCCTATGGAAATCTGAGAGTTTCCCAGAGCCATCATAAAACTGCCTCTCCACCAGACCCCACCTCTCTCCCTCTCACCCGCTCTCTAACCCATTACCAGGTCACACACATTCCTGTCTTATGAAAGATGATGTGTGTTGTCATTGGGGGTTCAAAGACAGACAGAGGGGGGGCTGCGGAGTAAAAAAGAAAAGGACACTAAGCGAGAATTTTCACTTGAGTCCTTACATGAAAGCGCTGCTCGCTCAAAGTCAAGGCTTTGGGAGGCCGGGTGTGTTTCGGAAGACTTTGATGGCGATGGACAGAGCGAATGAGAAGCGGAGAAGAAAGAGAAGAAGAGAGGGGATCAGGAGGGGGGCTGAGAAAAGAGGAAAGTAGAGCCGGGGTCTAGGTAATTAACGGCAAGCTCTTTAATTACCGCTGGTGTTCATTGTGCCAGAAGGAATGTGACAATTATGCCATTAAAACTTCCTAATGGGGGGAAAAAGCGAGGGAGAGGAGGAGGAGGAGGGGGGAGGATAACGGAAGACATGCAAAAGAGGAGGATGAAAGAATGAAAGGAGAGAGGCAACAGAAGGAAGAGAGAACGACGAGAGGGAGTGAGGGAGGAGGGATATGAAAGGAAAAGGGGAAACAATCGCGACAAAAGAGGAGCTGGGAGGGAGATGGGGAGCGTATTAGGCCAGCACAGTGACAGAGCAGATTAGCATCAAACAAGAAAGGCCACAGACGTGTGTGTGTGTGTGTCTATGTGTGTGTGTGATCACTGAAACAGAGGACATATTCATTCCAAAGACGCCACCAAGGTGGATGGAACTTTGATGATGCAGAATCTGGCAAAGGGAAAACTCAGTGTGTGTGTGTGTGTGTGTGTGTGTGTGTGTGTGTGTGTGTGTGCTTGCTGAATCTGCGTAGGCTCCTGTTTCAAGTGGTGGTGCAGGCAGGTAGGGGAGGAAGAGGAGGAGGACGAGGAGGAGGTGGAGGAGAAAGGGGAGAGATCCACAGAAAAGGGCCTTGGGGGCATCCTGATACACATCCAGTACATTTCCATCTCCACATTACCTCTATGACTCACACACACACACACTCACACACACACACACACATATAAGACGGAAAAACATAACAAATGTGTCCGCGCACATATATAATACACACAAACACACCATTCCCACACCAGCATCAAACAGCAAAAAAAAAAAAAAAAGAAACAACACACACAACCCACGCACCCTCACTCACAAACACACACGGTCACACACACAAACAACACCCACACACACACACCAAAAAGCCACACACAAACACTTACACGCAGAGTCTTCGTGCTCACCAAGGCGGTTGGTTTGTCAGGGGGGTTAGAATTTGCATGGCTGGGCAAATTTTCCTTGTGCTAAACTCTAATCAGCTCCTGTATCTCTCAGACACCTGCCCAGCAAAAAAAAAAAAACCTTAATATGCAAAACACCTCCCCTCCCTCCTCCACCGCCGCTGCAGCTCCTCGGCCAACAGAAGACTTATTCACCTGGCCTCTCTCCCTCTTTTCCTCTCTGTCTGTCTTCTTGCAAATTTTCACATTTATGTATGCAAATAGGCTGTTCCCCTTAAAGCCTGTTTCAACAGTAGCTTCCTGGTGCCAGGAGAAGAATGAGAGTTTTTGTCTCAGATGTGATGGGAAATTTATGCTTCAGAGAGCAGGGAAAGAGATGGTACGTTACCTGCGTTTGGGCAGGTGCAGCGTTTTTCGGAAGGTGCTGCGTGCAAACTTTTTTTGTGGGATTTGCACGCCGTCTTCCCAGAGGTTGTTCTGTCAGTGGTTTTGCTGCGACCGGTTATGTGAGTCACACAAACCTGTCTGAAGATGTTTTGGATCCATTTCACTTCTTTAAAGTGAAAGACAGCATCAGTAGTAGATAAATGCTTGTATCATCCAGTTTACATTCGGTCCAACAACCCTCATGTAATTATATTTTTAACTGTGACTTATTTTTAAGGAACAAACAGGGTGAAACTGATACTAATAAAATGTGTTTTGCCTATTGTGTCTTCTCTTTAATGTACTTTACACTGTAAGAAGTTGAACTACAACAAAGCTACCTGGGGGAGAAATCTAGTTTGCTTAACTGGAGTTACTTTGAAAATGTTTTCAAACTGCTTCATAAAAAAAAAAAAGATCAAATTGACAATGCTCGTGATACAAAATTATAACAAAATATAATTTTAAAAAAGTCATGCCAGCAAAAAATACCACTTAAAGTATTGCAAAAAGTGTCCACTTGTTCACAGCTCATAAACAGTCACATCCTACCTTCAGAAACTAGAGTCCAGGTGGGGGTGTTGCACCGACCAGGATTACTCAGTCAGCCAGGTTACTTCTAAAATAGCATGCAACAACTTCTCTAAACGTTTTCTAATAAATATCAATAATCAATACGTCTGAAGAGGTGCAGTTAAAGGGGGGTCAATTACAGCAGAGAAATGAAGGTAAAGTAAAAATAAAAAGTCATTCCCTTTCTTTCATGGCCCCCAAATTATTTGTAGTTTCGGTGGTTAACCACACAAAAAATGTCAAAAAAGTTATTAAGCTACTTGAATTACTATGCAAATATAAATGTAGTTGAACTACAAGCAAGCTACTGAAAATGGAATTAATCTACTAGTTTAATTACATGTAGTTCAGTATGTGCATGTTTGATACGAGAAGTCTCTTTTCAGATATATCTGCTAAAGAGTTTTTAACATGTGTACGTACAAGCTTGATTTTGTGACATCACAACTTGTCCCAAAATGTTACTCACAGAAGTGTGATGTGGAAACCTGAAGTCTCCTGTGCACATACACTGACGGACTTTTCAGTGTAGCGGGAGACATTTTGTGTCCAAAAATATTTGTATATTCATACACAAACAAACAAAATGGGGCCAAACAGAACCTAAAGGTGTTGTACAGTGCCTTTTTAAAACAGGGACTATTTACAGAACTATTAAAGGTGCCATATAGCACTGTATTGTTTTTAAATTCTTAAGTCTGCCAGGCCTTGAAAGATTTCAGATACTGCCATGGACAAGTCAATATGCCTCTACATGACACTTTTAGTTAAAATATGAATGTTTATGAATCATTTCTTATAAATTATTGAACAGGTTGTCCTCTGTTTGAGGGACTGGAATATTTTTTGTGCACATGGGGGAGAAACTGTTGAGAGGCACTGCTTCAATGTGTTGTTCTGTGGAAATACAGTGTTTGTAGGCTATTTCTTCCCCAGTAAACTACATTAAAATGAGCTGAAGAACCAGTAGATAACCTCTAAGGAACAATACAGGGGCTTTAAAGGTGTTCCACTGGTTCGTCACCTTGGTTTAGTTTAGTTTACTGGAGAAAGAGGAACCAGTAGAGATCCTCCTTAAACAGCTCTTTGTGTGGTAGTGGTGCTATATCTCATCCCACGCCAAGGACCTGCGGAGGAACAAATGTTTTTCTTTGTGTAGATACTGTATTACTGATGACAGAGAAGGACTATAGGTATTTTAAAAATGTTTAACTAAGTAAGTGAACTTTTTTGTGGGGAAAAAAAGCTATGTATTCTTTTATGTCTTAGAACACACCTTAAGCTTCTGTGAAACAACACAAGGCCAAAATCAAGGACGCATCTATAAGAATCAAATTTGTGAAGCTGTGTGTGTTTTTGGGATATTAATTTACTTCCACTTCCTGTTGTGGGTGTCAGTTGATTTACCATAAGCAGAGCATAATTTGATATGACAACAGAAACAAGCTTTTGAAGGAAAATACGCCCTCATTCCAGGATCAGGAAAAATGAAACCTAAATGACAAAACAAAAAAAAACACTGTTGTTATCCTTTAACATTGTTCTCCTTATGCACTTTGCTTTTACATCTAAACTTTGCTGCAGCCATTGAAGGTCACTCTGAATGAGCGTTGGCCAAAGTAAATGCTAGAAATAGGTGAGGGGTCGCTCTCTTCTTGATTTAAACTTATTTCCCTGTAACTAAACAAATGATTCACTCACCAGCAGCTGAGCAGAAGGAATCGTGTCATTTTTCTTTGTGCTTCGCTCTGATGGACTTTGGGCTTATTGAGACCTCATATATACAAGTGCCTCTGCCTGCCAGAGTCTTTCAAAGCCTCCCTTAAGAGGGCTGAAGATGGATGTGGGGAAGCGTGTGTGTGTGTGAGTGTGTGTGTGTTTGGGTGCACACAGAGGAGCCCCAGTGGACAAATAACGGACAGAGAGAGATAGACGTAAACAGAGAGAAAGAGAGTGAAGCACTTTAAATGTGAGCGCTGCAAAACTCCCACTGCTCGCAAGGGCACTTCTCTCCTGCACGTCATCTCTCTTTCCCCCCTCTCTCCTTCTACCCTTCTTTTCTCCCCTTCCCATTCCCCTCGATTCCCTCCCTCCCTCCCTTCATCGTTTTCTCCTTTGTCTCCGAGCTCTCACCCTCTATCCCCTATCTATCCATCTCCCTCTTCCCCCTCTCCCCCTCTTTCTCTCCCCTTCCTCTCACTAAAACAGTAGGACGCTTAACCTTGATAACAGTGAGATTTTTTCCCCCCTCAAAGTGACACACTCACACATACACACACACACTCACACACACACACACACACACACTGGAGAAGTGCTTTGCCAGCATGCCAGGCCGGTCCAAGGGACGGCTGTACCCTTCGAGGTGAACAGGACACTGGGAAATGCAGCAACAACAAAACACTCACACACACACACACACGCGCACACACACACACACACACACACATAGGCTCGATCTCTCAAACAAATACACACACAGACACACACAAACCCAGATCACTCCAGGTCCTTCTTAACACAAGCCTTTTAAAGGTCTATTGTCAGCTGACATTGAGAGAGCACTGGCGATCCTGAAATGCACCACACACACACACACACACACACACACACACACACACACACACACACACACACACACACACACACACACACACACAGTGGCAAAAGGAGAAGTGTAAAAAAAAAATGAAACGTATTAAAGGTGAAGTTGCCTGCCGAGAATTTATGATTACAATACACTGGAAGACACACACGTATAAACATCTCACCACAGATAGGTAAATGAGAACAGGGAAGTAAAATGTGGTTTCTCAAACGTGCACACACACACGTACAAACACACACACACTAAGAACCACTAAGGGGAAATAAGCAGTGAGGAAGAAGTAAAGGTGTCAGTAAGGTTTCTTCCTCATTGGAGAAGAGTTCCTCACATCTCTATGTGACTAAAACCTGTCATGATCGCTGTAGAAAAATATTTATTTCTCAAATTATTGCCGTCCGGTGAAAAGCATTGAGGTAAACTGAAGGATTAAGTTGAAAGCCGGAGACGTTTTTCACAGGACAGCGACCATATACATCGTGGTACAGTATACCGAGCGCGGCAGGATGTATAAGAGACTTGAACTCAGCATTGAGAACAGTCACAGCGAGGCGGTGTCAGAGAGGACACAGTGAGACGGTGTCACACTACCCGTCTGCATCACGAGGTATCGGGTGAAATCCAATGTTTTTTTGGTATGGGCCGCATTAGCTCTCAGCTCCTCCTCTCACATGCAACGATTTCTTTATCCCTGCATTATATTAAAGTGTTGGTGTTTACCTCAAAGTCATTGGCCTTGTTGTAGTGCATGTTGAGGGCTCGGAAGAGCTCACTGTCGCGGCTGACGCCCAACTCCTCGACGCCGGTGACTCCGTCGTTGATGGACTGGCGGGCGAACTTCTCCATCTGGATGTAGTAGAACTCCCTGAAGTTGCTGAACCACTTGATCAGCTGGGAGGTGATGCAGCGGTTAAACTGGAACGAGACATGAGGAGGAGTTAGTGCTGAGGTTGTCAGTATTGAAAAGAAGAGATATAAATGTGTAAATATTCTTCATGCAAGCAGTGTAGAGCCTTTCTGAGCCACTAGATTTAAGTATAAGGGGAAAGGAGAAGTGTAAGGATGACAGCATGTCATTTCGCATCAGGGAGTCGAGACATGAGGTGATAACTTAAAAGGCTGCGAAGGAACCGGGAGAGAGAGATAAAAGACGAGAGCAAGAAAGATCACAGGTTGTGGAGCGAGGGAAGATAATAGAGACATTAAGTAAGACAGCGAGCAAGGAGGGGGGGAGGAAAGAGAGTGGGAGAGAGTGTGTGTGTGGTTCATCCTCCCCACTGGGAGCAGACCTCCCCCCTATCATAACCCTGAGAGTGGAGAGTGAGGTGGAAAGGGGGGGAGGGGGGGGCGAGACCGCAAACACATAATTGACCAGAAAAACGATTAAGTCATCATCTGAAGCGCCCCGGCCCGCAGGGGGCTCAAACATGTACTTAACCCCGTTCACCAATTACACCCTGATTCTCCTCCCCTCTCCGCACCTCTCAGGCAGAAAGAAAGGAGAAGAAAAAGAGCAAAAAGAAAGAGAAAGAGAGGGAAAGACAGAGACGATAAGCGTTGCGGAGAAGGCTGTGGCTATCTGATCTGTGCCGCTTGGCTGGATTCAATAGGGCGAGGTAAACCTATTAAGAGCCTCTGCTAGTCCCGGCTCTTTTTCCGCCTGGTCTCAGCAGTGAAAACACACTGTCTAAACATCCAAACCACTAGATAAGGACCTCAGGGGCTCAGGATAGCTGCCTCGCTCAGTCACCCTAAAATGCCCCACTGAAAGCTCTGATCAAACCCCTGAAAACATCCAAATAACACCCCCCCTCCTCCTTCTCAGTGGCTCCCTGAAATTACTCATAAATTCAAAATTCTAGCCTGTGAAAGCTTGATACCCCTAACCATCACCCACACCCTTCGTCCACACACACAGAAACACACACACACACACACAGACACAGGCCTTCACTCCTCCCTCCGCTCTGCTCTTTTTGTGGTGCTGGAAGAATGGGGGGACAAAACGCTACTAAACGCTGAGCGGACTGCTCGCTGGGGAGGCAGAGCGGTTTTGACATGGAGATTAGGCTCTGGCTATTGTTCCACAACACACAGACACGCACACTCTTCGCGATCTGGGGTGGCAGTCAAACACACGCAAGCACATGAAGATGGGAGGGCGAGGCAGCGGCAGAGCACGGAGAGAGACGGGCAGGAAAAGTTGGCGAATCAGGAGAGTTAGACCAAGGTGGGACGGGGCTAAAGGAGAGGGGCCGTGCCTTTCTGGAATGATCAGCGGATGACATAATGGCGGAGTGGGAAAGAATAAGTCCGCTTGACATTGTTTGGCAGGGGTTTGGGAGGGTGTATGTGGGGGAGGTGGTGGTGGGAGGGGAGGGGAGGGGGTAGCATGGTGGCTGTCCTAAAGTGCAGGGTGAGCATAAATGGGGAAATGAGGGAGGGAGGGAGGAGAGGAGGACGGGTGCAGGTCAGCGCCGTCGGACAATGGCGTTTCGCTAGTGGGGGGGGCAGAGGGTCGGAACGTGAGCAGTCAGCAAGCTGGGGTCGTGACATCGCAGTGTCAAACAAACAAACTACTGACACTTACAAATACATCGGCTGCACGGGGCTATTCTTAAACACAAACAATGTAGCAGACAGTCGGAGTGTGACAGAGCACAAAAACACTATTTCATTCAAGTTGTCAGTGTAATATAAACCTCTCCTCGCATGTAAGATCAGAACAAGTCTGTGAGTCCAAGACATTTAGTGAATTGGCGACAATCTGTACGAGCATGTGTGCGTACATGCATCTGAGCGCGTGCGAGATTGAGCGCTACATACTGAGATTAAAGTCAGTGAAAGAGTTGCCATCGCTCATGCGGGAGACCTTTGGTGTCACTGCAGCCGAGTGACGGATAGATTTGTCATTTGGACAAGGATTACTTTATTATACGGACAGCTCGGGAGAAGATGTATTAGGGCCTGTGCAACTGAACTCAACTGTGGCTCAATCACAGCGCAGAGCTCACAAAAAGGCACAATATTTACTGTGCATGCAGGTAAACACACTAAATTACATTATATCTGCATCAGCTGCACCCAGCACACTCAGGGACTCAGTTCTGGCAAGTCCCCCCCGCAGCTTCCAGCAGTCTTGGTTCATTACGTTTGCTGGTGGGGGACAGAGACCCCCTGATAGCGGCTAAGTGTGTTCGGTGTAAAAGGAGGGAATTGGTTCAAAGGAGCACATCACTGCAGCTCCTTAATCAGAGCTGGCAGGGGTCAGCCAGCACAGACATGAGATGCAGCGAGAAAAAAAAAAATGTGTGTGTCTGCATTTGAGCATGCAAGTGTGTATGAGGGTGTGTGTGTGTGTGTGTGTGTGTGTGTGTGTGCCTGGCTGAGAGGCAGATGAGAGAGAGACAGCGAGAGCGTGTTTCTCACACTCACACTCAAGAGCCTGTGAAAGGTCAGTGCTTAGTGCTAACAGCACAAGATAGAAAGTGGCACACACACACACACACACACACACACACACACACACACACACACACACACACACACACACACACACACACACACACACACACGCACACACACATATGTTCTGCCCATGCACAGGCGCATACTTAAGTCCAGAATAGGAAAACACTCAAGCATCCTTGGTCTAAGCTATGCTAGTCGCCTGCCAAAAGTATTCAGGCGCTTTAATCGTCACTCCCAAACTTCTCCACTCACACATCAGCAAATTTATTATTAATGTAGAATGAAAGAGAGTGAAATTGGTTTTACAGTCCCGTCTTTTGGTTTGGGATAAAAATGATTAGCCGAGAAGCATTTGGACGAAAAGCCAAAGTGTGTCTCTCGTCAACACTTTCTGTGACACAGTGGTCAGCAGCGGAGCAGAAAGCACACAGATGACCTCAGAGTGCTAAGCTACATCCAGAACAACCAGAGAGGAGAGCAGAAAGACAGAGAAGCCTGTACGGGCCTCTCCCTCTCTCTTTCGCTCACACTCTTTCTCCCTCTCTCCCTCTCCCTCTCTCTCTCTCTCTCTCTCTCTCGTAAGCCCCTTCACAGTCATCAGGGCTTTCCAACGTTTCCTGTTTTCGCAGGGGTGAATTGTGGGAGATAATCTCCGGCTGCCTATTGGCTGACTGCACACAAAAAGCGGCCCTGGAAAGCGGGCTTTTGTTACTGCGGCGACTCAAATCCAGCGGCTGGCTTTTCTTTCTCCCCGGCCCCGCCGAGGCACACATACCATGCCACACCATCAGCGAAAAAAAAGAAAAGAGAAGGAATGACATATAGAAAAGGGGGAAAACCCTCCTGACCTCCGCCACTCCATAGCACATGACTGGCCCAAATATTGAAGCCTGTCGCTAAAAGAGGCAGATAAAGAACGCAAGGTGTGTGTGTGTTAGCTTGTGCTTAAATAAGAGAAATGTATATCTACAATACATGAAGGTCCTAACAGCCTAAAATATATAATATATTAATGGTGAAGGTTTTATTTCAGGAAACACATGAAACGGGGAATCTGGGGATTTTACGCCATTTGAGAATCAAACACTTAATTTCCTGCATTCTGGTGAATTTTTGTGCACCAATGAGAACATTTCTGCATCAATTTATGGTGTAAATTCACTTTAAAAATCCAACTTTTAAGCTTTTACTGGGAGGACAAATGTTCTAAATATTGAGGGCAATGTGTCCCCTGCAACCCCCACTTACGCATCCACACACTGTATTTCTTCACAAAGGCAACAACTTCTGCTGACTCCATTAATTGACTGAATATCTTTATTTAATCTGCGCATTAATCTGTTGTAATTACTCACCCTTTACCATAACAATATCTGCAGTCACAATGAGACGTCTTAAAGGAAGCGGGATGATACTAAAGGCCGTCATTAGCACATCTGTCAAAACATTTCATAAACACCAAAAGTCAAAAATAAGTCACAATAGTCTTAAAAGGAGCTTAATGAAGGGGAACAACAGCCCCAGCGTCCCCCAGTTGTTAGGGCAACCCACTTCCCACGTTCATTAGATTCTTGACAGTCAAGACCCGATTAGTCGAGACCTGATTAGCCTTCAAGACTTTTGTCTGAGGACAGCCACTCGCTAAGAGGCGGCGCTGGCTGCATCTAATTAGATAGTTAGTCTCATTCCCATACATGTCTGCTAACTTACAGCTTGAGTCCATTGTCCGCTACTGAAAACAAAAACAAACTGACTCATAATCCCCTTAACTATCTTGACCTTGTTTAAGTATCCGATGAGGTCATTCATGAGGAGGCCACCAAGGAGAGGCCGCCTCCCTGGGAGTGATTAATCAGTGAAACTAAGTGATCTTTAATAGAAACTGTTGCTGTTATGGTTCGACAACGTGAATACCAAACCAGTGGGATGCTTTAATATTGAGGGGTTTTGTAACGGATTAATATTTACAGGTGCCTACAGGCTTTGTAACCCTCCTTCTCAACCTGACCAATGACGTGCCGAGAGAAAATCACGTGACCCACGAGTCACGGTTCCTGGCGACGGCATCCAAGAGGGGGCAGCTGGGAAAAAAGGGGACCTTTATCTTCTGATTTGAATAAGATGGCCTGGATATGTCACAGTGTTTACCCCTCCGTATGGTCTGAGAGGGGCGCGCATACACAAAACAACAACAACACGCACAAACTCGGTCGCACACACTACAACGGCCATTGTGTTCTTTTTTGTTTTTTTGTGCAGCTTACATATTGTGCTTTGTTTTCCAAAATTTCCTTCATTAAACTCCCAGCGGCGCTAACGCTCATCCTCGCCATGTTCCCCTAAAACCGACTCTTTCTCTTCTCCCCTCCCTCTATCAAACCATCCTCCCTACACCTGCTCAGATAACCACTCCTCCGTCTCTGGGCTCCATCCTCCTCTCTGCCCTCTCCACCTCTTCATTACTCATCCCGCTCTTTATCTTTAGAATACTCATAGGCTCTCCAGCTCCCTCATGTAAACCCATTCAACTTCCTCTTCTTTCATCTTTTGCATAAAACCATAACTTAGGGAGGGAAAGGGCCTCGTTTCAAGACAGACGAGCATACGCTGTTCACGGCAACTGAAGCTGGCACACAATTAATAAATCGCCTTTTACAGCAGGTGCGTTGACGAAATGTACAAATAAGAAATGTGGCAAAAGAGAAAAGAGAGGCGACAAAGTGTCATTAATCTTTACACTTGTTACACGCAGCATAAGGAGTCATTATCTCAAGAAGATGAAGGTACAAAGAACAGCCGAATGCATAGGTGTAGATGTCGAGAGGAAAGAGGGAACATGTCCCCCTAAATATTTAGAATATGTGCTTTTGTCACCCCTCAATAAAAACAAGAAAGTAGGAGACAAAATTAAAGACATTTACAGCATAAACTGATTCAGAAAAGGCACAACTTGGTGCATAAAATTCACCAGATTGCAGGAAATTAAGTGTTTGATGCACCAAAATCAAAAAGGAAGACACTTGCAAAGGTTGTTTAGTAAAAGAAGAAGAGGAAGAACACCTTTTGGCTTACCTTGACATCAGAGAAGAACATCTTGAGCATGTTAGAGCTCGGGTAGCGGGTGTAGAAAAACATAAGCTTGGCCTTCTTCAGATGATTGGGGGAGAGACCCTCTTGGATCTGGAAATAGCTGCCATTAAGGACATTAACAACTGTTTGGAGGGAAACAACTTCTGGTAGATCAAGCAAGTGGAGCTACTGATATTATCACAAATACAATATGTAGATGCTAATAATTGGCAGCAAGATTGGCAAGAAATTATCATTTGGATGATGGGTAAGCAAATCTCCTTTCAGGCATGAATGCAGGGGGGCTGGAGGGGAGGTGGTGGTGGGGGGAGGCCCGAAGACAGTGCACCAAAGCAAAACCATTTGCTTGCAATTAGCATCGTCCGTATCAGGTGTGAGAGCGTCACGGTAAATAAAACGCCGGCCAGCACTACAGCCGATGCTTTTACATAAGGAGGCTCATTTCACAGTCAAAGTAAGCAAACGCCTTTGCCTACACCCCACGCTAACCTCCACCCAAAAAAAGGAGGAAGAAAAAAGGAGACATTTGCATATCACAGACAAAGACAGCAGTTAACGCCAGTGACGGGCAAGAAGGCCTAATGGCTTGGCGACAACACATGCCAAGCCTGAATATGACTGTCTGATATTGGCTTCATATCAGTGACAAAACAAGGTCTAGGAGATAGTCCCGGCCCAAGCAACATGAAAAACCTTCTCACACTCGCACAGGCCATATTCAAATACATGTCAGAGGCCTTGTCTTCCTAATGGATCGCCTGGATTGAACAGCGAGGAGGATGGAGATGGAGATGGGCTGGTGGGGGCACCTTGAGGGATAGTATGGTTCCAACCTTCAATTACATCCCCCTCCTCCTCCCTCTGCTCCACCCCTACTACCCCCCAGCCTCGCTGCCGCTGCCAAACCCTTGGAGGAGCAAAAGAAGGAGGAGGAGAAGGAGAAGAGGGGCTCTGAGGCTTTGGACTCAGCCAGTGATGGGGGGACTGAAACACATCTGCGCCACCGAACGGCCCAAGCCATTTCCATGGTGAATTAACGGCCGTATAATGCATCTGATAATATCAATCTGGAGGATAAGACATTGAAAAGGGAACTAGGGTGGGGGGCGGGCTGCATGTTAAAACCTCAGGCTGTTTCAACAAGGGTTTTCATCAAGCAGGAGCAAGACAGGGCTTTAAATTACACAGAAGACACAGCCCCAAGTTTTCATGAAGACTGTTTACACTCCAGTGGACAAAATACATTGCTTGACATTATTTATGATCTACAGGGGTGGCTGTGATCGTTAAAATCAGTCAAGTGTCCAGATGTAGCTGTAACTATAGAGTGGGAAGAAGGCATCAGCTGCTAGATTGGATTGCCCTTGGCCTCAGGGTTACACAGCAAAGCCAGCAAATACTGAACCACACTGGGTTGGCTCCTTAAAAACCCTGTCTACTTTGTCTGATTCAGTGAGGGAGAGGGAAAGGGAGAGAGAGTTGTATACGCAGCGAGGGTCTTGTGGGGGAAACCCTGGCAGACTGGTGTTACTCTGTCAGGCCTGGCCAAAAGAGCAGCACTTCACTCTCCACACCACACCATCTGCTCCAAGTGGAGGGGATACAATGGATCCTCAGACAGAGAGACAGAGAGAGAGGGAGGGAGAGACAGAGAAAAAGAGAGCTGTTTCTCGGTAAGGCAAGGTGGGATTTGTTTGCTGTGAAAGCTGCGCACTTACACTTAGATTAATTTGTTTTTGCTTTTTCAATTAGGATTAGCATCGCTTTCCCCTTATCGCTGGAATTAAAAATTATTTTAAAACAAAGACGTCGAGGTTTTACCTCTCCGGCCATAAACACAATATCACCTCCCTTCAGACGGCAATTAAGAAGCTTCATATCTCCTGATGAGGCATTTTCATCTCCGATTCACTCACAGCTTGCAAATGTAATTGTGATTGGACTTAGGGGTGGCGTGCGAGGCTATTATTTTGTCATGATGGTGCACTCATACCAGCTGGCCCACTGTTCGCCTGCCACATCTGACAAGACATCATCATTCTCACGACACATCCCCCAAAACCCAAAGTCATGAGAGGGAAATAGCTGCTCCACTCCCTAATTCCAGGTGTAAGGACAAGAATATTTGGAGTCGGACTGAGAACAAATGAGGAAATTGATAGCAGCCATCTGCTCCACGATGCTGCCGAGAGCTGGTGAACTTGAACACACCTCGCAAAATGTCTGACAAGCTGTCTCTGGCTTCTGAGGCTCCAAAAAAAAAAAAAAAAAGAAAATTATTTTTTAAAAAGCTATCGAAGCAGCTATAAACAGAGAGAAATGTAAATTGATTTATAAATATCTAATTATAATACAAAGAAATACCACACTATATCTTGTAAATGTCAAACTTTGTTCCTAAACCTGTGGAATCAAAAATAAAAGATGAAAAAAAAAAACTTGTGGACATGTTGTTCTGCCTATTCTTTCCATTTAGGGAAGTACATCTGCTAATGCCCTGAATTTATAAATGCTACAATGAAAGCCACAGCATCTGGCATATGTGGTTATTGTTTGATTGTTTTCTACTTTCTCTCAGTCTCTGTATGTCTCTCTCTCCCTTTTCTCTTTTCATCCCTCCATCGGGAGCCCGCAGAAGCAAAGGATTATGGATCTCTGGAAAGCGTTCACCCTTGGGTCAGAAGACAAGACAAGGCGAGGTAATGAAAGATAAACAGCTCGCTGCAAACACCTGTTAACGTCCGCTTCAAAGAAAAGACAGGGAGGAGGAGGGGGGGGTTTGCAGGGAGGGAAAACAAAAAAAGAAGTATTTGGCTGCCAAGCAACAGCCGAAGGGCCCCCCGGGCTGTTGACAGATCTTTATGAAATGAAAAAAAGGGAAAAGAAACGACAATGATTGTGGGCTTTTTACAACAGCGATGGATGATAAGAGGAACACAAGAGAAAACACAAGCAATCATAAATATACATCTTTACTGAGTCCTCAGGCGAACCTTTTGTGACACACACAAAAAGACACACACAGACACACTCGAAAGAAAAAAAAAGCGAGGCACTCAGGTACTCACAACAGCAGAAACAAGGCGTATTCACTTAACTAATATGCCCCAACAGGTAGAAAAAAGCAACGGGATTAATTTCTTAAGCATGTAATGAATGTTAATGACTTGAAGACAAAGCTTTGTAAGGACGGGCAGTGTGAGACGAATAAAACTTTCATAAGGGTTAAGGGGTGTTGAATACTTAGGGACTAAGGAGGTATAGGGCGAAACAGAGACTGAATGTATCTGTTTAAGCTATTAGTCCTGAGTCCCCGGGGGATTCAATTTGAGCCTCCCATAGGGGATAGCCTCTTTATCCGTAGGGCATGATTGGGGCACGCTGGGGTTAAACTATAAGGGAGGCTATATAACACCATTGTGTGCCAAGTTTCGGGATGCTATCTCCCTCCTTGTTCTTTCAGGGCCATTTTTTATCAAAAGGAATTGGGGCGGTAAATGTCGTGGGGACCTAATCTTCGTGAGTAAGTGATATGTGACAAGAGAGCTTTTAAAGCACTTAGGATTGAAGATGGAAGAAAAGGCAGTACGGTGCTGGGGAAGGAAGAGGTATGAGTACAAAAATAAATACAACAATGCAGTACAATGGAGAAGAGAACAGCAGTGGGAGGAAAAGTGATTCATCAACAATTTCTCCGTTTTCTTAGGCTAGTTTCAAGCAGGCTAAAAAGAGTTTGATTTTTAACTCTTTGTGGTTCAGAGGCAATGTTTCACACCTGTCTCTGCGGGGAATTACCACCTGAAATCTGATTTTTCCTCGCTTACACGGGCATGAGCTTGTCTGAACTGGACCTTGTAGAGTTTAAAACATCAGGGTCACTTATTATTGCCTTTCAACCCCCTCAAAACACACACACTCTCACTCACATGCAAACTACAAAGATCTTTTTAAAGGATACATTGCTGCCTGAGTAGGGTGAGATGTCGGCCATGTCTTGGAGGTCGCTGCACTCAGACTTGATGAGGGACAGGGAGAGTCCCTCGGCTGTGCTGCCAGTGTGCGCTGGTGAACAAGAGCGATGGTGGTGCGCCATGTGGTGACCTGATGCCATCTTGGTCCTCAGGCTGGTGGTCTCCCGGGACAGGTCCATAGAGTCTGGAGAGGAACGGTCCTTGCCTGGGTAGCCACCTGTGGGCCCACCGAGGGGACTCTGGAAAGGGTAGCCCATGAGAGGCAGTGGAAAGGGGTGTCTAAAGGATGGGGGACTGAAGCCCATGGAGGCTGAGAGCGAGGAGGGGTGGAGGACGGGGTGGTGGTGCCCACCATGGGCACCCACAGCTGAGGACTGGTGGTGGTGGTGCTCACTGGGTGTCTTCCTCACGACTAAGGGTATCGCTTCGGTTTGGTCGTTGGTGGGACCGGGCATCCCGGGCATGCTGGCGAAGGAGTCTAGTGGATTGGGAATGATGACATCGCCGAAGCACTGCAGCCTCTGGTTGGCGGTATGGAAGTTGGGGTTGTCTCCATTGACAGTGGCGGGAAATCTTTCAGGAGGTATGGAGAGCGAGGGGAAGGCCTGCTGGGGTGTGGGGCGTGGAGGTTTGGCAAACACCTTAACCACTGTGTCCACCACCTGGGTCATGGCTGAATTGAGTTCCTGCTTGAGTGTTTCTGCCAGTTGTTTACCTTCAGCATGCATGGAGGAGCCTGGACCTCCTTGTCCTTTGCTCCGGCTGAGCCCCTCTCTTCTTGGCTTCTCCCCGTCCGCCAGCATGGCCTGCTCCTGAAGCAACGCCCGCGCCCTGTCGAGGAAATGGCCTGGGTCCAAGTCAGACATCTCATTGTCAGAGCGCAAGTCATCTCCACCCCGGTCATCGCCGCCAGTGTCAGACCTGCCCGGGCTGTCCTCAGACATGTTCCCTATGTCGTTGTGGAGGTCATTGTGGAGGTCGTTGTGTTCCGAGTCGTCAGTCGAGTCATAGATCTGAAAGAACTTCTCCTGCAGCTGGCGTAGCTGTTTCTGCATGTCCTCCAGCTGCAGCTTCAGTTGCCGTCGCTCCTCCTGCTTCTGTTCCTTCCTCTGGCACACCAGCTGGGTGAAGCTCTGTTGCTGCTGCTGAGGCAGACGCTGCTTACGCTTGTTCTCTCGGCTGCTACTGCTGCACACCTCGCCTCCCCGTGGGCTGCTGGGGGCCTGCTGCTGAGACTGAGGGGGTGGGCAGTCTAGATCCATCTCCCGGTCTCCATCCATCTCATGGTCGCGCTCATGACGGGAGGCAGCAGGTACCACCACACTGGGCGAGTGGCTCATACCACGTATAATGTTCTCTACGCGGGCTCGCTTGGCACGCAGGTGTTCATCATTGAGACGTTCAATGTCAAAGGAGGCCAGGCCGGGAGGGCGACCAAAGGGTGACAAGCATTCTTGAGGGGTGCTATCATGGGAGGAGTTACTGCAGGCATCTTCCTGGGGAGCATCTGAACTTGCATTAGAGAGCCCTGATCCGGGGAATCCGACATCCCCTCTATCACCCCTGTCCCCTCTTTCTCCCCTCTCGGGTCCTCCTCCATTTTTCGCCATGTTATTCTTGAGAAGCTGGGAGATAATGGTGGTGCCAGGGAAGGGCATCATGGTGTCCTCGTATGAGTTGGCCCTCTTCAGTAGCTTTCGGAGTACATTGGACTTGGACTCGCTGTCGCTGGCTGACACAACGCCAGGCCCACCATGTGGCTGCACTACAGAGCACTCCATGGAGTCGGTGTCTGATCCGTGGTGAGAGTGGGAGCTCAGAGAGTTCATGGCACTGAAAATGGCTGCTTTGGCGCGGGCAATGTTATCAGTGGTTGTTGTTGTGGCTGCTGCTGTGGAGGAGGCTGTGCTGCCCACGGTCCTCTTAACACCAATGTCCACACGTCTTCGCTTGGTCTGTCTGTTCAGGAGGGAGTCGCTGTCATGGTCCGGCATCACGGGCTGCTGCTATTGGGCCATATCCCGCAAACCCAGTCCTCTAGGATCAAAGCCTCTGAGTACCTGTGGGCAGAAAATTCACAGATGCATGACTCAAAGTGAGGAGAAATTTTCAGAGTCTAAGTCACTGATGCATTCATTTTCCAACACTTTATTTTCAAAAGAAAAGCTTCAGAGTTTTTGATAAACTGAAACAATTAAAATCTATGAACCTCTAGAGATTTGCTTTAGATGACGATATGGATATAAAAAAAAGAGTTCTGTCTCAAGCCAGCAGCCAGTCCCTCCTAATATGCCTCGAAAAGGGACGGGTGCATCCGTGATTACAGTTAGGCAGAAGGACCAGAGACAGAGGGGTAAAGGGAACAGGCAAGATGAGGTCAGAATTAGGCCTTGGCTCGACATTCCAGGGCAAAGTCCTACATTTTATCCTGTCCCCTGTTACACGCCGTGCGACACTGAACCAGTTCCCACGGAACACAAAGCTGCATAAAATTATGATAATTACTTAAGTACTTGTCCTCATTTCCATTTTTGTGCGGTGTGAGGCAACATAGGAGCTATTAACTCACAAAATAAAATAAAAGAAATAGGGTTAAGAGTTTCTAAAAAAAAATTAAAAAGTGGTGCACAAGAGGAGGCAATGCACATTGTATACCCTTCATGAAATCCTATTATGTAAGTGAGCGATCGTTTGGTCAACTCGACAAAATATTCTCATTTTAAACCCCGTTTACACGTTGCGTAATTTTAAAATGCAAGCCCTGTGTTCACATTAATCAATATGGCCATCATATCTTAAGCAACGGGGAGAGTGACACATAAAAGAAACACAAAATAGGCCTATTGATTTTGGTGCCAGCGTGAGCTCACTTCTGTGTTTTTTGTTTGTCTTTTCATCTGGCAAGGGCAGTTAATTCTGCTCAAATGAATAGGTCACAAGGGTCAACTCTGGCAAGGAGCAACTTAAAGCGCTCTTACAAAAACCCTAATGCCCCTCTGAAAGCAAAACGTTTTGTCAGTACAGGCCTGCATCAATACTGCTATGTAAGCAGCGGTGGCAGTGTCTCAGTCGGAGCCATATCAGATGCATCTAGTCTTCAATGTGGTGATATTAAAAGCGAGTATTTAATCAGTACGCCTCTCTTTAGAAAATTAAATTATATCTGAGGTTGGTAAATAAATAGAAAATAAATTTGAGGATGTTTTCTGAACAGCATAAAAGTGGCAAAAGTGGTGCAACAATTTCCATTTTTCTTTTTACACCCCTCAGAAAAACACCAGCTCTTATTCAGACTCACAGTGGCTCAGTAAAAAAATAAAATAAAATATAACAAATAAAGTATTCTTACTCTGACTTTAGTTTTACAGGTTGCAAATACACTCAAACGATACACCGATTTAAGCCGACTTTACGACCTGCAACGTGGCTATAAAATTCTTGAAATTTAAATACAAAAGAAGTCAAATAAACGATTCACATATATGTTGAATTTTGCTACAATATTCGAAGACAAAAGATATTCGAAGACGTCTAATTTGGAGGCTGAGTTTCAGCAGAAAACTGAACTCCAGTGGGATTTAAAAATATTCTCTTGAACTGATTATTTGCTCGTTGTAACTAAAAGAAATTGCACCATCTTTACATCATCACTGCCCCTGAAAAGTAATTAAAAAAGAAAAGCTTCTTTATTGTCACTAAGCCTCACACACACATTCACACTGTACACACACACACACCAAAGCGCACACACACACACACACATACACACACAACTTTGCTGCTGGCTTTGTTAGACACTGTGTGCTGTGATGCACCACTGGCAGCTTTGTCACTCTAAAAAAACATTCTGCAAACTGCTAAGAAAAGACTGTAAAAGTTTAAATTGACTGTAAAAACAGGCTCAGTTAAATGTGTCCCCCCTAAAATCCATCCTCTTAAAGTGACACCAAAATGAAACCCCCTTCTGATTAATGGCTCTGGCCCAAGTCTTGACAGCCACATCCAGCAGCTCAGACAAGAGGTGATACATCTCCAAGAAAAAAACCTTGACTTGATCGCCTCAGGATCTTAACAATGAGCTTGAAATAGTCACCAGCACCTGTCTTTTCCGACGGCGCACCTGTCTCCCATTGCCCATGCGCACTCTCTCCCTCTCTCGTTAAAAAAAAAAAATCAAGCCATGAAGGAGCTGATGTTCAACTTAACTTTTATACATCTTCACCTCATTCTGTTAAGCTGCTTCTTCACCTCATTTTAAGCTGAAACATTTCGGCTGATAAGAAACAGAAAGTAAAAAAATAATGAGTAAAGTTCAGGTTTGGAACTTAAATTACTTAAATTTAAATAACACACAGCTGCTGTAACTTTTTAAACTTAACATTTAAACTATAAGATGACAAACGACAGATGTGGCTGTTTTGCACATATGATGGTCAGAGGACAAACTATCCAAACCAAAGAGAGACTAAAGAGTTGCGCACACTTACAACAACATACCGGCAACGTTTTATCACATCTTCCAAAAGTGCTGCCGCAGAAGACACACACCAAATCCACAAAACAAGAGGACTGACAAGCTTCACAACTGCCTGGTGAGGATTTTGTGCAAATAAAAAGGCGTTTAAGAGGTGTTAGAATAAGATTTAGCTCACAGGACAAAGACAATACGCACAAAAAAACAACAATACGCACAGCAGCTCAAACCTACATCTCAATTCCGGTCAAAAATCAACTCATGTTCTAAATCACGTCTCAAAAACACTTCCCAAACTTACTTCCAGAAGTTGCAAATCAACTTGATCTCCGCTTTTGATGAGGAAGGCTGGGCTACCGTCCGCAAATCATCCTCGTAAAAAAAAAAAAAAAAAAAAAAAAAATAGGGGCTGCTCACGCAACAACTCTCACCACACATCAAGATGAGGGGAACGAAACAGAGCAAATAATGGTCGTATAGATATGATTAGCTGTTGATCACCACCGGAATAAATTTCCCCCGTTCATCATGATGTTTGATTTGTTTATTTTTTTCCGCCCACCGCGCGCAGGCGAGGCAGAACAAGAACAAGAGAGGGAGGTATCCGAGGACAAGGTTACTTACCCTTTAGATGAAGAGGGGGACAACCTGAACTCCTACGGCAACAACAAAAAAAAAGACAGAATATACACGCAGAGCTCGGCGGATCGCTGGATGCTGGGGATGTAACAGTTTCTCAGAGGAGGAAGAAGAGCTGGAATAAAGTCAGCGGCGCCGGCGAAAGGAACAAAATAGGAAAAATATAGAAGATGAAAAGAGCTCTTGCGCGTCGGTCTCTCCCTCTATCCTCTGCTGTGACTGAAAGAGTGAGAGACATAGAGAGAGTGCAAGAGAGGGTGCAAGAGAGAGGGAGAGAGAGAGACTGCGTGTGTGCGTCTCCGAGGCGCACTGGATGCAGAGGGACTGGATGCTGGAGCGCTCCTCCGCCACTAAGATTCACTTTAAGACGCGGCTGAAGGAAACAGGAAGACGTGCGCGTCATGAGCGGCGTGATGTAACTGTCGCAACCTACCAATAAGAAGCGTCCGTCCGGTCCGGAGAACAACGCACTGAACTTGACCAGAGAATGGGACTTGAGCACACAACTAAAGAGAGAGAGAGAGAGGGGGAGAAAAAAGGAAATACCACTCTTACTAATCTCTTTCTTCCCAAATCACCGACTGCGCGAGTAAGAATCGTTACGCACTTTGACATTACACTTCAAGCCGCAATAAAACACATAGTACACATTTTATTATCTTATTTATCATCATATTCAAAAGTTCTTTATAATAAATGTCAACGTTTTAGTCTGATTTAAATAGATTTTGAATAAAAATCAGAATAAGAACAATTTTACAAAAAGAAATATTGATTTATTTGGCAACGAGTGAGATTTGTTGAACACATTTAAGGTAAAAAAGCATATTTTAAGATGAATAAATGAATTAAGGCAGATATCATTTATTGAATATGTTTCTTCCAGCCTTCTTTGTGGCAATAAAAGTCAAAATTAAGTATTTATTCTACAATCCAAACCACTTTTTTCAACGCTTGTGTTTACGCATGTTTCGATTATGTTTATGACTCCATTAAAACGCATTAACATTCCTTCAAGCCCAGTCATTTTTAACCATTACCAACTTTGTAATTTGATCTTTTTAATATGTCTGAATATCACTGATTAACGTGTTTTTATTTTAAACATCACTATGTGCATTTTTTTCTGCAAGTGAAGTACACATTTAGGCTGCAGTAGTGGGTCACTTGGGTATTGGGGGTTCAAAGTGGCATGTAGGGATATTTTACGCGCAGAGTTTCCTCATTGGTTGCAGCAAAGTCTGATTTATGAAACAAGCAAAGCAGCACAGAAGCTCCCGAGCTTTGCTTTGGAATTCAGATTATCCAGGGAAGCCAATATCTGAGGAGAGCTAAACGTCTCTTTGTGAAACGCTCAGTTAAGAGCCGAATATCATCATGAAACGTCTGTCACTCGGATCCACAGTCTGCCACTGAAATGTCCCCCCCGTGCGTAAAGACTGCACTGTCATCAAAAAAAGATTATTAAGTAAAAGTGTAAATGAAAACAAGCATAAAAAATCCACCCTTATGATTTTATATATTAAGATTTTAAATGATTTATTTGATTTTTAGTCTCTTTTCAAACTTCCCCACCTGTGAGGCTGAACCCTGCGGACACTGACATCTGATCCTTTCCACAGAAAAACCTGTTCGACGCTTGTGATTTATGAAATGATGACGGCTGCTCGTCCTCGTCCTCCTGCATTCATACAAATTGGATATTTAAAATTACACTGCAGTTTTAGCGCTCTGCAAATATTTTAGTCTTCTACCTACACAACAGGTGTATTTACACAAATTGTTTAGTGTTATAATTTGGACATGTGTGCCGTTGAAATTAATTTTCACATCAGAGATTTTATTTAATCGACTTTAATGATATTTCTGGATAATACAGGTCACATTTAGCTGCTTCAGATTGCGTTTTTGAAATTAAAGAAAGCGTGTCATGGTGTTAAACACATGCAAGAAATTACCGATACATTTATTTTATAACGAACGTTTTTATTATAAGTGTAATAATTGTTATTAATGAATCAAGTTATGTTTATTCGTATCCGTGAAATTGTTGAAGCCACTAAAGAAAAAGTTGCTCACACACAATTATTATCAGATCTGCGTACTTTTGTGCTTTTTGCCCTTTTCTCCAGCTTTTCACTTTGGATTCAATTGTTGCACACCGAATCTTCTTTTTTTTATCCTCTGCACAAACAGGATCCTAAAGCACTTAACTAGAAATCTTATTTTCCATATGCGCCTCTGTCAGGTGCCAAAAGGGAAAAGGCGAGTCTCTTTTCCATGTCGCAAGCAAGTGTTTTTAGGACGAACGAATTGCAACGAAGTCAGCAAACTTTTAGTGTCTGGAGTGTCTTTTCCAAAGCAGGTGTCCCGGCCCCCCCTCCCTTTGCTCCCTCAACTGGCCTGTGGCTGATTTGGCCTCGGCTCCCCTGGGTGCCGTCGGTGCGCACACAGGCTGGAAAAACAGGCCGGGACATTAAAGAAACGCGTGTTTGGAAAAGGAAGACTCGGATGAGGTGTAGAGGAAACGTGTCGGTTAACACTGGCTGCTCTTATCGCGGCCCATTCCAGGTGGATCAACGCGTGTATTTATTTCAAACTCACTTTCCCCCCTCTTTTTTTGGGTCGAGCGCGACACACCTCGATGCCCAAGACTGATAATGCGCTCTGGCATTACGCACTGATGGCTGAATTTATTGACATATTTATTAGAGTTGGGCCCAAATGCAGAAGGAGTGAGGGAGTGGAAACAATATTTCTCCCAGAGCTGTTATAAAGGTACTTTTTTATTACAATCTGACCACAATTAAGTGGTAATAAGTGCGCGCACGCGGTGATGGTATGCGGAGAAGTGGAGAAGAGCCAGTGGCCTATTTTTCCTCAGTATTAATTTGGATCAGCGACGGGTCAGCTGTCTCCCCATCATTATCACTATTATTACTAAAGTTTTTGTCTTATTTTTGGAGCAAACTAAACACAGAAAATCAACAAACATAACCAAACTGTCTCCTGAATTTAGGTTACATGAATTATTATAAAGAGAATTAATATTATTCAGGAGAAGATGGAGTATCTTGAGCAGCAGCGGTTATAAAACGGCCTTAATCAGATAATGACTTGATGTGCTCCTACAACAGCTCCATTTATTTTCACAGACAGTTTTTTTTAGAGAAATAAGAGAGAGAGAGGGAGAGAGGGAGAGAGCTATTTGCGAAAAACACAAGCAGAGAGAGAGATGGTAGCGCTAAAAGCTGTTTTGTTCCGGAGAGGTCTCCGGGTCCCTGAATAAAAAGGTTTAGGAGACAGGACAGAGGAGAGGAGAGGAGGATTTGTCCGAGTGTAATAAGTGAGTAGGCGTCTGACTCTTACAGCCTCTAAAGTCCTTGTTGGGGCCTCATGTCCAGCACTTAATGTATTCAGCTGCCATCATCAAAGATGAGGATGCTGGAGGAAAATATGGATCCCACTTGTTTCTGTTTGTCAAGGCAAAAAAAACCTATTTCAGAAAGAAGAGAAGTCTGCAGTGAAATAACAAGAACTCCAGCACTCTGTCTCCTGCACTAATAACAGATTTTAATTTATTGGGAACAACTTTACAGAGACCTTCATTAGGTTATTTTGTCACAATAACCCAGTGAAGGTCTCAGTTTTGTCACGATAACTTGATGAAGGTCTCTGTGCCAAAACGTTGTTCCTTATAAATCTCTTATAATTGCATGTTTTAGACAGTGTGTGGGAGTTATTTTTTCTACTACAGCCAGCCCAGGGTCATCTCAGATGCACTTGTCGACCTACAGGTGTGTTAGTTTGTCTTTTTGTAGTAAAATAACAAAAATATACATAGACGTTTTTATTAGTGATATTACTTTTTGGCTGCCAGGGCTGTGATAGCTGGCACAGTGTGGCCCCCGATGACCCATATCCCTCTTTCTAGGCTACAAGTAGTGGTGATTATAGAGGAGAGTGTGTGTCTGTGCGTGTGTGTGTGTGTGTGCGTGTGTGTGTGAGTGTGAGGGAGAGAGAGAGAGGCTGGTCGTCCTCCGTGGCCTGTTTTACAAAGCCATTCAGTGAGGCATACACTTCATACTATACACACACACACTCTCTCTCATATTCAAATATGCTTTATTTGCATAAATGTGTATCGAGCACTGTTGCAGAAGTAAATGTGTGACGCATGTAAAGACAACATGACAGTCAAAAATGACAGCATGCACAAACCAAACACTCAGTGACCTGATGATGAAGAATTAATAGCAATAATGTGCAAAATTGAAGAGATTTAAACAAGGCCATAGCTATGGAGCCAACACTGGGGGGGCCAAATCGGCCAGGGGCCCCCTGAAAAAAAAAAAAAAAATTTAAAACGCATTTCCTGCTGTATTACAGTAATGTAGCTGAGGGTCCATGGGTTCATCTATCTGAATAATTAGTAAAACAACAACTGGGATGGAAGACGGTTTATCAGCTCGAATGGCAATTTTTGTCACACCAAAAACACACACATGCATGAGCCCCTTAAAACAGGAGAATGTCACCCCAAAACTTCTTCTGCCCTACGGCAACTCAAGAGGGACACACAATATAGAACAGTCTGTCACAGTAAATATCATAAGCAAGTACAGCTACAGTATACTACATGAATAAATGAAAACTTTACTCGAATACGCCCATGAGCCATGTTCTGACGGGGTACGGCAACACCACTTAGACAAACAACATGCAGAACTGCAGCTGACCGTAATACTACAACCTGTAATAATGTAATAATGGCAATTTGTCTGCTGTAGAAAAACGTTTTTTTAGTTTATATATTCTTTATCAATATATTGGGGGACATCTTTAACATATTTTTGGAGGGACGTGACCCCCCAGTATGCTGTGATTACTGCCTTGGATTTATGCAATACACACAATCATTTCTCCATTTCCTTGTGGACTCACATGGCCCTCAGTGTCTGAGTGATCAAACACAGCATTGCAACACTTTTCTAAATCCTGTTTTCAGCTTGTGATAAAGAACCTGTTTGCTCTAACATTGAACAAGGCTCCATTTCTGGCCTGCGTGGAAATAACAGGCAATTAAAAGAATGCTGCTCAGTGAGGCTGATGGGAATATGGCTGCAGTCAAACTCATTAAAACCACAGATATATACTCGAAACATAATTAGTCTTGGTCATGTGTAAAATCCTAGAAATTACCTCCATGTATGACATTTCTTTAGCATGAAATAAAATGACGCAGTAAATTCTGCAGTGATTCAACATGTCTTATGGACCAACTTAAAAGTAGGCATTATTTTAAAAATCACTGCTTATGACAGGGGTTAGGATAAAGTCGACAGGAATGAAGGGCGCGCGCGCACGCTTGGGCACGCGCACAGACACACACTGACACACACACACACACACACACACACACACACACACTGCCACACACACACACACACACAGAGCGCCTTGGAGGTGCTTGGGCGGACAGACATGTTGGGAAATCGCCTGGAACTGTATTAAGCCTGACGTCCTTAAAACAAACAATGGCACCATGAAATAAGGGCTTATGCGCTCAAAGTCAAAGAGCCCCCTCAGCAACTCTCCCTGTTTATCTCTCCCTCTCTCTGACACACACACTCACACACACATACACACACATACACATACACACACACGCACTCACCATTTCTTGGGGGTTGCACAGTCAGGCTCGCAGCTCCATCGGGAGGGGACCAACTTTGCTCCTATGAACTCTCACCTGTCAACATGGAGCAGAGCACTTTACTTGGTAAACACGAAAGGACTTTAGCTGTTTACTTCTGGCGGTAACTTAGCCTATTTTATTCACTGCAAGGCCGCGGTCACAGCTGGTTCTCCGGGTGATCTGAGTGCGTTTCAAGGCGAGGTTAAATCCAGGCCAAACTCCGTTCAAAAATGTGACAATTTTAATGCGGCCGTTCTTAGGCTGCTTAATTTGTTCAACACGACTTTAATTATTTTTTGACAATGTGTGCTTCATCGATAGGCTACATCCGGCATACATCCAAGTGAGCTTGATTGGATCAGTTTGATATGTGGATCAACTTTTAGAGAATTTGCTGCTCGCTACCGCCCCACGGTGTGGGCTATTATCAGGGACGCATGAGGGACTAACGGGGTTTTAAAGTTGTAATTAAATTAAGAATAGCGTCATTTTTTGGCACTTAATGACAGCCGAATTTAAGAATGGTTATCAATGATTCATGTTATATCTTAAGTATTTTTCTGTGATGTATACATTTCTTGTCCATATACAAACAACATAAATGTCCACATTTTTCAATGGAGTGTGGCAGCGAGCCCTCCTCCACACGCAGGGTGCAGATCTCTGCGTTTTTCCTTTTTAGATTTCCACAGCCATTATCCTCCTGTGCGACTGCAGCTTAAAAAAAGAAAAGAAAAAACACGGGCTGTGGCAGATAAGCGGCGGTCTGTTTTCGCTCCTCTGATCAGCGGTAATTATATTTGTTGGCGTGGAGGTAAGTGGTCCTCCCCGGGGGGCGTATTGTACTCGACTCACTCCATGTCATAAAATAAAATTACAAGGAAAGGAGAAGATATCCTACAATAACAGAGGCGAGTCGTAAAATCAAAGAGTAGCTAAATTAAATCTGAAGTAGAGAAAAAAAAGCCTCACGGAAAATACATTAGGGGTATGATGGACGGGGGCAGGGGGCTTCAAATAAAACGCAGGTTAATGAGTTTTTAATAGCTTCTACGACTATATGGTTGGTTAACAGGCACACACACACTCACTCTCACACACACACTGAGCTTTTTCTAGCTGACTGAGGCAATTAAGAGTAATTAGTGATCAGTTACCTGTGCTTCAGCCTTTCTGCACTTCCCCAAATACTATAAAGAGAGGCGTCTATAGGGTATGAAGTGACATGTACATGGCTTAAGTAGCTTTAAAGTGCCTCTCTCACCACACATTAGTCTCCAGTTATAAGTTTAGCTCTCTGCAGCAGTCTGCTCTCCTGTTACAGCAGTGGACATTCACACGTCTTGTACCTGTTGGCACCCTTTTGTCTGGTTTATGTATCTGTGTAACCTTTGACCCCCACCTGTGGATGTTTGGCATGGCACCCAGCAGACTCTCCGCACTACAGCGGCCTTTCTCTGGTGACCTCTCTTGACCACTCGCTGACCTTTCACACCAGAGGAGATCTGGCTGCCTCGGGGGGAGGTCAGGAGGAGGGTAACACTGGCCTGTAAACAAACACAGACATGGTTTTGGAGTGTTGTTACTTGCTGATTGAAAATGAAATCTCTGGCTCCATCACACTGGAAATGAGTCAATGCATTTACAGTGGTGGAAAACTAGGTAATTTACTAAAGTATTTTCTTTTTATACAACCTTATATCCACCCAACGTCACATTAAAGAGGCAAATATTGTCTACACTGTAAAATATTATACAGGAATCTAGCAGAATCAACTAATCTTTTCTCATTAACTTAAAGATCAAGTGTGTAGGATATACTGGAAGAAACTGAATATTCATAACTATGTTATCATTAGTGTGTATTCACCAGAAAATAAGAATCATTGTGCTACTTACCTGTACTTCCATACGTCCTTTGTTGGCATCGATACAACCAATCAACAGCACCAGGAGGCAGAGTCAAAACTTTCACATAACAACAAATATGGCGTTGGTGGAAGAGGTTTTAACATATTAATTCATTTTTTACATTTCCGTAACTGCTTATCTAGGGGGTCGCTGGAGCCTATCCCAGCTGACATCGGGTGAGAGGCAGGGTACACCCTGGACTCACCAGACTATCACAGGGCTGACACATAGAGACAGACAACCATTCACACTCACATTCACACCTACGCACAATTTAGAGTCACCAATTAACCTGCATGTTTTGGACTGTGGGAGGAAGCCGGAGTACCTGGAGAAAACCCACACTGACACGGGGAGAACATGCAAACTCCGCAAGGAAGGGCTCCTCCACCCTGGGTTCCAACCAGAAACCCTCTTGCAATGCTAACATCGTGCAACCACTACTGTGGGCAGCGTTGTAGATGGCAGAGGTCTGTGTGGCCGTTATATACACCCCTCCATGTGGAAAGAGAATTATTTTCACTAATTTCACTACATATTACCATATATTGTTTTATCTTACTGTGTTTTGGTGCGCCATTATTTAAATTTCTTTGTCGTCTCTTAAAGTCGTATCTTGCTTAAACTATGCTACACTGCCTCCATGATCTGCGGTGGCACCGCTCTGTTTTGTCCGTATCCAAAAGCTCTCAGAAAATGTGCACAAATACAGTCAAAATGAACACAGAGTAGCAGAGTCCATCTCCGCCTCTGTTTCTAATATTGAGCACAAATGAGCCATTATACTTACATATGGAGCGGGTCCTTTTCCACAGAGTCCACCATCTTGTTTCTACAGTAGCTCGGAACAGAGGAACCAAACACTGACTTCAGGGCTATTTTTGTGTCGGCAATCATAGTTCCTCTACACGCTTTGCACAGAGGAGAAGTTTCATTTGGTTGCAAACTGCGACCTCACCAGTAGATGCCACTAAATCCTACACACTAGACCTTTAATGTAAATTTATACATTTTACTGATTTCACCTTAGTTCAACTTAAAATGATTTACTGTGTACTTTAAAGGAACAGTTCACCCCAAAATGAATAAATACGTGTTTTTCCTCTTACCTGTAGTGCCATTTAGATCTTGGTTCTTCAGCAGGGGTCCAGGAGCCCTAGGGGTCCTCAGAGTTACTGCAGGGGGGCTGCTAAATTAATGTTTGATTATTTTTAATTTTTTTTCTTCTTTTCAAAAATTAAAATATGTCTGAAAACACACATCAACATAAATCCAACATATTTTGCCTTTTGCAACAGCTTGTCTTTGTAAAAGTGAAGTTTCCTGTCACCTACCTGAGAGGCAAATACAGGTCAAGATGGAGTCTCTCGGCCTGACAACCTCCATCTGTTGAATTTAATATGCAACTCAGTTTTATACAATATATGTAGTAGGGTCCCTGCTCCATCTTTCTTTCAGTTGAGCATTGAAGATCTAGATTGTTTTGGTGTGAGTGCTCAAAGCACTAAAAATACATTTGAAAAACTCAACAGCAATGTCTCTTTCCAGAAATCATGACCCCGTTACTCAAGATAATCCACAGACCTTGTTGTGACACCATTAATGTTCATGAGTAGATGCAGGACTGTCATCGAGCATTTTTACAGCATGGTATTGCTATTTTTACTTAAATTGAAAGACTGAAACTGAAAACTTTTTTATATCAGTGCCACTTGCCTTACTGTTGTAAATATATTACAGTGCATTGCCTATAGTATGCAGGCACCTTTATATAGCGTAATGTATGTGTGTAGCTTGTAATTAATCAGAGTAGCTTGACCATCTATCCTCTGTTGGGCCATGCATGAACACGCTCCAACCACAGGTTAAAAACCAGCAGCCTATAAAGTGCTCGTGCACACGTACACAAGTGAACACACATAAACACACTAGCGATGCCATGCACACTCAAGTATGTACTGTGTATATGCACAGGCCTACATTCATGCAAATCACTCCCGGCATTTTCAAAGACTTCCCCGTGGACAGGAGCGTCTGCCAGCGCTGCTATAAATCACGCTGAGGCTGGTGCTGAGGGCAAGGCACACCTTGTCCACGTCGCCCCCACTCCTGGGCTGAATAAACCATAACATCCTGCCTCTCGTGCTGCCCGACGCCCTCCGAGCACGACCCTAGAGAAGACCCCCCCTCATGCCCTCATCTCCCCTTCTCCTCCTCCTCCTCCCTTCCTCCATCTCATCTCTCACCCCATCCCTGCCATTGTTCCTCCTCCTCCTCTGCCTAACTTATCTATCTTTAGGAATTTTAGCTGTTGCAGTGGACCCTTGGGCTGAGCTCTGCTTGTTTGGAACAACACACAACCCCCTCCCCATCATCATGAAACTCTTTTTTTTCCATTCCAATGACTTCCTGCTCGAGGAGTGGGATGAGAGAAAGAAAAAGAAAGAGAACAGAAAAACAGCAGGAAGCAAGCGTTTAACAGGAGGATGCTGACACCCTCATCCTGTCGTGTGCCGGCTTGGTTCAGGTGCTCTGAGCCAATCGGCTCCCTCTGCTCCATTTACCTCAGGGTGTGCCGAATTTGGCTGAGAAGGTGCGCCTTTCCTTCATGGCCCCCTCTGGAGGAAGTATAATGTTTCTGGAAAGAAAAGGAGAGCATTTCACTGCCCGTCCAGAGGAGCCAAGCGCACAGGCTCATAATAGAGCGTTAAACCCCCTCACCACCCGACAGAGACATAAAAGTGAACAAAGAATAAAGAATGTGTGGAGCGTTGGGTTATCTGCTGATTATTTCCCTTGATTTTTACGGCTGCAGAGGGAGAAGCTAAGCAAACAATCCAGCCCAGCGGTTGGCTCTTGGCACTCCACTTGTAGGTCTTATTATAGACAAAACTCACTTTGGAAAAGAGAAAAAACTTGCCAGTGTGTTGCTTGGCATGCAACCACACAAATGATTACCTCCTCTAAAATTTAATTTCTAAGAAAAAGGCTGAGAACTGCCAATAAATTCACTGATACGCAACACTGTGTTTTAATTTGAAAAGCCATTTTGTCAGAGGAAGGAGACACATGTTTTAGATGTCGGAATGATGGTTTTTGGAACAAAACTGCTCCTTTAGTCACCTACAACAACACATGCATGCACAGGAATGAGCACACACAAGTATGTTTTTGTATGTGGGCGTGCTCATGTGCACACACACACACACACATACACACAGAGGTCCAAATCTCTCCCTAACCCCTTGTATGCCTGGGTACATCCACCAGAACGTCAGAGGAGCCTTGAGAGGACAAGAATAGCGAGGCATGTGCCTATTTGTGGCATCATTGTTATAGAGATAAAAGATCTTACTGTTACGCTCACATGAACACACACACACACACACACACACACACACACACACACACACACACTCACAAGCAATCATGTGTTCAGTGCCATATCATACAATCAAGGTGAAAAAATTTACTCATACACCCTGATCACAATCATAAGGTACGGCAACAAAAAACTCAAATATTCACTCATGCATGTATGTACATAAATGCTCTTTCTCTCCCTCTCACTCACACACACACACACACACACATTAGGCATGCATCAGTCAACAGACACACACACTCACATACTCACTGGGCAGTTCTTAGAAGAGACAGTGGAGTAATCTCCTCTCTGTACACCCATAAGCAGCTTCTTTTACTCGGCACTGTGTGTACATTTGTGTGTGTGTGAATGCCACACCACAGCTCCATGCCTTAACCATGGGCTAACCTGACTATAAATGAGCCGCAGTGGCACC
This sequence comes from Cephalopholis sonnerati, assembly GCA_019142605.1. NCBI lineage: Eukaryota > Metazoa > Chordata > Actinopteri > Perciformes > Serranidae > Cephalopholis > Cephalopholis sonnerati. Next base: position 27,147,272 of record JAGQAX010000009.1, on the reverse strand, counting down.
TGTGTCGGTACAGATCCAGTGTTAGGACAGAGCAAAGTCCCATAATAGGACTGTGTGTCTTTTGTTCTGTTGGTATGAATAACTGCTCCAAGAATAATGTCCCCTCCTCCGTCCTGTAAATGTTCTGAGATGAACTGTTTCTGTCTCGAGGTAAAGCTTTTGTTTTACGTAGCAGAGGAAGTACCTGTGGGATTGGTAGGATTTTTTTAAAGTGGGGTTGTATGAGGTACTTATCTGTCGTCAGCGTGTTACGATGGTGGTCAGCACGCCCCCGGTTTGCAGGAGTGCTGCCACGGAAGCTAAGCAATGTATTGCTGTGGACGGGGGCAGCAGCAAAACTTATTTTAGTCACCTAAAAAAGTTTAAGTGTTTGGCATATTTAGAATATTTTTACTGCTTTACCTTGCTGTCAGACAGGCCTTTCCAACAGGTAACTGAAGCCTTTTTTATATTGCTCTCTTCAAGCCAGACTCCACTGACAAAGACAGTCATTTTACCGTCACTGAACACAGGAGCTGCTGGTCTACTGCTGCCTCGATCGGTTAGTTTGTCTGTGTTATTGTGTGACTTTGGTGTTTTAAAAGGTTAATTTGGATTCACCAAAGCCACACAATAACACAAACAAACTACTGATCGAGGCAGCAGTAGACCAGGAGCTCTGATGCTCAGTGAGATAAAATTTCTGTTTTTGTCAATGTAATCTGGTTGCTTTAAAGACAACAGCTACAGAGGAGCCACATGAAGCTACATGCTAACGTCAAGAAAACCAGTAATTTAGTCTTTTCTTCCCAATTTCAGGTGATGTTCCTGCTAAAACATGTCCGGCTGCGATTACAAGCTGTTACTGCTAATTTTTCACAGTAGAAAGTGCTGTTATTCTCCATTACAGTCACTCCCCGACGGCGCAGAGACACTGAGATACGGAAGACTTGAGAACGCCTGACCAATCAGAGCAGACTGAGCTTTGTCAGAAGGGTGCTAAAACAGACTGTCTCAGAAAGAAAGTAAATAGAGGTGTTAAAGCATTACAGGATGAAGAAAATGAAGTGTTATAGTGAATATTAAAGCATGCAAGTATTTAGAAGGGTTGTACCCAACCTTAGAATGATGTCAGTCGAATCAGATTCCGCTGTTTAATACGAGTATTCAGGGCTCAGCGGCATGTTCAGTGTGACAGTGGCATCCACTCCATATGGTTTACAAGCTAACAGCGCTAAAGACGGATCAGAAACGTGCAACATTTGTTGCAGAGAGACCGTCGTATTAAGTATCTGTGAGCTGTAAATTCACCACTTCCAAGCAGAGGAGAGAAGATAATGTTATCTCGGAGCCTTGAGCCCAGTTCAGACCAAAGATTTGCAACGAGATGAGTTGAGGGCAGGCAACTACTTTTACATTCTAAAAACCTGCTGGTTCACACCAATGCAACTAGATAAGACAGTGTATCATCGCTATGCAACAACTCTCTGTACTTTCGTCCTGATTTCCAGCTTTTCGGACTTATTTTGTGGCTGAATATAATTTGTAGCTTCTTAAAATATGAATGAGGATAGTGAAAGTGAGATACTGGCTACAGCTGCATTTGTAGTAGTGATGAAACGGTGAAAAACAGAAGCAAAACGAGCATCAAAATAAATACACCGCAATTGTATAAACAACCAGCGGCAATTAATCAGTCAATGAGAATGTGTGTGTGAGAGGGGGGATAGGCTCATACAACGAGCAGCAGCAGTGACCAACCGTCCAACACTGGCACACCGTTAGGTTGGAAACAGAGGGTTGAGGTGACTAGCTTTAAGTTCTAAAACCAGCCACTGGCAATTTGAAAAGCTGAGTCGCAGGTGACACATCAACCAGCTTGAGTTGACCTCACATCGACCAGTTCACACCACTGCAACTTTTATCTGCAACGTTCTAAATCTGTTTCGTCTCGGTGCAAATCTTTGGTCTGATCTGGGCTTTACAGTGGAAAGTTTCTCCTGCTCTTTGCCACTGCATCATGTCCGCAGCTGTCTGTACCAAAGAGTAGTTTGAAAGTGAAGAGTGCTCACTCTGCAGCAAAATCTGGGGACCACAATGTCCCCAGAGGTACACTGCACTGCACACTGACTGACAAAATAAAAATGAAGCAATCTCAGTGGACTGAGTTGTAGCCCTGATATTTAGCCTATTTTGGATTTCTCTTAGAACAAGTATAAACCTGAAAATAAGCACAACAGCACCTCTTTCATGTCACAATACAACTTTAAAATGTTCCTTTCAGCGTTTACAATACAATTCTACAAAAACAGATGTCATAGTTTTTGTTCCATTACTCACCCTGAAGCAAAACTACTCACACACTCACACATACACTGCTGTTTTTTGTGTCTTTAGTTAAGCCAGTGGAGAAGTGATGCCCAGAGCCGTTCCTGATCCTCCTGGCCTTTTCCTTGCAGGAATCTCCTCTTCCTGTGCGGAAGAGCCTGCCTGTCACTGACGCCTCCCAAAGGAAAGTGACAGCGGCTTTATTCACCCGCTGACCCGTAAAGAGGACAGCGGAAGAAAAAAAAAAAAACAACGCGTGTGTATGTGTGTGTAACCTGACTAAGGGCTTCTTTTCTCTCCAGTAAGGAGGTGCGATGAATCTTTGTACAATCAGCACAACCTCTGCATACGCGTGTGTGTGTCATGCATCCAGTGTCATGTCCTTTAACCGACCCAACTGACGTGAATGCATCTTCCCTCCCTCTTTTCAGCCTCTTTTGTGTGTCCAGATAAAAAACAACCCAACAAATCCCCACATGGGCCAAATGATGTCCTTTTATCTACTCTCTAAACGCACAGATCAGTTCTTATTTTTTTATTTTTAGTCTTTCCATCTCAAAGTCGAGGCCTTGCAGCCTTGAAGATCGAAAGATAAAAGGATAGAGAGATGATGTCCATCTGCTCTGGTGATCTCTCTCCAACTTTGTTTGGCATCAGCCTTTTCTCCATCCCACTCTGGTCCCATCAGCCCCAGAGGACCCAGGCACTGGCCTTTTCTTGACCCAGTTTAGGACTTCCATTCTGGGCTTTCTGATCTGTCCACTCTCCCCTCTGTGTGGGGGTTCAACAGAGAATCCTGAGATTATCTGATGGTCACTTAAGAGGGAACGAGAGTGAGCGAAGTGCTGTCCACTTAGCTAAAGATTATCCTTTAAAAGGAAGGGATGGCGGTGGAGATGGAGGAGAGAAGGAGAAAAAAGGATGTGCTTAAGAGATGGATATAGAGGGGGCGGACGGAAGGAGAGATTGCGAGGACAGTCAGAGTGATAGAGAGAGGGCAAATGAATCATATGGAGATAAAGTGCGTGTGGGAGAGGGTTAACAAAAAAGCGAGGAGAGAAATACGGCAACGAGGAAAACGTCTAAATGAAAAGCTGAGATGGAGGTGAGGTGACAGAGCGAGAGAGCGGAGGAAGGTCGACGGAGAGAGGCAGAGATGGAGAGATAAAGAGAGGAGGAAGCAGGAAGGATGAGGACAAGAGCTGGATTAAGCAGTAAAAACAGGGATTGTGAAGTGTTCGCAAACCAAACCGAGGACCTTTGGCTGTGCTTTTTATGGGTAATGGGGTGTACCGTGTGTGCTGACTTGTATTTGTCAAACGTAATCAGCACAAGTGGCGATCTGAAGTAAGCCTGGTTTACAATTTAATTACAGACTGATTGTTGGCGAAATATCTACATATAGTCTTCTTTCTTTCTCCTGCAGTGATCTGGGTATACAGCAACATTGCCACAATAAAATCCAATGATACAAGAAACACAAACATTCAGATGATCATACAGGTTTTAAACAAGCCAACAGTTTAGCCGCATTATCATACAAACTTTCTTTAAACCCACATAAATTTATTTTTTGGCCAGCAAGTTGAAGTGGCAAATGTGTGTGTAAACAATGGCACAATCAGACACGGAGCAACATTATCATTCATGTGGAGCTGTGTTTGTGTCCACCTGGCGAATTGAAGTCCAATATTTACCTTCCTTTTAGCTCTGTTGTTGGTCTCCAGCAACTCCTGAATGAAATATCTGCCCCTTTAGTTGCTAAACACATCACTGTGTTTGTAAGTGAACCAAAACAATGAGCTGAAGGAAGCTAAAATGCCCCATTTGTACTTGTGCGTCAGCTCTATGCAGAGCCTATGCCGTAGCCTACACATGTGGCCTACGCCATTGTGAGCATTTATACTTGTGTGGTGGAGGGTCTGTGTCACTCTGTAGTTACACCTTCAAAACAAAAGTTGGCGGTGAAGTGCTGTAAAGTTTGGTTGATTCAAAACACACCCAAAACACAAATTAAACACACATTAAACACACCCTAAACATGGCTTAATAGAGACAATCTCAAACACAAGTACACAAATCAGCTTCACTATAACTCGCAGCATTCACAGACAAACACTTGTCTTTATCTGGACACATTTTCCCCACAAATACAACATGCTAAAGTTTTTAGCACAAGCCTATGGCATTTTACATTGTATAAATTAGCCTAGTGGCTAGCGGACTTTTCTTCTTCTCATTTAGAGCCAGAGACAACAGCAACATTTAACAAAGGTAATGTTACAAAATTTGGCTCCATTAAAACTCACAAGGTTCACCGACAAAACAACTGTCTTATACTAAACATGTTTTCCAAATATAAGATGCTAATGTTATTAGACCAAGCTGATGGCATTTTACATTGTATAAATTAGCCTAGCGATGAGCAGAGATTTCCTCTGCTCATATGAAGCCAGTATACATCACACAAGACTTAAAATGCTATTTTGTGGAGGCTTTATTGTCTTCACAATTTATTGTTTCTTATCTGTGAAATTAAAGTAAATAAAAGCTTCGTTTCCACTGAGGGAAATGGTTAAATAGACAGGAGGTCTGCGCCACCATGACGTGTAGTTACTTTAGTTTATTTCTGGGGAGGTGCATGTCAGGCTATGGCGTAGGGTATGGTGTAAACTCTACGATGACGCAGACCCTATGCCATAGGTATGGAACTGATACAACGCAGAAGTATAAATTCGCTTTAGTTGATAATTATCTGCTGGGTTGTCGCTATGAGCAACTCTCTACATGTACATGTAATTATTAGACCTATTAGACACATTATTAATATAAAAAAATCTGAATTATAGCAGCTTTAAACCCTCACTGTGCAATAACAGAAACTATGTACACACACCAGAGTTGATGGTGATCACAATGCTGTAATGTAACATATTACTATTCTTATTCAGTAAGCACATTACAGTTACTCATCAAACAATTATGTTGCCACTTGTGTTACATAAGTTCAATTATCTGCATAATGGGCAGACAGAAAAAAAAAGATCACATATGCCAACCACAGCAACATCGTCTAGTGCACCTGCAGAGACACTCTTTAGCCTGGGCAGTCTTGTAATGAATTCGAGGGAGAACAAGATGTTAGGGGTTTAACGATCCATTGATCTGGATCAAAACACCGATTCAAAGATCAAGGCAAAGTGAAATCATCGATCCATCTTAAAGTTTTGTAACACTGTTACAAAATCATGGAAGACTTACAACTCCACTTAGACTTTAACACCACTGACACACTGACACGACTTCCCTTGAGCCTCTTCACTTGAAAATAATTTGATAAAATCCCACAAACCCAAAGATGAAAAAGTCTGTTAATCAAAAACTGTGCCACAAATCAATTCATTTCCCTTTATCTACTGAACATTACCGCTGTTCATTCCCAGCAAGTCGACACTAAATTCAACAGACGATCCACTCTGAACCAGTCTGACAGTTACGTTACTGAGCGCCAGTTGGAAATAATGACACCAAAGATAATTATGTTTGCGTACAAAAATTACGGGGTGGTCAACAAAAAAATGAACATCAGCATGCAAAACCTGTGGGTCGAAAATTACAGATGGAGACGCAACAATTTCCAACATCTTTCTCTCACTCTCACACACACACACACACACACACACACACACACACACACACACACACACACACACACACAATTGCTCCATAAAGTATTAACTCTAGAACTGTATCTTATATAACTCTTACATTGTTTTCCTTTACATTTAGATTTTTATTAAACCTAGACATAAAACATGCAACAACATAAAATATCACTTCAAAAAAAGAATAGTCTTACAAAAATGGTCTTAGAAATTTGGGAAAATGAATTTCTAAATATTGTTTTGCAAAATTAGATGAGCTAAATGACACAAGAAAGGACTGAAGCATACAAAATTCATTCTGGTGTGGTACTGGTTTATACTGCTAAATGCTATGAAACTGCAATGTAAGCAATCATGATTTTTGTAAATTTAATATATTACTATCTCGTTAAAAGGGCATTACAGTAGGTGAAGAGCGTATTATGACTTGTTTAGGATTGAAACTCAAAGTTTAGAACCAAGGACTTGATTTGGGACTTGAATACAAGGACTTGAGACTTACTTGTGACTTGCAAAACAATAATTTGGTCCTGCCTCTGATAGGCTAGGAAGGCCTTGGGTTTAGAGCAAAAGCAAAGTGCTTTAAAATCCCAACACATTCAAACCCAGTCCATTCATGAATTTATATGTGAGTGAATGAACTGGGAGTGTGTTTTTTTTTCATGGGGGCATGACTGTGCGAGAGAAAGAGAGATCATTCCCCATCATTTGATTGGATCAGTAGTCCTGCCAGTGTCCAATTACTGTATTCCCTTGGTAGAACGCACACACACACACACACACACACACACACACACACACACACACAAACACACACACTGCACTGTCTCAATCTTCTCTGCACAAAAATCTGAAGGCTAAAAGCTCTTCAGTCTTCCAGACCTGCCATAAACTCTCTGTATCTCTCCCTCACCCCGAGCATGATGGGAAAGAGGACAGTGTCAATGGAGGAAGCAACAGGGGTTCAAGGATGAGACAGAGAGGGAAAGGGAGAGGGGTGAGTGGGAGAGACAGAGGGGGGGAGGCGGGCACCCCTCCTCCTCCTCATCCCAATGTTAATCTCCTCATTTTCATTTCTCTTACCATGTGGGATTAGAATGATTTTATTTAAAGTGTCAGCTTGAGCTACCGGATTGAGAAATCTGGATTTCATAGGGATTATTATTACAGAGAAAATGCACACACACACACACAAGCACACGTACACACACTCCCACACACACAGATTTTTTCTTCTCGTCACTCACTAATGACCTGCTTGACCAACAAATGGTATTTATCCTCAAATTCAGCACACAGGAGACGAGCAGACATTGTGATACACTTCAGAGTGTGTGTGTGTGTGTCAGATGCACAGTATGTCTTTGCCACTTTCTGACATATTAAAACCTGATTTTTTCTTTTCAACCAGTCTCTAAAAAACGAGGCGAAGCCCGAGCAGGAATAAGATTAAGAGTTTAGAGTGCACACTTTGCCTTTCGTCTTTATCACAACATCATACAGTCTCCCATCACCCTCGGCCAGGCCAAGTGAAATGAGGTGAACAGACTCTAACCAAAGCTTCACCCTTCTGTCAGATTTAACATCTAATCTACATTAGGATAAGGCTTTCACCGCTCAGGAAAAAAAAAGAGAAGAATAAAAAACGCCATCACCTTTTCATCCTAGGGCCAAGCCTTTTATTCCGCCTCTTCTCATTACATTAAAGGATGAGGGAGGCCGTACAGTGGCTGAGCGGTATTTAAAGACACCATCCCCTTCATCTGTTTAATTTCTCTTTATTTAAGAGACTCCCTCCTCCCTTCGCAGCTCCCTCCCTCTGTTTAATTTCTCTTTATCTAAAGACTCCCTCCCTTCATCTGACTGATTGATCTTTGTCTCAGTGCAAATGACATGGAAGAGTTAGTTACTGCAAGGTCCCTAATCCAACCTTTATGATGGGGACGCCGAGTCTGAGTGGAGACGGGGCGACTTTAGCTTTACGGATCTAAGCTCTTCACAAAAAATGGTTCTGTGTAGCACAAATGAGGTATTTATTTAACATGGGACAAAATGTTTTACTTTATAGCTGTGTACTCCATATGCAGCGGAGCACTGGAGTGTAAACCAATGCACCTCAACTCCATTTAAGTTATAAATATAACAGGGTCTTAATAAAAGAAAATATAAGAAATAGGTATTATTGATTTTTGTTATTGTAGGGGAATTTTGAAAAGTGTTTTTCTGCCTTGTTTGAACTACTGAAATACTTTCATGGCACTGTATGTCATATACGGTGCCATGAAACAGGGGTGTAGAAACATGACGACGATAACCTAGGGTTGCAGCTGTGAAACCATATCGCATGGTGTGAAAATGGCCAGTTAACATAGTGTGTACATTTGCTTATCTACAGTTTTGAAAAAAATGCAACATATACTTCCTTTTAAAAAAATGGTTTCAAGTTTCAATTATAATTAAGTGTCTGTTCAACCAAAAAAATAGTGTTTTCCTTTCTTTGAGGGTCCCTGTAATTGATAATATTAATTGTTGTGTAGTACCAAATACCATGAAACTGACTATCATATCGTGAAAATCTCATACTGTTGCAACCCTAACCATGATATTTAAAAAATAAATACTGATATCATGATAATAACAGAAATATGATAATACCGTATAAATAATCCAGCTCCTCTTAAATCATATCCATTTCTTCCTGTTCTCGCTTTGTCTCCCTCCCCCAACATAATCTGGATGCCTTTTCACTGTCTGTTCACTGTAACTGCTCTTTTTGTACGCTTTCTACAGTTGTGTTTACAGACTCTTGAATTTTGAGTGTATATTTGCCAAAAAAAGAGACAACATGCACAATAAACAAAGCTCAAGGTATACTATGCAGGACTGTCGGTCATAATTTGTGAACATGCTCGTCAGCAAAAGTAAAAGTAAAAGCCAACCACAGATTTATTCTCATTTAGCATATCGCCTCGTCATATTTGCATTATTTCTGCGCTGTTTTTTGGATGCCTGCTGCTCATGGTCTAGCACCTGGTCACCACCTTTTCATAAAGCATCAACCTTACCTGAGTGCTGTGGGGGCGGGTCACGTTGGGGTACACACCCATGACCGACCCAAACACAATAAGGAAATTCAGGGATAGGTCAGAGCGTGGTTCATAAGTGATGATTGAGAGGGCTTACTTCTGTACGAGTCTATATGTTGTTTTTTAGGAAAACCCTGTATATTACATCTCTCAAGATGAGTTGGACTGATTGCAATAATCATGAACTTTTCTAGTGTAGTGAAAATCTGATTTTGTGCCAACCATACACTGAAAATAACTTCAACACAGAGGAAATACAAGCTTCTCGACCTTTTTTCTTTGGCTTACAGCCTCATTAAAGCTACAGAGTGAGTGAGAGAAAAGATGAAATTTCATTTTCAACAATTTTTTATGTGATTTGGAAACAAGGGACATTCTGTATCTAACAAGACAAAGTAAAAATCGGAGAAACAAATCAGAGGAAATACAGAGGATGGTGATTTGAGTGCATGGTAGTAATATGAATTGACAAATGTCAGAAGGGCTGCATCTAACGACTGCTTTTATCACAGAGTCTGGTCATTTTCTCAATTTATTGATCAATCGTATGTTCTATAAAATGTCAGAAAATAGTCAAATATGACCGTCATAATTCCCTAACACTAGAATATTTTGTTTTGTACCACGAACAGTCCAAAACCAAAAGACAGTCAATTTCCTGTCACGTAAGATGAGGAAAAGCAGTAAATCTTCACAACCCTAGCTGGTCACCAACATAGTTGAACGCTGATATTTAGGTTGTGACGTCCGGTGACAAAACTTTCATGTCTAGACAACTTCTATTGCCAGCATCAATGACGTAGAATACTGATGACAGATGACATGTAACACAGCTTGATGTAACCTTCTGTGGTGTTATAATACGTGTTGGCTGAATGGCACCTGTTGCAGTGGTAAGAGAGACCACTGGATGGCGTTAGGCTGAAATTCTGCAGGTAAAGACACAATATAAGGAATAGAGCGGGAGGAGATGGGTCCAATAAACCCTGGACTTTCATCAGGAAGCCTGGTGTTTGCTTCCTGTATAAATGTAGACCCAAACCATGATGTTTTTTTTCTAAAACTTAACACCCTTTTGTTGATGTCCCGGCGTCGGCTCTCATGTTCTTTGGTAGCAGCGTCTTAGAACGTCAACAGAGGATACCTAGCGCATAACACGTAGACGTGACAGTCACTGACAAAGCAGGGATATGTGACGACTTGGGATGAGAACATGTTGGATATTTTGATGGTTTTAAGTTGTGTTGTTGAGTAACCAAAATCCAGTGTTTTCCAAACGTCTCTCGCCGACGTCATCTTGAAGTAGAATTACGACATTTAGTCATAAGGAATGGAAAACAAAACCCAGCGTCTGTTAACGTCTACACAATGTAAAATTCTAACACCATTAGATGTTTAAAATATCGTCGACAAGATTTTAATTCCGACCAAACTTTAAAGTCTGTCCAACATGTTCAAGAGTCCAATGTCTTTCTGATGTCATATTGACGTCCAGTGCCAGCTGGGACTGAGAAGCTCAGTGAATGTCTGCCATTTGTGACCATTTATTGATCATTTATTGATTCTGAAATAAGTTGCAGACGAATTTTCATCATCATCAACCCCACCATTATGACTGAGAATGTCAAAGTGCAGACGGGACATTTGCTGACACAAATACAGGCGTTCAGACGAGCACTGAGAGTTTATCCTGGTGAACAAACACAGAAACACACGCACATACACGCACACCCACTTTAAGAGCAAGGTCTTGGGAAGTAGGTTAAGCAGGCCGGGATCACCTCTCGCTGCTCTCTCCCAGCTTAGAAGCACTGAGAGAGTCAGGGTGGGAGGGATGGGTGACGGAGGTGGAGAGGGTGAGAGCAGGAGGGGGGTGTAGAACGAGATGGAGAAATCTTCCAGAGGACATCTGTCACAGTGCGCAACTTGTGAGCTGCTTTTTTCCAGCCCGCTCTGTGACCCACGGATTCTCTTGCATGACTGACCAAGAACTATGAGAGTTTTAGAGGGGGCCTTAGCCCCTGCGCACGGCCTGGGAGACCCCATACAGACCCGGTTAAGTAAAACCTTGATGATATGGAGCGGACGTGGAGGATAATACTGAATAACAGCAAATCCACAGATCTGATCGACGCCTTTGTGGGCTGCGCTAGAAGTGACGTTCAAGCCGTGACGAAATTGACACGCTGACATGAAACTGTGTCAACTTTCAGCTCATGTCACAAATCATTTTATTAAAACGCCATATGACACTTCTGTCGCTGTTTTGTGACCATGTGTCCACAGTTTGAGGATGCCGTTGGTGCTGAATAGAAAAAGAGCTGCACGTTGCAAAAAAGTGCACGCATGAGAACATCTCTCCCCCTCCCGCAGGTGTTTAAGCTGTACAGTAAACAATAACGCTTTACACACACATATATACACACACATACGCGCGCAAACACACAAACACACAAACACAAAAGGCTCATTGTGTGTTGCTGTGTGTCCGCTAACCCATCCTTTTTAATCTGGGATTATGGTATTCCCATCGTGATGGCAACAGAGGAAACAATGCTGTATTTCATGGGAGGAAATGTGCAATAATGATGTTAACACCTCAATCTGCCTTATTTAACCATTACATACACTCTCTCTTTCACACACACACACACACACACACACACACACACACACAGCAGACACACATTGCTTGTCTCTGCTAAGCAAGAATCTAAATCTCTTTAGAAATTAAATCCAATTTTTTTTTTATAACATTGTATTCCTTTTTTGCGAACAAAATATTTGGTGTGTGTTTGAGTGAGACAGTGCCTTTGAGCCTTATCGTGAGCATACACTGTACAGTATAGCTGCTCCCATGGGGTGTAATCCGACACTAAAATTGTCCATTAACACACTATCAAATCTATTCTTCTCCGTTGTGTCACACTTCCATGAGCCATTTGTGGCTTTAGTGCTTTGGCTGCGAGGCCTCTTTAATGTAGTTCACAGCGCGCAGTAATAGGATGCCGACTTTATGGATAAAGAGTTTCTCAAATCCTTGGCCCTGGAGCCAAAACACTGACAGTGTGAGTTTAGATTTAGGGAATATTTTAGTCCATAGAAGAACAGAGCGGTAAGCAAAGTCAGACTTTTAGATTCGGTGTTTTCCTGATGTAAAAATCATCAAGTGTTATTTTGCTATCAGGAAAGCGCAGATCAGATGCTGTTTGAATTCAGAGATGGAGGCCAGAGGATCATCTCCTGTGTTTGAGAGGTAACGGTGTGCTGGTCTGTGAATAAGACCTCTGATGATGGCTGTATTTTTATTGTGAGGCCCCAGGTGCTGCCAGCGTCACACATGGACACTCATGGCACCGGTGTCCTGGCACACGCCGGCCAACCAGAAAAGGGCCAAGACGTGCCGTGTGTGGCTGAGAGAGCGTGTGTGGATGTATGTGTGTGTGCATGCTACATGGATGAAACAAGTTCTGGTGCTTTGTGCATGTGCGTGTGTGTGTGAGAGAGACACTCCTGCCTGAGAGATGGCAAGTCTGGAATGCAGATGAGTATAATGATGATACCGCTATGCTAATGCTAATCTATCTCTTTAAATTACAAATCTAATCTTTGCTCTGTGTTGCTTTGCTTTCATACAAGGCTTATTTAGGTCATGCAATAAATTTAATGCCAGTGAGAATAAGTAAATGATTTTAAAACACCAGCAAAATCTATTTCACTCTGGAAAGAAATAACACCAGAGCATCTTAAAGCCTCCAACAATTACTTTTCATTGTTTGTTTCTGACCATTTACATTAGCGCGTTTTAATTTCAGGAGCATTTAATTACGGTAATAGCGCAGTCGTCAGTGCATGTGCACATGCATGTATGTATGTGTGTGTTTGCACATATGTATGCACGCAGGCATGTCTGCGCATGTGTGTGTGTGTGTGTGTGCACCAGCTGTCTGATCAGTAATCAGTTAGCAGTGGGCTAATGCAGCCTCCTTAACCCAGGGGCCTCATAAGACCGCCTCTGGCCCAGCCCCTCTCTCTGCCAGGGACAAATCCATTACCCAAAACAAGGACATCAAATGTCAACAAACACACACACACACATACACACACAGATTGTACATACTTGCTCCAGAGCATATTTGATTGAGAGGGAAGTGTCTCTATGAAATGCTACAATTACTGTACGGGAAGACTGACACGCCTTTGTGATTCGTTTTTAGTTTAATACCAGTTGTTAGAGAAAAGCTGGCGGTGTTCTGCATCTTTATGTAGTGGATGATTAATTTGACAGTTTTCAGGGACGTCTTCAAGCTTGCAGTTCTATAACATGAACTCTTAATTTAAACTTAAGATCATTTAAAAAATTGGGAGAGAATAAAAAACAATCTTCTAAGTGTTTTTTTCAAACAAGGGAAGCAGCCTTTAAAGGAAACGAAAACCTCTCCAAAGGGATTCTGGGCATTTTGTCAAGGGCTCTGTGACCAAACTGCCGTTCTACAAAGGTTAACATAAATAGCACATAAACTGCACTGAAAACAGCCCCTCAGAAGTGGCACAAAGACTGCGGCGGCTCCCCGAGGGGCCTGATGGTAAGCAGCAGCGTTTACATATCAGTGGTCCTCGTAGCATGTACAGTGATCTGGCAGGTTGGAGAGCTTTGATGCTCCGTCACCCAGCAGGTCGGGTGTATCGATCCCCAGGGCGGTGCTGCTTTCTGGGCTGGCCCTGCCTGGGTGACAGGGCCCCCTCCCGGAAACCTCCCTGGTGCCCGTACCCAACAGATGGCCTCAAAGAGGGACCAGAGACGCAGGGCCAACATCCAGCTCTCAAACAGAGGAGCAGAGGAGCAAATGGCCTGTTAATATTTCATACAAACGCTCTCACTCATCTCCGAGCAAGGAAACGGACAGGACTGAGAGCGCAGCGTGAGTGTGTGAAGGGGCAAGCTTGTGTGTGTGTGTGTGTGTGTGTCTGGGAGAAATCAAAGACATTTTGATGAAATATGAATAGTTTTCCCACTCAGAGGTGTTTCACAGCCAGACTCCTTGTGCATAGTAATCAGTAATCACACACTTGTTTGTCAAAGGTGAGACGTTGGCCGCAGATATGGTAAGAAATGTAAAAAAAAAAAAGATGGACACAATGACTAAAAACTGCTCTTCTGTAAGTGTGTGTCACACATGCACACAGACACACACACACACTTCCCTAATTACTCTCAGCACCAGATCCTTCCTTAAGCCTGTGCTGTATCTTTTGAGCGTAACCTGCGCGCTAATAGCCCATAACCCCTGTACAGATCAGTGGAGGTTATGCTATTTGCTGGTCGGTAATTGCCCTCTTCATCAGTACTCTGTCTGCGCAGGCAGCAACGCGGCCAGCCCCGGGGTCCTCCTGATGTCATTAATGTGTGATTAGGGCCGGTGGGGAGCAGCAGTTAGGAGGTTAAAAAGCCCCTGACAGCCCTCATCATCGGCGAGGAAACCCTGAGACTGATGCAGGGGCTGCGCAGATGGGCGAGAGCGTGCGGCTGCCAAAGCCCTAACTTGTTATTCCTCCTCACCTCCAAAAATTACGCCATGCTAATAAATGGCGCTGACACGGGCATGCATGTGTACGGCTCCACTGACACAGGTAGGCATACATCAACAAACAAACACACAGTATCAGCTTTGTGATTAAAGAAACTTTCCTAATTGAGGAAGAAATAATGTTGTTTGAATGAAAACTATTAGGAGACAGGCTGGGAAGGCTGCCAAACTCTTCATCAGAGTTTAATACACATGCATGCACAAAGTTTTGCCATTCTTTTAAACTTGATGACACTGATTGGACTTGAAATGACGAGTCGGTCTTGGGAATAGGAGGCTGACAAGTTAAACTTGACACAAGCAATCTAAACTACAAGCAAAAGTGTCTGCCTAAGTGCTCAATCATGTCAGGGTTTTAGGATTCCTTTAAGTTGTCATCTTTAATACATGAGACGATTTCCAGCCCCGACTGCGCAACAAAGTCATTAGACTGGGAGGAAAGATGAAATATAAATCAAGCGTCTCTCTCTGCCCCCTCCCCTGTGAACAGGTGGCTGAGTTGAATGAGAGGGTGCGCTAACTTGGCTGTCACCTGTGTTTTCCAACAGAACCGCTGCCTTCTAAAGCCAAACCACCGTGAATTATACATCTATGGCAGTAATTCTCTCAGAGGAGAGAGAGACAGAGAGAGAGTGAGGGAGAAAGTGAGAAGGGGGGCTAAGAGAGTTAGAGAGATTAATGGCTGAAGCGGTTGTTTTTGACGCAGCGATCCTTGGCTCCGCTTCCCGCCCGCCGCTTATTGGCTTTTCAGAGCACATTTATTTATTTCGTTAACAAGAGAGAGCGGCCACGTTGCTGTCACTCTTTTGGCTCGCTCGGCGCCACAGCAGACTTGTCATCTCCTGCACCGTGGCGTGCGCCTTTGAACCCTGCCACGGACTACAGAGTGAGAATATTAATAGTGCAACAAACAAGACTTTAAAAATAGCAGAGTTCTGTCAGAGGCCGAGTGTCACTGGCACTTTTTGTCTCACAGACTGACCTGTAGGAGAAAAAAAAGTGTCACGTTTTGTGACAGGTTTTCCAGGACTTCAGAAATAAGTGAAAGTCGTAATCTTATAAACATGTAAATAAATGCTTGTTTGTCAATGATATCACCAAATTGTTTGTGTAAAACAAATCTGATAGCAGCTCAAGACAACTTTTAATTTTAATTTAAACTCCAGCATTTCTTTTACATTATATATAAATGAGGGAAAGAAAAGATACAGATGGCTGCAGTGACGTGAGCATTAGAGGGCTATTATGGGTTTCCAACAGGTGCCAGTTATCAGCTGTTACAGGGCTCCTACAGCTTATGACAAGTTAGATTTAGGACTTTTGAAGACTTTTTTAACGCCACTCGGAATTAGATTTAAGACCAATTTTACAATAACCAAAACAGTAAAAGAAAATACTATCTAATCTACTTTAAATGTTTATTTTTGGGGGTAATTTTAAGGGCACTAACTACATTATGTTGGTAGAACAGAGTTAAGATTTACATTGATTAAATCTGGGCCAAATGTCTGTACCTAAGAATGCACGTGAGTAGGACTGTAAGGTTCAGGGAGACTTGTGATTGCAAAAGAGCAGAGGAGAAGAAATTGTTAAAAATTTTTGCTAGTACAGAAAGAGTGAAGCACCAAAAAAAGGTACAAATGGGTACTGATTCAGAATGAGGTACCAACATTGGTACCGGTATCGAGCCAATGTGAATGGTATCCAACTCTGGTGACAGGTAGCTGACAATCTTGCCCGAAAAAAAAAAAATGTGTTTTTGGTTGCGCTATCCTGATCTGCGTTAGGTTTACTTGAGAGGCATTTGGTAAATATCTGTACATAAAAAAATAGATGTTACCAATTTACAATGACTTTGCA
The DNA here is from genome assembly GCA_019142605.1 of Cephalopholis sonnerati. Lineage (NCBI taxonomy): Eukaryota > Metazoa > Chordata > Actinopteri > Perciformes > Serranidae > Cephalopholis > Cephalopholis sonnerati. The sequence continues at coordinate 27,130,766 of JAGQAX010000009.1, read as the reverse complement.
ATTCAACGTCAGAAAGAACACAATTCATAAAATCCTACATTCCATGTCCTGAACATTTTTAAGGCTTCTGAATGATTGATTTAAGATATTTTCATACCATTAGGGTCTTATTTCTAGATTTATAAAGTAGGAACCCTGTGTTATAACAATCCATCATTAAGACATTATAGCTGCTACAGGAAACTTTGCATTTGGTATAATAGAGAATCACTATATTGATATTTTGATGTCAATGAAAATAAACTATGACGTATTGGCTCTAAATTTATCCATAATATTTTAATAGTTTCACTTTATGGGGCTATAATTAAAAGCTTGACACATTATGTTACTAATAAAACGTGTATGCATCTTGTATCCCTGGTGAACCAAGTCATCAAGTCTGCTTCTCATCACAAATCACAGCGAAAAAAACCCCAAAAAACTAAATGTCAGTGCTTTAAAGAAACCACAGGCCAGATGTATAAAACTCTGTAGATTCACAGCTAAAACTGTGTGCACTAAGGCAGAAATATGCATACACATTCTCTATGACAGTATTATAAAGCCGTGTGCACACCTGATTCTGTTTCATAAATCTTGATCATTGTGGCACGTACATGAGCCTCATTTCCACACCCACGGTTTGCCATAAATGGATGTAGAAATGCCCTTTAACATACAGTAGTGTGCATATACATAGTTGTGCCCCTCCTCCACTCATTGGATATGTTATTGAAAAAAAAAAAAAACGACAAAGAAACTGTTGCATTGGTTTCCCAACATCACACATGAATGTCGCAGCTGGCACTATCCATACCACTAATTCATCATATTTCTACAAACCATCATGGTGGTAAAATCTCAATCATCATTTAACATCAGAAGGATGATCAATGATTCATTCAGTGTGTTTATGTTGAAACTGACTTCAAAAGTACCCTACAATTCAGGATTAAATGAAAAGATCACTAACAGGAAGATGAATGTAAATAAAAATGATGAAATTTATCACTCATAAATCATTTAAAATTAACTTTATAAATAAAACTTTGATTGACATTTCACAGAAGGCTGTACAGTCTGCAACGATGACAACACAACCAGTGAAATAACAGTGTTATTCATCAACTTATATTCCATCTCGTCCTCATATCAACCGCAGCTATCTGAGCTAAAACCGTGCGTACCCCTAGTCTGTAGAGTGTGTGAGGTGTGCACATTCTTCCTTGACAAATACTAGTTCATGTGTGGGAAAAGGTGAAGGCATTGTTTGTGCATCTGTCCCAAGAATGGTAAAACACTGCATCTGAAATCATCTCATCCTCTGATTTTAGTGCGAGGCTTTCTCGAGCTAAAGACAGTGAGAAGTGTGATGCGAGATAAAACTCCAGCTGAGTACAATCTAATATGAATAGTCAATCCATGGACTAATCTGTATTCAGCCTCCCAAGGGAGTCCGCACAAAAGGCCGTCACCGGCTTAGCCAATAAACTTATTCAAGTCAGTTTCAACACAGCGCGGCATGTTCCAACATAATCTGTCCGGGAGGTCGTGACCTCCACGTCCCCTGCCTGCAGAATAAAGAGGACCTCAGGCCGGGATGACAGGAGAAGTCTTCCAAGGAGTTCATGTTACCACATGTCATAATAACAAGAAGCTACTGTTCCCCCGCCAGGCTCCTTCCCCCTTTGTCTTGGAGGGGCTCTGGACAGGGGCAGACAGGACGCGCTGGCAGAGCTGAAACTGAATATTATCATTGGGGGGAATCTTGTTTCATGTTACTGAGCGGCTAGGCCAGCTAGCTGAGTGCACCGTCACTTCACCTGACAGGAGCAGTTCACTTTCAAACACTCACAGACAACTTTTATGTACACACACCATTCAAAGAAATCTACACTTCCTGGATCCTTGACTAACGTTCTTATTTATAGGCCCTGCACACCTTTCACAGACACATGCTGTACATTCACACACAAGCGTTGACCGTTTTACTCCCCCTGCTCACCCTCCATGGCGATTGAGAGGTCAATATCTCACTTTACCGCCAGCTACACTTTCCTCTGTCACTCACGGCTCCCACTCCATTCAAACAGCAGGTTAGCCCAACAAAGGAGACCGCAGGGGAGCTGCCCGAGCCTTCCGCTTACACACACACAACGCACGCACACAAACACACACATAACGCGGACCGTGCGAGCTGCGGCGCTGTTCGGGGCTTGACGGGTGCTTTGTGCTCATCCGTCAGCCTGCCCCTGGGTCCTGAAGATACCTTCAGTCAGCGAGGCCGGCTCCCTGAAAGGAGGGATTCACACAGCTCTGAAATATTGATACCTGGAGCACGCCGACCTTTTGACCTCTCCTTTACATTCTTAGAGGAGGACAGGAGGAGGAGGTGGAGGTGGAGGGAGGTGGAGGCCGGAAGTGTGGGGTGTGGCCAGGTGGAAAGGCCAGTCAACTTTTAGGGGCATTTGTTTCGCTAATGGCGTGAAAATGTGCAAATTGTTTCGATGCATATGCAAGCAACGATGCAGGAAATTAGTCTGACAAAAAGTTACATGAGTGTTAACATGATTACCTCCATTTAAGCGAAAAATCTCCAAAACACCTACTAGAGGACAGAAAGCACAGAGTTAGCCTTTGACTCTGGGACAGAGAAATGGAGTGATGAGAGAGAAAGATGGAGAGGGAGGGAGCGGGGAACGGGTCGGAAGTTTGACATTCCTGTGGGCGATGTGTGTCTCGTCAGTGAACGCGTTTGGATTCTTTTAACGGGAGTCGATACCCCCTTCCGCTTCCCAAGCACTCACTGTGAGCTGAGCCGGGGTAATGCCATTGAACAGGGACAATGGGGCCTCTTAAAAGGCAGCTTTTAACTGGGCGTGTGCACGTTGGATATCAATACAGCCGATAGTTTTCCATGTAAGAAGATCAAACGCAGAGACACTGGGTGAATTCTCAGTGAAGAAGCAGACAGATAAATAAATGAAATGACTAGAGGGAGTTTATTTTAAAGAGAGAAAAGTGTTTTGCTGTTGTACAACATACAGGCGTCCCCCCCCTCGTTTCCCTTTTTCTCTCTGTCCCCCCTCTTTCTCTTTGCTCAGACACACATGCTCCGGCGTAAGCTCTTCAAGTTTAAAACATGCTTTTCAAAGGCGCTTGGGTGCCTGTATCACTGCTTTAGACAAATGGGCCAGCTCTTAGGAGATAGAGGGGACATCTGAGGCAGGGAGAGTGAGGGGGGAGACAGGAGCAGAGAGAATGAAAGAGAAAGAACGAGCAGGGTTAGAGAGACAGAGGGTGAGAGGGGGGAGACAGAGAAGGAGAGAGTGAGGGAGACAAGGGAAGAAGAGAAGGAGGGGGCGCGATTGCACGCTTTCAACTGCCTTTTGTGGGCCTCTCTGCAGATGTCACCAGCTGTTCCCCTGCACGGAGGGTTCCAGAGCGTGGAACATCGCCTCCGGCCCCGTCCTCGGCCACCTTTCAAGTGTCAATCAGACAGGAGGGGTTGGGGGGGGGGGGAGCGGTGACTGAGGGGTGGAGGACCGGTTGAGGGAGGCAGGAGAAAGGGGGGAGTTCGGTGGAAGGGAGGCAAAGGGGGCCAACAGACTGGGCTTCGGTCACTGTCCTGAGAACAGTGCCAGCGATTCGCCATTGATTCAGGCCCCCCCCTCCATCCAACCCGCTCAATAACAGAGAGAGGATGGAGCCAGCCGTGTGCGGCGTGCAGACAAAAGAGGCCCGTGGGCAAGGTTAGCTGGAGATCACACGGCTGCAAGGCTACTGCTTCCACAGCACTACCGTTAGCCATAGTGTTAGTGATTAGCAATAGCCGATGCCCCCAACCCAACCCCTCCTCCCCACCAGCGCTCCTTGGTTCAACACACGCAGAACCGTGAGGGTGACCTACAATTAGATGTGTAGTGGGGAGGAGGGCGCGCAGCGGCGGGAGCAAGAAAAGTTGTCATTGCGAGTGAACAAGCAAACATAAAAAGAGGCTGACATATGGCGTGATTGACACTGAGACAAACAGTGTCTAACGAGGAGGAGAAGGTGTGCTTAACACCGCTTAACCTTGGAGCGTCTAGTCGACTGACATAACTCCAAGACACTTTTATTGACGACATCAATATCTACTGTACGCGGCTGTGTGTATAACCTTCTGATCCAGCCGGGGATGATGGCGCTGAAACCTGCAGCACAGAGCCATTTAATCAAGCCGACAGGGTCAGTCGCAGAAACCCACAGACAGGAACACAAACAATTCTTCCACGGTTTATACTGGCAGACAAGTCAGCGTCCAAAAATGGTGCCGCTGTCACATTGATGTGATATAATTCAAAGCCTGAGAAAACACACCGATTCCCTGGTTTTATTGACAGCCTAAAGTGAGAGTCACTGACTCTCAATGCATCTTATCAGGCAGCGTAAGTAGGTCTATTATACACGCTATTGCCACTGCCCTGCTGATAACCTCTGTGCCGAGGCTGTAGAACAAAGGCCTTTGAAGAGGAGAGGAACCGGTAGATTTCGTGTGATTTATGTCTTTTAAAAACAAGATGGCTGAGCAGAGGTAGCAGACCATAGCTGACCTTAGTGTTTCCTGTCACCTCCTAGTGTGTGCCTGTGCTCTGTCGGGGATAAGTGCTCAAAAACATGCACATAAAACAAGCACTTAAATGATTCTACAGCACTTTGAAGGTCTCAATCTAAAGACATTTGTTCTGAAGGGTAAGCTCAGTCAGAAAAGTTTATAAAATACAGCACATGAGAGAGATAAGTATCAAAGTAAGGCAAGAAATCCTAAGATCTGTTGCATTGTATGTATTTCCAGACTGTCGACTGACTGTCTCGCCCCAGAGCTGCAGTATTTAGAGACTGTGAATGAGAGGAAACCTGTTTATATATAGAAAACAGTTTATATTTAGCTGTGTGTTCTGCATTTAATGCAATTTCAATGACTTGTGCTAATCTTAAGGAACAGCCTTTCAGTATGAATGTGACATCATTATAGGAAGCATTTTTAGACAAGTTAAAGGGATAGTTCAGCGCTGTGTAGGGGTACTTATCCATAGTCAGTGTACTGCATACAGTAGATTGCAGCTGGCAAGCTCCAAGTTTGGAAAGGCAGACAGGAGTAGCACCATGGAAGCTAAGCAATGTGCTGCTGTGGATAGGGGTTAGCAGCAAAATGTATTTTAGCCACTTTAAAAAAGTCCCACCTTGAAAAGTCGATATCTGTCTGAGTGGACGAGAACATTTTCACCGCTTTACTTTGCCGTCAGACAGCCTGAAGCACTGACATCCTCTGAATCAGAGCCCAGAAACACAAGCACACACCATTTTTGAAATCTTTAGAAAAGTGAAGTTTGGTTACAGTGTGATCGTGGAACAGCACTTTCTGACCCAAACAGCTAACTTGTGGCCATGAGTGGATTATAAGACAATGGGTCCCTGGGCACCACCTCTCCTGCATATGAGCAAGACAAACAGACCCAGAAATCTTTTCAGGGTTTTGTGTAGAGCTGCCCCCTAATAGCTGGTCAAACACTGGTCGACCAGAAATGTTATTAGTTGGCAAGTAGTATTCCACAGGCTACTTAATAACATGTCGGGCAGGAAATCCAAAGTGTGGGATCATTTTGAGAAGGTGAAGGACCAACCCAAGGTGATATGTAAACTCATCTTCATTGGTCGACTACAAACATGACGTATCATGTGAAACATGGAAGTAGCTACATGCCCATTAGCCCACAGCGTCATTAACAGGCGGCTCGCTCAGTGTGTGACGTGCACTTGTAGATAAAATATAGGCCTATATTAATGAAGGTTCATTAGTACGGTTTTGTATTTCTCTGTAATGTAGCACAGTGTTAACATCAGACCTTGAAATCAAACCATTGTGTTGCCCCACCCAAAATATATAATTTAATAATTGAATTAATATCATAAACATGTGGGCGACTAGTCAACTAATGGCCCTAAATGACGACTATTGGTCCACTAGGAATATTGTTAGTCAGGGGCAACCCTAGTCTTGTGTCTCTTTGAGGTCACTTTGTGTCTTTTTTGTGGCCATTTTGAGTCTCTTCAGGTCATAATGTGTTAATTTGATGGATATTGTGCAGGTGAAGGCCTGGGGGCCCCGGACACTTTGGGCCCTGCACCTGTGCCAGATAGACCCATTCAGTAATCCACCCATGCCTGATGTGTAAAGCAATGCACTGCACAGTTGCACGTGTGCGTAGGAACACGGAAGTTCTAAGGTTGAGAAAAAGTAGTGCCAAAGGAGCAGGCTGTCTGACGGCAAGGTGAAGCGGTGTAATTTTTATCAACTTGACTGATATACATTTTTTTTAGGGGGCTAAAATAAATTTTGCAATCCAACAAGGTCTCTTTCTCCTCAAAACAAACTAATCAGGTGAAAACACTGAATAAAATGTTTTCACGATAAAAATCCATTTTTTCCAACACTGTTCGGCTCATCGTGGTGGGGCTGGTCACTACAGTGGTCGACACGAAACACAAAAACGTGAATGGCCCGGTTTGTCTGTTGCGGGCTACTGTAGAAAGATGGCTATGCAACATGGCAGACTCTGTGGACGAGGACCCGCTCCCTATGTAGATATAAACAGCTCATTCTAAGTTAACACAAACACAATGGTTCTTATTTTCAGGTGAATATATATTTGAGGAAACAAGCTTATTACATTATACCCCCCTAAATCCTACACACTGGACCTTTAAGGTTTTACATACTTTCCTTTTAACAGCGAAGTTACTGCTCATGTCACAAAACAAAATGACACATTTAACCAGATGAAACGGATCTTTCTTTAAATAAATTGTAATCTTGATCAGTCAAACCAGTTTTTACTCCAAACGGTTAATACTCATTATAAATTCATCAAAAAGATATTTCCTGACTTGTGAAGCAGAGATGACCCCTCTTCACATTGTCGTCACAAAACAAAAGGAGGCCAAATCGCTCCTGCCTGTCAGACATGTAGCAAAACACAACTTCAGTCAAGGGGCCAGCACTTTTTTTCCAAGGGGTAATATCCTTGGGCATTAATCACCCCAGTCATAAATCAAAAGAGCGTGACCACCCCTCCACTTCAGCGCCCCGCCGCATCCCTCCTTCACTTCCCCTCCCCTCTCCCCCCTTCCCCTCCCGTGCTGTGCATATACTCTCCACAGTTGAAAAAGTTTAAAAATCATAAATCAAAAGAACGACCTCAGCTATCCTGCCACACGCCATCGCCCGTCGCCCCCCCCCTCCCTGTCCCCCTCCTGCCACACCACCACCCTCTCATCCTCCTCGACCTTCTACCCATCAAAGTTCATCAAACGCGTCAGAAATCAAGAGTTGCTTCCTCAATACTTCCTCATCGTCCACCCCCTCCCCATCTCCCAAATTTGTTGCCACCACTGACTGAACCCTACACCCGCCTCCAGTCTGAGGTCACGGGGTCAACGCGAGGTCTTGTGGCTGACCAGTTGAATGTGTCATTGTCTCACCCGCTCTGAAGCTCTGCTATCTTTGGGAGCCTGCTTAGTTGCTTGCGGAGGTGGCCCCGTGGTCACAGAGTCCCGTGTTTTTCTGATCCCCTCCTGCAGAAGTGAAAAATAGCAGGAAACGTATATCTGTCATTGTCCATTCAGGAGATCACCTGTAAGGAAACGAAGCGGCCAGCAAGTGCTGACACAATCATCCCTGCGCCTAGCAACACATCCTGGTTCCGGCCCAGACGCGAGGGACCGTACAGTATGTCTGAGCTGCTCCGCTTCCTGCCCCGCAAGGCAGAGGGAGGAGGGGGTGGGGATGGACGGCAGGTTATCACAGAGTGAAGGGGGAATTCTGAAGAGAAAAAATAAAGACTTTTGTTCTGAAGGTCAGACACACAGTGAATCAGATCATATCTAGCTGTTTTTCACTGGTAAAAGAAACAAACACCAAAACATGGTGGGAAAAAAGTCAAGGGACATGTCGCAAGCACCAGATTCAAACAAAAAACAAAAAAAGAAAAGACATAAACCAGCTGTTCCAAAATAGAAACTGACTTCATGCGACACTTGCGACACCTGCCTCGCGTGATCTGCCGTTCTGTTGATTTACCTCCGTCAGTCACGCATGTTTTTAAGGCAACCGGTCGGTTTTTCTTAACCCTGACTCAGCGAACGACCACTGTTTGATCTTCTGTGCTGTTGTGATGTCGTGTTCCTCCCATTACAAAGAGTACCAGGAAACGGTGGCCCCTCGAGAGATGAGAAAGAGACCCTGTTTATCCTGAGCAGAACCCATACTCGTGATTACAACCCAGCCCTGCACCTGGCCCCAGTGACATGCCAAATACACACACTTCGGTACCCTCAGCACAGGCATACACACACATGCACACAAACTTGCTCCACTCACACAAGATGGGCCAATACATAAAACACACAATGTGTGCCGCACACAAATGCAAGATTAGACTATCAAAGGAGGTTAAAAAGAGAAGTCAGAGCGTCATATCGTAGGGGTACAACACATGTGCAGTAAAATCTGGTGTGCAGTTGCTGAAGGACTCAATAGAACATGGTGATGATTGATTTGTTCACTGGGGCGTCTGCAGTCTGCCTTGGGTCATATTATTTTATACTAAACACAAAGATATGGGTGAGAATTACAATTCTGCAAATATCGAAAAGGTCCTTAATAAAAGACCATAAATAAATAGTTTCTATATGAAAATGTTGCCATCCATTGAGCATATACAAAAACTTACGTCAGGCGGACCGCACCCAAAAATAAAGATTAGATAGCACACCTAGCTGACCCTAAAAAATTTAAACTAGCCATACTAATGTTTTGCCTCCTGGTAAATTAACCTGCTGACACTCTGAAGCCATTAGTTTGAATACATGAAAAAATGCGGAAACAAACTTTTAAAAACTATTGTCTTTCCATTCAAGTTCACCCGATACCTGAAAGACTGGTTCATCAGCTCCATTCATTGACATTTACTACCATTAAGGTTGGGGTATGCTTGGAACAAACTACTTTATACCACGTTTATCAAGTGTTTGTAGCCGCTAAGAATGGCCATGCTCAAAGGTAGTGCAACTAACTTGCTGTCGTAGAGGAAAATAATCATACCAACAGAGTTAACAGTGCACAGTTTGGGGAAATCTCTGCAAAGGCATCTAAGGTGTTGCACTTGGTTGTACACACGAAAAGTGAGGAAAATAATTGGATTGTCAGTTTCTAGACGTTACAGATCAACAAACACTTTAAATGCAACATTCAGAGCATATCTACGATTCAGAGTCTGAGCTGCGATTGTGTGCACATGGCTCTCAAAATGGAGGTGGTTGAGCCGGCTAACAGCTAACAGTGCTAACGGCACAAACAGCAATAACAATGGCAACAATGCTGACAGGGTTAATGTGTTGGGGGGGACCAGAGGATGGGGCTTTCATGACAATGCCTTTTTCGCCACTGTTGGTCAAGGGTGGCTGGAGCCTATCCTAGCTGGAGGAAGGCGGGGTACACCCTTGACAGGTTGCCTGACTATCACAGGGCTGACATATAAAAACAGACAACCATTCACACTCACATTCACACCTACGGGCAAATTTAGAGTCACCAATTAACCTGCATGTCTTTGGATTGCGGGAGGAAGCTGGAGTACCCAAAAAAGCCAACGCTGACATGGGAGGAGCATGCAGACTCCGCACAGAGGGCTACCACACCCTGGGTTCAAACCAGGAACCCTCTTGCTGTGAGGTGACAATGCTAACCACTGTGCTACCATGCTGCGGCCATTACCCGACTGTATCATTAATAGTGTTTGCTGCTGTTGATGCTCTGAATGTTGTGTACAGCTCCTTTAAACACCTTGAGACTGCGCCCATCTTCACAGCACCTTTAAGGCATGTTTCTGTGACTCAAAGACACAAAAATTTTATTAATATTCTGCGTGCTTTCTAACTTATCTATCTGTGTTCTGGACTGTATTTTTAAATGTGATTTTGACTTTTGACAAAAATGAAACGCATCTAGTGGTGTATACACATAAGAGGAGGCAAGTAGTGTCAGAAGCCAAAACTAGTTCAGCTCATGATATCGAAACTCAAAACACAAAAGTGACAAATGTAATTTTTTTCAAACAAAGCTATCAGCTAAGTTAAATAGCTCACTCACTCTGTGGGATTAAGATTGGGGACACACACACACACACACACACCCCCCCACACACACACACACAGGCAATGCTTTCTAAGAATTTTATGGAGGCCGTTTATATTGACGTGTGTTCTGGCCGGAGATGAACTTTATTCAGAAATAAGCCACAGGCCAAAGGGAACCTTTTATTTGTATATGATCTCACCCAGGAAACATACAATACACTCTTACTAAAAATACACTGCCAGAAACCACCAAACATGTTGAGTCGAGGCCACAGAATCCGATTTGGCAGCAGCGGTTTGTATTGTGTGGACGGTGGAACGGCACAGAAGTACTCGGATGTCTCGTCTTTGTGCTCGTGAGGAGTCACGTTGAAAACCGGTGGAATCAAAGACTCGCCGAAAACCTTCGGCAGGCTTTTTAGTCCCTTTTTGAGCTGAATGCGCTCTAAACTGGGCGCAGCTCCATATCTTTCATGGTCCTTTTTTATTTACCTCTTCTTCTCTCGAAGGCACTCAAGTTCACTTACTGCGTCTCCATTTCTTTTTTCTACAGTAACTCAAACCACTTATTCTCACCTTTGAATTTAGGCAAAACTTGGGAGGAAGAATAGAATTGGAAAGTCTCTCTCATGCACTCACAATTACAAATGCCTCTTCTTTTTTTTTCTCTCGCTTTATAGTGTGCTGGCTGCCAGCTCTGGAGGAGCTCTATTGTCTCTTGGACCAGCACCTGTCACCACAGTGTTAAAATGCAGAGGAGAGGGGCCGTATGGTGTAGGACGCCCTCAGCAGGCCACTGGATATGTGTGTAAACGCTCCAATTTGCACGCACACACACATAAACACACGCACGCACTCACAAGTTATTCCTTGTTAAATTGGGGAGGGGTGTGTTGGAGGTGTCGTGGAGGTCATTGAAGCTGTGTGTGTATGTGTATGTGTGTGTGTGTGATTAATCCACAGAGCAAAGACAGTTTGAGCTGTTAAACAGCTGAGTGTCAAAGGGCTTTTATCAGGGTGAGTGGCGCCTGGACTGACACACACAGACACGCCACGCACACATTTGTGTACCATAAGAATGCATCAAATTAGACTGCATCTGCACATACACACACATCTACTATTAGTAGATGGCAGAGATGTCGTTATCATTTTTTTAAAAAGCTGTTAAAAACACACAGTCTTACAGGTCCGTCTTGCCGTACAGACGCAGCGGTGAGCCCAGCTGTTGCTACTTCTCACTCTCATGTACATGACAAGAGCATGTGATGAGGACATGCAACAGCAGTGCGTGCATGTGTCATCTTGAAGCCTTATTATGAACACACTTCATTACTTTCTTCTTAGCTTCCACTGGCACTTGAACACATCACTCAAAGATATTCAGAGCATTTATTTTTCAAAGGTTTTATACAGGCTTCTGCACTTTAACTGAATGAACTGGAGAAAAGATTCCAATCATATTGTGTACACGTAATAAATTATAGACATTGCATGTTAAATGTTAAGCTCCCCTTGACACTGTGGCAACTCTACTGCATCTGTCAGTATGGATTTTACTGGATCAGATTCAGGTGAAACCCCATATAGTCCCATGCCACAGTTACAATGAGGGCCTTATTTAAATTCTCTACAACACATGGCCTAAAGCCCATTACACAAGTGCATTTAGGGCGTGTCCAAATCAACTTTTGCTGGTTAAATGGTGCAAAATAAGGTGCGAGGGGCAAAGGGGTTGTATTTAGTCACTGCAGCAAATATTGTTGGACATTTGAGCAGCAAAACTAAGAAATTTTGGTCATAAACTTCACAGAGGAAACAACAAAACTTTTAGCTTCTGAAATAATCCATTAAGTTACGCTGCTCCTCGTGTGTAAATGTGCACAGCGTCTGAAAAATGAAGCTGTAATTCCTGGAGGCGTACTGAGATTTCCAAGCAGCAGACGTTTTATTCAGTGAAACAAACAACAAAATGTCTCATCAACTTGATTACTGAGTAAATGGACCTGCACTTGCATAGCGCCTTGCTAGTCTTTCGACCACTCAAAGTGCTTTTAACACTACGAGTCACATTCACACACTGGTGGCTGAGGCTACTGTACAAGGTGCCACCTACTATGCAGCTTTAACACACTCACGCTGATGGAACAGCCATCGGGAGCAATACGGGGTTTAGTATCTTGCTTAAGAATACTTCGGAGGAGCCGAGGATCGAGCTGGTGATCTTCCAATTAGTGGATGACCCACCCTAGCTCCTGAGCCCACAGAACAAACAGTGGCCACCCTTCAGCGGGAAAATACTGCGCGTTTGACTTTAGACCTGATTTTTGTTGGTCAATGGCGCAATCACTTTCTGCGCCAACAACGCACCTGACCACACCTCATTTTAGGACCTACAGGCCCATGGGCGCACAGATGGATGCAAGTACATTTCCTACTTACACAACTGACAAATGACAAAATGACAATTACATTGGTGTGAAACTAGCAATCACGGATCCGTTGTGAGCTGCTATGCACCAGGTGTAGGATAGAGTCCAAAGACTTTGTCTAAAATAACAGCTTTTACGATTCTTTCCCTTCTCTCCACCGATTAAAGCTATATTTTCACCACAGTTTACAAGAGCAATTATTTTCACTAATGCTGCCATGACAAAAACAGAAGCATGTTGCGGTCTTCAGTAACTGCAATATCATCCTCTCAGAGAGGATACAGTGAAAGTGGCACTGCAATTAAACATCAGCGAAGGAAAACAGAATGACACCTGGGTGCTCCTGACTCATTGCTTACATAACCTAAAAGCTTTATCAGATCTACCCTGCAGTGTCTAGAAGGTGAGAAAAGTAAAGCTTGTGGAACAAGAATGAGTAAAATTTGATCTTTTCTTTTAAACCTACCTTTAGACAGGTAGAGTTCAACAAAGTACTTTATACTTGACAGTGGTAGTGAGACAATGTCTGCACAGTTTAACAGCAAGATAGTAGTGAACAATGAAAATCAGTTGTTTATTAAGAGCGGTAGCAACAAGACTGGAATAACAAAAAAAATCAATTGTCTGAGCACAGGAAAATGTGTCCAAAATTCCTCAAAATGCTGCTTGTCGATCATGAATTCTGATTCTGATAGCTTCAATCAGCGGTAGGCCACAGTAATGTGGCCCATCACAATCAGAGGTGATATAACATAATGTCAGTAGCGGATAAAAGAAGTGAAGGAACGCAGCTTTAAAACAAGCAGCAACATCAAAATGCACTGCACAGGTGATGCCGAAATTACTAGAAAAACAGACTACTGCTATTGAAGAGAAATCTTAATAGCAAAGCTAAGGTAATGAAAGGCTAGCCTACTTGACGAAATCTGGCATCAGAGCACCGTAATACATGAAAATATTCGTAACAGAGCACCATGACAAATATGAAAACATTACTGGTGAAGGGACACAATGGCACAGATGAAACTTATTGGTAACAGCGCTTCTTGACAAATAGGGAAACATTATTGGTGACAGTGAACCTGCACAGTGACAACATTATTTATGTCTGCTCATAGGCCTTATAAACACAAAACACAAGTGTGTAAGTTAATTAATTGGTCAAAGAAGCAGATAGGTTCTTCTTACATCATAGGGACACTCTCTTGGCATTTCACTGGGCAAAGTCTTTTCTTGAATCCTTTAGATCCAGCTTGCAGGACCCTTTAGACACAATATCTTTGACATTTTCATCTATCTTCTCAGGAAAATGTCCCCTGTTAGTGGAGAAATGCGATGGAAGTAAAAGCAGTTGGCTCCAGCTAATCCTCTTGCACCTTGTTCTCATCATCTCCAGTGGTGCTGGATGGCGTGCTGGTGCCAGCGTTAGCAGGTGTCTTATTTGGCTTATTTTGCTATCTCATCTCTCTTTTTAAAATAAACTTTTTAGGGGCTTTGTTTTATTTTCTTGGCTGCTCTCAATTTTTGCCTCTGAAACTCACTTTTGTGTGTAGTTATTGCTCTTCTCTCACTTATATAGTCTCCATAGCCCAGTACTCTATGGGCACACTTTGCACATTTTTGAACATCAAATCGCCGATTAATTCTCATTTAAACTTAATTTAGAAATGTATATGTAACAGTTTTATGTTCTTGTGTTGTATATATTTAGTGAATGAAACCAGCCAGCAGATGACATGGCTCACGGAGTACTATAAATACCTACTGCTTATCGTTAAAGCTTAGTAGTTGTGTGTATACTGCAGACTCATTGCTCGAGATTCTTGATACCATAGTGGTGAGAGCACTGTGGCCACAAAGAGCAATTACAAAATAAAAGCCCATTGTATTTTCTTTATTTTCCAAAACTCCCTTGAGTCAGTTGCTTTAAAGACCTCGTCAATGGGAAACCTGAGTAGTATCACAACGAAGGTGTGTCAATGTCTAGTTTTACTTTTGTGACAGAACCATTCAAGAAACACAGAACCATTTCTCTGACATGCTACAATGCTTTATTAGAGAGGCAAAAGTAGAGATAAGTCATAAACAAACTGACTCGATGATGTAGGTTACACAGCAATATCAAATTCTTTGCGGACATCTGCTAGCAGTAGCCACCACTGGTTATATCAGAACAAGTGAAACTGTACCGGCAACCCCTACAGAGTTTGTTTATTTGAGTAGGAGTGTGTTTTATTGCTAATGATTTAAGCTGTTCATTTGTAAGAGGAAGAAGTGCTATTTCCTTTCCCAAAAGGTATATACTTCTGCTATGATGCAGGGTTTTAACGACACTGAGGGCATTTCAAGTGAGTCACAGTCTCATAAATGTTGAATGGTGTGTGATGTAGAAAGGTCACGATAGCCTGGCATAAGCAGCTTAGCATTCAGACTTGCTATGTTGTGACTGCGTGTCCATGCATCTATGGATAAGAGCTCCTTTGTACATGATTGTACATTTCTCATGTCTGAAGCCTATATATGCACACATACACACACACATACACACACACAGAAGCAGAGCTACTCCTGCACACAGAAACGCACAGACACTTGCACCTCACGCACTCCTCCCCCAGTATAACCTACATCTTTATCTAAATAAAGGCATGTTTCAGATTATCATGCTAATGCGGAGGCATTGTTTACCAGACCACTTTCCTCTGGCCTCCCAGACCCTCCTCCTCCTCCCTCCTTCTCCCCCTCCTGTCCCTCCCTTCCTATCCCCATCTCCGTGCGGACCTCCTGATTGTGCATTTGCAGCTCCCAAGTCCTCCATCCAGCCATTATCTCCTCTTATCTCTTTCTAAGTCCCTGTCGCCCCTGCCCAGAAAATGTCCTCATATTGTTGCTCAGGAGGACTTAAGACGCTCTTGGCCGCACTGAAATGCTCCCAGCAGATGTTTCGCCATTTGAGCGCTTTTTATTGCCTGGGCTTTCTTCCTTTGAGGGGTGGAGGGAGGGAGGGAGAAAGAATAGGATAGATGGAGGGGAGGAGGTTTTAAACATTAGAAGGCCAACAGCTGGTTGCTTCTCCCTCCCTGGGTGCATTAACCTCTTTGGCCCTCTTGCAGCAGTGCCAGTACAAGGAGCCTCTCAGCATCTGGAGCTTAAGTAGGGCGAAAATATCACTGTCGCCACGGCGAGGGGGACAGTAAATCCTGGAAACAGGCTGGAAGATGGAAGAGCAGGTCATGTCACCGCAAATGGAGAAGACACACCAGTTTGATGTGTGTCTCAGGCTGCACACTATTACATGTTAAGCCTTTTCTAAAAACAAAGTCATGAAACAGCCTTACATAATTGTTCTTTCCATACTCTGCGGCTTTTTTTGTGGAAAAAAAAACATCAGCTTCATTTAAAGGGATAGTTTTGAGGAAGCTTTGTATATGCAG
Organism: Cephalopholis sonnerati; assembly: GCA_019142605.1. Lineage (NCBI taxonomy): Eukaryota > Metazoa > Chordata > Actinopteri > Perciformes > Serranidae > Cephalopholis > Cephalopholis sonnerati. Next base: position 27,114,742 of record JAGQAX010000009.1, on the reverse strand, counting down.
TTACTGGTCACTAGGTTTCATGAGATAGTCTAGATCAGTCTACTAGCTGTCAGTGACATGGTGATATAACCTACGACAGGTCTTTTGAACGGCATTTTTAAATGCAGCCACGCACTTTGTTACATAACTTAGTTAACTTTGTTAGCCATTTTCAAAGAGAATTCACAACTACAGTGCTCTTCACATGCTGCTTTTAGTTTCAGTTTTGAGTATTTCGACTTCTCTCACTTACATGAGTGACAATTTGACTCATCAGCTAGTTATTTATGTTATTCAACATTACATGCGTAAACAGACAGGGACGGAGCCTTCTGTCTGTACTCTGAGTTTATGGTCGTCAACATTTGTGCACTTTTTTTTTGCTAGTTCACGTGAGGCATGACCATAGGACACCACAGAGAGATTTTAAAGATGGCGGAATGGAAAAAAATGAGTAACGTAGTAAAAAGAATTCTCCGTCCACATGTCACAATGTATTTAACAGCCTTACAGACCACCGTCATCGACAAAGCTGCCTCTATTGAAGACTACATTTTCAAGACCTCCTCCAACTTTGATGTACGCCAACATCAAGGACACATGGAAGTCAAGCTGCAACCTCCACGGCTAAAATATTAGGCCAATGTGGAAGTGCCAAAACCTGTTGTGCCTTTGTTGGCCACTTGAGGCTGGCTTCAGAAGTAAGTCAATCCCGGTAGACAAACTTTACAGCAGAAATAAACAAGTTTACAAACTGGTACAAAAAATAGTTTCAGTCTCTAAGGGCTAATGACTCAATAACTTGATAAACTCATCCATTTACATTTTATTTACATTTTATTTACATCTTAAATTCATGCAAATTTAAGGACGGGGTGTTTAAGTGACACACACCTCCACCCACTTGTCCAAATATGGTCACGTCTGGCTTCAAAAATCCAAGATGGTGGCAGCCAAAATGCTGAACTCAAGGCTTCAAAATGGCAATGCACAAACCATTGGGTGACATCACAGAAACTATGTTCATTATTTTGTATAGTCTATGATGAAACTATGTAGGCAGTGATGGTTACAATGTCTGAAATGAACATATCTTTTTTTTGTATGTAAAGGGAGTGAGTATAAATGAGCCGTTATAGTGCAGTTTGGAGGTTAGCTAAATGATGAGACAAGTTATCAAACTTCTCAGGAAGTTGCCACAGGTTGTAATATACATTTCTCAGAAAGCCAGTCAAGTTTGTATTACAACTTTGTATGCATCAAAAGCTGGAATGAACCCACTCGCACATTCCTGGTCAGCAGCGGACAGCATACAAAGTTAGCAGCTATCTGATACCGTGACGTCACGCATTGGTTTGTGGACTCCTGTTCTGAAGCCTGAAGTTCAGCATTTCAGCCGTATGCATCTTATTTTTTTGAAGCCAGAAGTGACCAGGTTGCCACTTGGTTGTGCCATGTCTGCTGTATCCCTTTGCTACAATATTCAACACAACAACTTTTGAAGGTGAAAATATGTCACTGTTTCCAACTTGTTCCACTTCCCCCCGAGGGGCCAATAAATAAATAATTACTCCTTTAAGAAGAATTGCAAACTGAAACTGAGCCAAACTTCTAATCTGACTTGTCAACATACCTTTGATTTGCATGCAAAGACATAAAGAAGACATCCATGTTGCATGAGTAATAGACACCAAACTATTCCTTTGAGTTATTGATATGCATTGAGGTATATAATCTTGTTTACTTACTGACTAGTCATGTCACAGAGCATTATTGTGATAATATAATATGCACGTAAAGCCTCAAATTAAATGACAAACAGAAAGGTGAAGTTAAATCAAGCAGGGACGTGAAGCATTAATTGCAGACTGTGTGAGATGGACCTGAAGGCACTCCTGCTGCACACACACACAAGTCAGTCACCATTCAGCAGCCGTCACTTTGAACATCCAAAGTGTACCTTTTCTTGAGTAAACAGGCCGATTGTCTGTGCCTCTCTCAACCCCTCGGCAGCTGCTTCGCCTTAAGCCACCACCGCCATCATTACCATCATCATCATCATCATTATAATCATCAGGCTGCTTAAACATGAGACAACAAAGGTAGAGACACACAATGGGCCCCAGTAGCTTTGAGGAACATATCAAGGCTTAGTGAGAGAAAAGACAGAGGGTTTGCCGTCTTTATTTGAATAGGCGGCCTTTGCCTCATGCAGGGCTTGGCCCTTTCTTCATCTTTACTCAGTATTGGGTGTTGTGTGCTCAAGTGAAAGGTGTGCGAGTGTGGGTGGGTGAGAGCATGACAATAGGGGCAGGTGCTCCTGAGTTTACCTTCATACAGTTTGTTAGCTCAGGGAACAGACACACAAACACACAAGGAGAAGCGTTCGCTCCCCGACACTTGCAAACTTGTCTATCATCGGCATCATCGTGATCTCTTCCTTTTCATCTGAAGCTGTATCATATCACTCGTGTCTGAAAGTGACAGCGCTTTGCCACGGGCACAAGTAGATGACAAGCATCCACTTCCTGTGTTGAAAACACACATAACACACTGTACTCCCTGTTTAAACCCAGTTATTTAATGTGATTAAAGGGGCACTCCACTGGTTATACATGTCAAAGTCAATTTACTAGTTAAAGGGAAGTACTACACAGCTCCTGAAAACAGCTGCATGATGTCTTCTGTGGTTTTGGAAGGAGTTTTCTAAAGTCCAAGCAAGTTTCTTAAGTCTCACGTGCTTGGAGACCACACAGTTTGAAAAACTTGATCTAATTTCATCATGGTGAGTGTAGGATCCAGGGTTTTTGTGACGTGGCCCATGCTAGCAACTAAATGTCAAACTTTGGTGTACCAATTGTGACCATTCTTTTTGTAAAGCACAGGGTGCGTCTATAGCTACTGAAAACGTGCAACACCTGATTCGTCCTCGGTCACAGGGACTAAGCTCAACAATGGTCTTTATTTACCACAACCAGGAAGGAACAGCAGTCTCTAGAATAGTTGGCTTACACATGGAAACCCACGTAAGATGAGTTCAGGACGTGTGTGTGTGTGTGTGTGTGTGTGTGTGTGTGTGTGTGTGTGGTTTGTTCATTTGGACACACCAATCTTCACAAAAGGAACAGAGGAACTGGACTCGATTGAAAAGCAGACATGTAGCTTGTCACATGATCAAGCTAGGGTTGCTGTGAAATGGAGTTCTTAAAGGATAAAAGGGAGTTTTTTACACTACCTATCTTTCAAGGAGACTGTATATACCTAGTTTGACTGACAATGTTGGACAGCAAAAGTGTTTTTAGTTGTTCTGAATGAACACATTCGAAGGTGAAGCTGTCATCAAGACAGAGTCAATATGTGAAACCACATATATTTTCAGACAGACTCGCCTGGAAGTTGGCTGACACATAGAGATAGACAACCATTCATGCTCACAATCACACCTACGGACAATTAAGAGTCACCACTTAACCTAGCCAGTATATCTTTGGAGTGTGGGAGGAAGCTAGAGTACCCGGAGAAAACCTGCGCTGACACAGGGAGAGCATGCAAACTTCGGTAAACTTAAGTGTAAACATCAAACTCTGCCAACTTCCACACTTCTGCGCACCTGACCAACTGCAGTGTGAAATGGATGTGAAGGTCAGATTGTAAGTTTCAGAAAGTTAAAGAAGTTGTCAGACATTTTCGTACAACCGAGTGCAACACCATGAATGCCTTCAAGGACACACTGTCTCAAAGTGTACACTGGTAGCACCTTTTAAACTGCCTCTTCAAAGGCAGGTATGTCGTGCTGTTATTCCGCCTCCCCGTTCTGTGTAAAAGGTACCGACACAGAATGGGGAGACAGAGCTGTCTTGCCTTTACAGTTACAGAGCCGAATCATTGCTGTGTAAAAACTGTGAGCTGGGTTGGATGGGTTCAACGTTTTGGTGACGTGCTATATGTGTGACTTACCATCTGGAGATTTTAAAAGCAGCTAGCAGCAGTTAGTGGCTAACTCAAAGATTAAGAACAGCAATTGAAAATGTCCACAAATTAGGAAACGATGAGGTCCAAGAGGTCCAAGAGGTCTTTACCCTTCAAGCAGAGGAGGAGGAGATCAACCACAGGGATGGTAAATGATTGTTATGGCCATGTTATACCATTGTTACTAGTTCGAAAGTGCTGCCTGATGAGTACGGTATATGTCAAACAAGAGGCTGACGCTGCTGTGTTACATGTGACACTCATTATGCCACCTCTGCTTCTAGAACGCGGCACTATGCTGGCGTTATTTGGTTCTGTATAAAAAAGCAAAGCCAACACCTGGCCAGTTGCAGCATAGGTGGGCATGAAGGTCAGACTGTCAATTTTTGTAAGTTGTGGGAACCAGAGCCCCCAATTCCACTGTTGGAAAAGATGTGTAGGAAGGAATTTCATAAAGCTATTGGACCATCAGCTATCTCTGATATATGCACTGGCCCCTTAAGGCAACTTAATCCTCAAGCCCTGTTTTCAGGGAGCATTTTCCTGCCTTCGAGAATGCACTGTCTTAAAGTGTCCACCACTTTCCCATGTTTAAACCATTCTCAGTTCTCGCCTCTCTCTACAACAGCGGGCATTTCCACTTTTGGAACAGTCATAAACACTTTTGCCTTTCCACATGATCACACAACTCTTGCAAAAGTGTGAGCCAATTGTTTTCAAGCATACCCCAGCCTTCACACATCTCTCAGCTTTATGGAAATGCAGCACTAAATCACTGGAGTGCCCATTTAAAGCAAAATGAGAGAACTGAGACAGAGTTTCTGAACTTTGGCAGCAGCTGATTGGAGCTGCAGCAGAACAAGCTGAATTCAGTCAACCATAAATGGCTCACATCCTTCACACTGAGCACCTTTATAAATCATTAAGCCTAATCATTGTGTACAGTTTCTATCTCTGCCTTTCTTTTTTTTTTGTTTTGCTGGCTTTGTTTATCACTACTTCTTGAAACGCAAGGAGCATTGAGTCATTTTCTGGCAGCCGCAGGAGATGAGGGCTGAAATTGCAGGAGCAGACACTTCCATGGCCAAGTCTCATACGGCAGCACAGCTAGAAATTAATTAAAACAGGAGATGAGGGTGAGAGGGAACAAGAGAGAAAGAGAGTGGGGGGGGTAAAAGAGAGAAAGACAGAGCGGGAGAGGGGGACAGACGGGAAGGGATCACAAGGAAAATGCAGACACGCACTGTAAAAAGGATGTTGTGCAAAAGCATTGTTACTTGTGTGTGTCTGCGTGCTGGCTCGCATGTGAACACCAGTTGTCCTCTCTCGACTCTGCCACAGACAGGCGAGGGGAACAGTGCGATCCTGACACAAATCCTTGGTAAGGGTCCTTTTTCTGCCCTCCCTCCCTCGCCCTTTTCTCTTTGCCATCAGTAAATCCGGGTTTCACTACAACTTAAGCACTTAGCTGTAATCCCCATGAAGAGGCGATAGCCCTGCACAAGTCACTTTTCCACCATTAAAGGCATACAATAGGGGCGTGTTAGGGACTCACTTAAATGGATTGAGCACAAAGCCTGTGCTTGATAAGTTTTTAGCTGGGAAGAATCCGCCGTTTACACCCCTCCTTTTGTGCATTCTCTTAGATGTACTTGTCTCAACAGTCTAAGCCGATTTTATCCCTTTTTTGCGTTTGTTTAATTCCTGCAACACAGAAAGGCTTTAGAATATGTCCTATTTCTTTCTTTCTCCCTCTCCCCCCCTTTTTTTTTTCAAACAAATGTCACAGTGAAAGATTCACAATGGAGGGTATCTCTGTCCACTTCCTACAAACTAAACACAGGGGATGATGGCCTCTTCTTGATATTTCCAAAGCTCTCCCTTCAAATTAAGCCACTGTTTCTAATCTTTTAACATGGCACATCAGCCGGACTGAGGGGAAGTGTTTTGATACGCTTGTCTCCCTTGGAAGAAAGGCTGCCGAGGAAGTGGACTCCAGACTCTTCAGAAAACACTAATACCCATCATCCTCTGGGGGCGAGGAAGAATGCACTCCGATACTGCTTATCAAAGCAAGAACACTGAAACACAAGCAGCCGAGAAAAGAGGCCAGGGACAAAACGGGGCATTGTCGCTGCTCGTCATTTGCACGCTGGCCATGGAGGAACATTTTGGAAAGACAATCCACAGTTGTCGCATGTGAAATCAATTAAGGATAGAGCCCGTGGAAAACCAGGGTGGAGGATCAGTCGACGGGGGATTCACCAAAAACAAGTTCCAAATCTTTGGAGAGTGGGAATTTTGGATGTTCAAGGACACTGGAGTTAGTTTTTGGGGATGAATAGAGGTCATTACTTCACATAAGTTGTCTGATGCATGTCCGGAAACACCTGCACATCTAGTTTTGTGGTGAACAAGGTTTCCAACTAAGGGGTTAAAAGTTTATTTGTATATTAGAATTAAGTTGCTGCTCAGTAATCCCTCACTGATCTGTGATAAAGTCCAATACTGTATGTTAGTGTTTGCACTTGCATTTACCTTAAGACTCTTTTCAAAGGCCTCTAAAGAAAGTGCTTTTAGTCCGACGGACAGATAAAGCCTGGCAGAGAGCAGCGAGAGAGAAAGCGAGAGGGACGCCGCTAAGTCGTTGTGAGCCGATCTAATCCAGAGGTTTGAGTGTTTGCCACTGCCACCATGTCTTAAAGCAGATCTCAGTAGGAGGTGGTGAGATGCTCCTCAGGGCTCAGGACTCTAATGGTTTGATTAAGCTCATCCAGCCAGGCCTGCGCTGCAGAGACTAAACCTCCATTTAAAGGACCAGACAAAGACAGGACCGCCGGGACGGATAAGAGTATTAAATCTGACTGCCAGGCTCACAAACACACAGATGTAGATTGTACACAATGTATACGCACACACACACACATACATGCATACATACATTCATTCACACACACAGCCCGTGGTGGTAAGTGTACAGTGTACACTGTATATGTGCATCACACACAGCAGCAGCAGATCTCATAAGTATAAGGTTGGTTAGCATTACTAAGTTCTACGTAGGGCTGGGCGAAATATCAAACATATTAGATATATTCTATTATCAATTAGTGCAGGCTAAGGCAGTTTTCAGGATTTGTTGTTGTCTGACTTTTGGCTGCACTTTTGGGTAGCTGTCATGGCGTCCATCTGTGATTGCGGGTCACCACAGCAAAAAAAATAGACTTAAAGCTTTGCAGTTGTATGCCACCATGAACCACTGAAGTTTCTATCACAGTTTAAATCCATGTCTGTACAAACATGGATGCTTCACACACATTTTCCCCCCGGCAGCACAGAAGATTGATACAATCAGCACAGTTTAAAGATGAATACCCAAGATTACTGTGACCGATTCTGTATCTGACAAAATGTCTCCCCATCTGTTCCTGATATATGACATTGAGTAATGGCCAGAAAAGTGTTTTATGTGAAACATTATGATGCCATAGTGAAGTTGACCTTTGACCTTTTGGATATAAAATGCCATCACTTCATCATTTAATCAAATTAGACACTTGTGTGAAATTTTGTCATATGAATTATGCATGAATTCTTTGAGTTATGGCCAAAAATAAAGGTTTTGTGAGGTCACAGTGACCTTGACCTTTGACCTTCAAGCACCAAATTCTAATCAGTTCATTCTTGAGTCTAGGTAGATGTTTGTACTAAATTCTCTTAAGGGCTTCTTGAGGTATCACATTCATGAAATGAGATGGACGCAAGGTGACAGTGACCTTTGACCACAAAATCTGATCAGGTCATCATTGAGTTCAAGTAACAGTTTGTGCCATGTTTTAAAAAAATTCCCTCAAGGTGTTCTTGAGATACCACGTTCACAGGAATAAGGCAGACAAGGTCACAGTGACCTTGACCTTTGTCCTACAACGACCAAAATCTGATCAGTTCACAGTCAGAGTGGAATTTTTGTGCCAAATTTGAAGATATAAAGAACGGGACGGATGCACAGACGACCCGAAACATAATGCCTCTGGTTACACCTAATTTCCTGCATTCTGTTGAATTTGTATGCACCAATTTGTGATCGAAATATCTTTGATTCTGTCAAAATAAAAGTCCCTTGCTACTTTCAAATACAAATAGACATGTCCTGAATATTGACGGGGACAAATCTACGCTTTTGCTTCCAACTCCAAACCATACTTGGTAGATCTCCGGTTTTCATCTACTTTAATTGACTTTAGCCTGACTTGTAGCTGCTAGCGGCTAACTCACTTTTCACCGTCTGGACCAGCTCTGCTGTTAAGAGTATAAGAAGACGGCTGTGGTAACATTACATAAACAGGGACATTTCAATGTCTTTTCTCTAGCAGCAAACACAGCACAGAGCCTTTTTAGAAGCTATCAAACTGCAACCTGAGCTTATCTGGACACTTTATGGCTGACTAAAGTAACATTACTTCCTCTAATAGCATGAATTTTGATGTGGCTGCAGCAACGTGCTGGTAACTCTCTCACACAATGGGAAAGACTTTCACAACAAATCCGCCAGACTCCTTCACACACACCCACAAGGTCACCTTCCTTAAAGGGGCAGACTCAGCTGGTAACACACAGGTGCAGTTAGGCTGTGGGTGTGCTAACCAGAGGTGGAAAAGTATTCATGGTCATACTTTGACAATACTCCATTACAACTTAACATATGCATTCTAAACCTTACTATGGTAAAAAGCATATAAGTATTATAGAAAAATATATTTGAAGGATCTGGTTGAAATTCTCCTGACGTTACCAAATATCAGAAATGGAGGACAAAGGTATTGCTGTCATCTGTAAGATCTACCACTCAACGCCAGTGCTGTACAGACACAGAACAGAAAAGGAGAGGGCTCGGTGAAAAGTGAGCAAAGCCATAAGACTACAGTGTGTGAGTTCTGAAACTCTATTTGTGACTTGTGTAAGCTATTTTTTTTGAGTAACTGCTTAACAAAACGCTCAAATTGCTCCCGATGACTGTTCCATCAGTGTGTGTGAGAGTGTGTGAATGGTTACTGAATAGCATGTGGCACCAAGGGACTGCATGCTTGCAACATTACATGCCACATTCACCCATTCACAAACACAGTCACACACTGGTGGCTGAGGTTAACATACAAGTATAAGCCACAGACTCACACACCAATGGAACAGCCATCAGGAACATTTGGGATTCAGAATACTTCGACATGTGGACTGGAGGAACCGGGGATTGAACCGCCGATCTTCCCACTAGCGGATGACACGCTCTAACTCTAAGCCAAAGATGCCCAGTGGTAGCCTAGGTCACCAGTGTGTGACTGTGCGTAAATGGATGAATGTGACTTGAAGTGTAAAAGTGCTTTGAGTGGTTTGGAAGACGAGAAAGGCGCTATCCAAGTGGTCTGTTGACCATTTACCAAGTTAGCCATTAGCTGCCTAACCCAGTTAGTTAGCACAACCATTAGCACAGCTGTTCTAGCTGACTATTCGCCAGTTCCAAACTGCTCTGAAAAACACTCTAGTGGCGATATCTACACGGGTTACACAAGGCAATGAAGTAATGAAACAATACAATTTAATGTAAAGAGCTAAAGCAATCAAAAAAAAGTTACACACTATATGATCCCCAACACTGAAAACACCGACACACAGTCAAACATACAGAATACATACAAGTCAACGACACATACACACATCACTACAAAGAAAACGTGTTTGTTTACATCCCTATAAAGTGAGTATACTGCAATACACTGATGTGAAGTATCAGAAAGTAAAGTATGCTGACAAGACGCATCAGCAAGGATCATAATAACACTCCACACACACACACATACCAGAGTATTGTCCATGTGTAGCATTGTTTTGGACTATAAAGGGTTAAGTCCGCCAGCTCACTCTCCCTGACTTTGCTGGCTGGGCTGTAAGGCTACTAAGTAGCAGCTGTCCACCTGGCGAAGGAAGACCCTTCTACTGACACACACACACACACAAAGCCAAACACAAACACACAAACATAGACATACACATATATGCCCTCTTGAGGAGAAACTGCTCTCAAACTCTCGCTCACACACGCCCGTCTGCGTGTGCACACACACACACAAACACTTACACACACACAGTCACTTTCGTGGAGGAGAGGCCCAGATGGTCAGGGAGGGGAGCAGTGCCCAGTGTCAGTGAGAGAGAGAACGAGAGAAATGGAAAGAGAGCGAGAGGAAAGGGAGAAAGCGAGATAGGGAGAGAGTGAGATAGTTGGAAAGAGAGAGACGAGGGACGGCAGCCAGGCCCGAGTGGAGGAGCTGAAACAGGAAGACAACATCACACCAGCTCAGCAGCCAGAGCTGCAGACAGACAGAAAAAGGGGCCATCTCTGTTACCAAACACACACAATCTGTAATCACATGCCTCCACTGAACTGTCGTCTCCACCAGCACTTCAAGGTCTAAATGACAACAGTCCATGATTTAAAGGAATAGTTCAACATTTCTGGAAGAGTTCTTCTGAGCGTTAGATGAGAAGCAGAGACATGGAGCCAGGAGGCAACTAGCTTAGCTTAGCATACAGACCTAACCAAGCTCTGTCCAAAGTAAATTATGTGTACCAGACTGGCATTTATGATTTTATGGGGAGTAATGTGATAGGGCTGGGTATCGTTAAAAAAATTACGATACCAGTACCAACACCAGTACCCTAAGTGATACCAATAGAGTACTTTATTTAATATTTAATACCCATAATGTGAATGGATTGGTCTGTAGTATTGCCATACTTTTGAATGTTTTGTTGGCATCTCAGCACACTGAATAGCCAGTTCTTTCAAATATGCCACACTCACCTTCACCACAACATAAACTGGATTCCAGTCAGGAACACTTTAGTCAAAGACAACCTTATTTCCATTTGCAGTATTATATTTGGTGGTATGGCTCTGTTCTGGGGCACCTCTGCCTTTCCTCGAGCCTACACGGAAAGCCTCTTCCATGCGCCTACATGGAAAGCCTAAGGCAGAGAGAGCAAACCTCCCTGCCCTTCCATGTGCCTACATGGAAAGCCTAAGGCAGGGAGAGCAGCAGCAAAGACCCTCGGGAACAGAACAGAGCAGCATCAGTGACAAACAGAAATGACATTGATAAGTCAGACACAGCATGAAAAGGAGGAGCTGGGGTGGAGGCAGGTTGCAAAGAGGCTTGCAGAGGAAGCAGCAACAGTAGGCAGGCCAGAGCAGTTTAAATAGGGCCCCCTGAATGAGATTCACCCACTGGTTGCATAGAGAGGAATCATGTCATCTATCAGCTGACTCTGTTCCATCAATCAGTTGTTTGAGATCAGCTGATGTAGCTGGGATGTGAGCTGAGCTTGACATTGTGTCCTGCCTGAACTAACGCTATACTCGATGAGTTGTAGGTGCTCCTGCAGGAGTGTGAACTCCACACTTGGATAATTGGTGAGAGTCCACCACACACAGCGACGAGCTAACTGTTACGGTTAATGGTTATTAGCGGGTTAAACAACAGAGTCGAGCTGTTTCAGTGTGAGTGTGAGTTTTTTGGGACCGTTTGACGCAGTGTAGATGTTGGATGTTCGATGCTGCAGCAGAAGTTTGACTATTCACCAGGAGAAGCGCAGCTCCAGGGATGGCAGCAACAGAAAGTTTGCTGATCTGGCAGTTGGGATGGTCAAATATATCATTTGTCTGGAGAAGTTTCAATACTACTTGATACTGGGTAATCTCAATCCATGCCTTAAATGTATAGCGAGCCCTAGTACGTAGTATACCTATCTCGTGTTATGCTAAATTTGAGAAGAAAACATTTTTCTTGCATGCCTCCAAGGTGAACGGAGAATCCAAAAAACATTCTTTCATGAACTGAAATCATTGGGTACGACTTTTATAGCAGCAAAACTATATCAAAACATCTGTTTACAAACACTTAAACAACTCGTGTAGTACAATGCAAGTATCATTCACCCTGTCAGATTCTCAGTACTTCACAAACACATGCATTTTTGCTAAAACTTTACAAAATAAAACACTTCCACCAACAAGCAGAGCACCCAGAGCGTGCCTAAGCTGGCACGTATGTATGAGCTTAAAATGCATGCGCATGCTCGAACACACTACTCAGCCATGCATGGGACTATTTGTACTGACATGTTTTAAACTGTAATGTTTTAGTGCAAAGTTGTCTGAGAGTTTGTAAAGTGATGTTTTGATATAGTTTTACTGTTGTTAAATGTGGTCTGCGTATACGTCACTTGATGAAGAATGTTTGACTTTTTGGATTCCCCGTTCATCATAGAAGCATATGAGAAAAACAATGTTTTCTTCAGGAATTTAAGCTACTACGTGATAAATTACTGATATACAAATGGTCATTTTGTGGGTGAAGTATTCGTTTAACGCACATGAGACTATAGGGAATAAATGTATACCCTAAAAAGCTGAACCACTCTGATTGTTTAAAAGTCACAAAATGTATTTTATGTATAAAAGCAGCAGGGGGTAAAACAATTTCAAACTGTGAGAAAATAAATAAGAGGGATTGTTGAATCTAGTTTAGCCTACATACTGTAGAGATATTCAACTGACAAGCAAAAACTGAAAAAAGGGAGGAAAAAAAAACAAAGGCAGGCATCTGAGCAGTGAGTTGTTTCTGGGATGTGAAACCCTTCGTCCAGATGGCGATATTTTTTTCCAGCTTTAATTCATTTATTTCATGTCACAGTTGTGCTTTGATCGCTCCTCTCTAATAATTAATGTGGTTTTGCTGCGCGCTGCTCTTGAAGTCATTGTTCCAGTCTCCGCTGTACCAACGCGAGCTGGCTTTGACTTCTACACCTGATGGGAAAAGCGCCGCGCCTCTCCCCCCCCTCAGCTCACCCTCCTTCCCTCTGTCTATTTATCTTTCTCTCTAATACTTTTTCTCTCTTTCTCTGAGCTTTGAATCGTCTCGAAGGGGGTCTCAGTGCTGCTTTCACACATTTGTACTTACACACACACACACACACTGGACTGTCTGGTGTCTCTCCAGAGTGGTTGGGATACAGTGGTTGGCATGTGTCACTCATCCATTATTGATTAGATCCAGCTGCCATCATCTACAGATCACTTTGAGATACACCATTGTCTCTGTCTCACACACTCACACACACACACAGGCAAACTTGCTTGCTTGCTCACTAACTCATCTTTTTTTCTTCGCTCAGCCTCATTGTCATCTAAAATTCATACTTTTTGCTATAATTACTCCTACACTGACTTTAGATTACTTTACATTCTGTCCACAAGAGACGGAATAGATCTCCCCTGAAACACAAAGTAGACTACCTCAATAATGTAAAAATGTTTTATCATTATGGCTATTAAGGCTTCAATTCCATAGATGAGAATCTGCACAGTAATACTCAGCTCCCTCGTTACACCTGTAACCACTCAATGAATGAGCAGTGCGTCAAAAACAGTTGTAATAAAAAGCATATGTCTCTGTCCAAGGGTTTATAAATGATAATGATAGCTTTATTGATGCTTAATAAATGATTTACTAATGCTTTATAGATCAATAATAAGTCATTTTTACAGACAACTTTTAGGTTGCCATGTTGTCAAAAATCCCTTCGGCTTGCGTTTCATCCCGCCCAGCGTGATGCTTACTTTGTTTTTTTTAACTCTTTAAATCATCTGGGAGATTTTTTTCCAGCAATTTTAAATATGAACGAAAACAAAAATGATTATCAGGCTAAAAACCTTTTCAAAGGACCATTCGACCACTTAGACAAAACTATGGAATTCTCTTCCTCCCATCATCCGATTCTCTTTAAGAGTCATCCTAAAACATGGTTCTACTCATTACAATTTATATGTGCCAAACTTCACCTGCCAGGTGTTTCTCCTGAAGTCTCTGGTCTGTTGTCACCATGGACTCTGTGTGACCATGTGCCTTCACTATTATTTTATTAGTATCATTATTAAGCACTCAGATTTTTCTTCTTTTCTATTGTGTGTGTTTCCTTATTTTGTTTTTGTGTTCCTCTGTGTGTGCTGTTAAGTACTTTAGATGAACTGTGCAGTGTGTAACGTGCTATATAAATAAAGTCAATTTGATCTGACTTGGTTTGAAGGAATCTATTGAAAATCTAGAGCAACTGGTGCGTCGTGATCCAGTCTGAATGGAGGGCAAGTGACTGGCAAATGTGTCAAGTTTGTAAAAAAAAAAAAAAAAACACTTTATTTTTAAGAACAGTGAATTTCCAGCACTGACCTTTCACTCTTAAGTGCTGTTTCCTGCTGTAGAGTGAGTCACTAATGGACAACTACTTAATAGAGACAGCAAACTAGCTCAGTGACATGGCTAAATGCATGTATGACTGTGTGGACCTTAAACTAATGACTAAGGATAAATCTGAACTCTGTGGCTGGACCAGTTGGAGCCACTGATCTAGAGAATTAATTGCTTACAATAATAACTGATTTAGCATTATAAATCATCAGTGATATACATTTAGTTGCAACATCAACTGGGTGTTCTGAGAAGGCTTCGAGAAAATCTGCAGTTTTCTATGGTCCTCAACTATCTTCATAGATTGGAGAGAACATCGTTGGAAATATAAGATATTTTGAGACCCAGCAGGATTGGTATGGAATACTCTTAGAAATATTTAAAATGGAAAAGCTGACTTTCTTTTTGAGGATCCAAAACAACAAATTCTGGCAAATGTGGAATAACACAACCAACCAACAAACACAGACTCTCACCAGAGAGAGTGGTGTTCATGTCCCGTAAGATTGTAAAGCCAAACCTTGTTCTTTCTTCCTAAAACTAACCATGTGTGTTTGTTGTTGAAGGACAAAAAAACATCAATTCATGGTGTTGTATCAATGGTGTGCATTTATTTTGAAAGAGACTGTATGTAAATGGTACATTTCCTGTGAAAACAGAAGCGAATCTTGAAAGAAGACAATGCAGAACGTGACACGGTGTCCCAGAACATCAACAACCGACACACCCAGGGTACCTTGCACGTCGTATGTGGACGTGGAAAGTCCATGACCCAATATGTGGTGAGGTCGGAGTGAGAATGTGTTGGTCCATGTATATTTTTAAAAAATGGGAAAAGTTCAATGTAAAAACATCTTAAGGATTATGTACACTCTACAATATTGCCTTTTCCAAATAAAAATAAAATGACTTTGAAGGCAATCTTCAAAGTGCTTTAAATCAGGAGAAACTAACAGAAAACATTACAGTTTTATACAAGAATTATTGGAAGTAGTGTATGACAAGTAAAGGGGCACCCATGGAGTCCTGCTTCTTTTCATTTTTCATTACTTTACATTCTGTTTAGTTTTTGCGCACACTGCTTTGTGCACTAACCCCAAGAGGGAGGGCGGGAGAGAAATAGGGGGACAGAGAGAGTTGCACTTGTTGGTTGAAGGTTTAGGGCGGTAAGAAGAGGGGGTCTGACAGAGACATGGAGGGAGGAGGGAGGGTTTTGCCCTCTGCAACATATCCACTCAACCATGTCTGTTCTCAACACCCCCTCTCACTCCTCTCTGACTCTCTTTCTTTTTTTCCAAATGCAAGTCACCGTGAAAAATGTGCTGGTCCAATATTTGCACAGAAGTGGTGCTGGGACAGGCAGATAACCTATCAGTATTTGAGTTTGGCTTCCCATGCTCCAAATAGCCATCCTCCGCCTGTTTAGCTTATTGATTGGCTTGGCAAGAAACTAGGTCCCCTCAGCAGTGACCAAGGTCATACAACACATGGACTCTGTGCCACCCATCCAACCCCCCCACCCCCCATTCAACACTACTACCACCACCACCCCTTCAACACCCACCACAATCTCTTCATCCTCCTCATTTCCCTCTCTCTCACACACACCATGTGCACGCATGCATGTATGAGCGTGTGGATGCATTCACTCCATCACACATACTTACACAAAGGGACAGGCATTAACAGTGTTATGAAGTTTTAAATGTGGGAGCTATAGCAATGAGTCGCATTAGTGCACAGAATGAAAACACTCAGGGTGGTTCTGAATGGTTGGAATAAATAGATCATGTGTATTTTTCTTGTGTAAAACATTTGCAGACAGTCTGATTGAAATTATTTACTTCGAAAAGTTATAAAAATATGAAGAAAAACCCCCTTTTTGCACTAAATTTCCACATTGTATATATTATAAGAAAAAGTTTGGTATGCATACATGTAACTAATGTGCCCCTCTGTACTGTACCGTCTGTGTGTGTGCGTGTGTGTGTGTGCATGTGTGTGTAATGACTCAGGGTATGGACCAGAGGCAGCGTCCTCCACTCCTCTGTGGGAATCAATGAGATTGAATTCTGAAGGTTTTCTCAGGGGCATCAGCCCTGCTTGTCAATACTGCTCTGTGTCACAAGTGCATTTTCTACACACACACATGCAGACACACACCACACACACTTCCAGTTCACTGTCCCAAGCCAGACCTCTCCCTCCTCTTCACTTCATCTCCTGCTCTTCCAGTCCTCAATTAAACTTGCCCCATTTTTGCCCCATTTTCTAACTCTTCTGGTCTCACTGTTGTTTCTCTTTCTGCTTTCTACCATGTGGGAATGTTCTAATCACATCATTTCAACACACAAGTACTTCCTAAGCTGCACTTACTTATAAAGTTCAACCTTTACCTTTAAATAGTTGTATGACAAAGAAAAGTAACCACAGAAGTAGAATGAGAGTAGAACGGACATTCTCATTCAAATCAGCCTAGCAGGATGGTCAGCGTGGCGGCCATTTTTAAGTATGCCGTTGCCATTGCAGCTGTCACAGCGAGCAAACTTCTGTATAAATGTATTTATTAACAAACCAACTTGCAGGAAGTTACAAAATTACTGAGGTGAGGTTTTGCAGGTACGATCTAACAAGCAGTGAAGGAGTACAAAGCATGGCAGGGCGTCTTTTGTGCACTCACTTTAGACCTTTTTACGCAGATATCCCATGACAGGGCCGCAACAAAGATTCTCCATAATACAGGCTTTGCTTTTTTATACAGAACCAAATAACACCAGCACAACGCTGAAGTGAGGTGTGACCAGTGTGACATGTAACACAACAGCGACAGCCTCTGGAGTGACATATAACATATGCATCGGGCAGCACTTTCTTAACAATAACAATGGAATTACACGGCAAATACAAACATCTACAGTCCCTGCCACGTGGAGGCTGATCTCGTCCTCTGCTCAGAGGTAAGGAGGTCCAACACCTCATTGTGCTATCAGCTTTTTAAATCTGTCAGCAGTGGGTCACACACACGACATGTTGTCAAAACCTAAAAAACTGTCCCCTTTGCACAGACGCTGTTAACACCCCCTCCAAAAGGTCCACTTGCTATAATGTGACTGAAGTTCTACTTGAGGAGGAACTAATGCTGAACTTGGGGATTCAAAACATGACGTGGGTGACATCAGGTGGCTACGTACATTACTTTGATTGTCTGTTTTCAACATGAGGATCATAAATGTGGTCTTTCTGAGAGGTGGAATGCTAACTTCGCATTAGCCGCCACTCAGCTGCACAAAAACATACTGGAATATGGAATATATCAGGGCAAGCATCACAAGCCTTGAAAACCTTGGTTTTCAGGAGGGGTCTGCAGAGTTACTGCAGGGGGGCACCAAATTATTGTATGGTTTTTGTTTTTTTTCCCCCAAAATTAAAATGTGTCTGAAAATACACATTAAAATGACTCCAAAATATTATTAGCAAAATTAGTTATATTGTTCATTTAAAAAGCCATTTAATTTACAGTACACAACATTAATGAAAGGCTAACTGTTACTCATGAAAATGTAAAATCATGTTAGCTAAGTAGCGCTAAATCACTGTGCAGCACCTGTCCATAACAGCTAGGCAAGCTAGTTAGCTAACAGTTACTTACTATTAAAACAAAATGGCCAGTTAGCTGCATCATTATGTCAAGTTTGTAGATATTCTTGTGAGCCACAATGGATCATTTGCTAACTTTTCAAGCAAGAGACTGTAAAATACCGCCAAACTCAGGAACGAACGTGTATAAAAATATGCATCTGCCAATAATCATTATTTTAATAGTTTTGTACTGTGTGCACCATAAAAGTGTACGTTTGCACATGGCACTTCAGGCTGCCCTACACATTATTGTAGGTCCAGTTACATATGCGACTCAGTTTTATACAGTCAGTGTAGAGGGAGGTCCCTGCTCCAGCTCTCTTGTAGCTAAGGGGTCCTGGGCCCCAAAAGCATTGAAGACTCCTGCTCTAAAAGCTTTAAAACAAACATTTAAGTGTCTTTGAGTTTGGCAGAAAATAAACAGAAATAAGCTCCGGATTGCCTCTATGAAATCTACTTTGTGGACAAATTGCTGGATGATCAAACCAGGAACATCAAGTTTCATTTAAAAGTCTGGCTCCTTGGAAGTCAGAGGTCAGTTACAGAACAGCATCTTTAAAATCCGATAGGGCTTCAGGGCCTTGCTCATCGATGGCTGAACACAACAACTTTAACCTAATAGCTCCAGTTCAGCAGCAGTCTCCCTGTTCTATTGTTTTCTATTCCTGATTTGTCGTCAAGTCAAACTCAGACAGTGTAACCTGTGGTCGGTGGATGATGAGCAGGACAAGCTGTGTGATTTATGACCGCTGCTGTGATGTTCTGCCGTGTTCCACTGTGACAGATATTCCTGATATTCCCAGAGTCCTTGCTCGGAAACCCACTGGGCTCTGAGGGGAATCAGCCAAACCTCCCCCCCCTTACCCCATTTCTAATTTGAAAGGGCCCTTGAATACCTGCTGGCTGCAGGCTAAAAGTCACACACAAACACGCAGATACAGTTAATACACACACATAATCACTTAGTGCTGCACTTAAATATGGCTCTGGGGAGTTTGAGTGTCATTCTCCGGGAGGAGTGAAGGCCCCTGGGCCACAGCTGTGTGTGTCTGAGTCCGATCTGGTATCCTGCCACACGGAGGGAGGCCTTGGAGCCCGAGGCTTGCCTGGAGGCTACAGCCAGACCTTGAAGGACATGAGATACAGACAGAGGAGACGCTGCCTCTCCTCTGTACCGAGCCAACAGATTTTGACAAGCTGCTAACAAAAAACAGACCCGTCTACAGAAGAGCGATGAGGAAGACTCTTTTTTGATTTCAGTTTTATGTCCATTCACTCTAATAGAAATACACATTCAAGTTTTTTTTAAGCTATCGCACAAAATCCCACTGCAACCCCCTCTTCATATGCGTCCCCTACACCCTCCCCACACACACACATACACACACTTAGAGTGTTAGCCCCCGTCGCTAAACAGCTGTCTGAGATGTGGCGGTGTGGCGCACCCATGCTTCATCATTGTCATCTCCCCATCACCTGCATTCTTTCTCCTCCTTCGCCGTCTCCTCTCCATCCCTCTATCCATCAGCATTTTCAGACACAGGGCTCTGACAAGGGCACATCCATCCCCTGGTCATACATCACCTTTATAGGGGGATGGTGGAGGAAGGTTGGAGGGGTGTGGGGGGGTACTGTCCCAAACTCCTTCACAAGTTGGGACAGAGCCAAGTGTCTGTTTGTCCCTCTCTCATTTTCCTTTGTGTCTGAGGAGTGGATTTCTTTGTTTAGTGACACCCTGACGCTTTCTGTTCATTTTCTCTGCTTTAACTTCAATTTTCATGTCTCGTAAAATCCAAATAATGTAAATATTGTCAACAATCTTTGAGGGTCTTTACCTCAGTTTAACATTTTAGGTGTTCAGCTATCCAACTGGCTGGCAAATAGTGCAGCAGTAGCATCAAGGCCTCGTCACACCAGCATTTAAAGAGCAAACTTTCACAATGAATAAAATACTTGTGATGGAATATCAGTGATCAATGACTGTCAAGACCAAATTTTGTGAACTTTGACCTACAAGTATCCAGCATGGACCAATAGGTGCCCTCTTTCCAGCGCTGACACTTAGGCTCCGTGGAGAGTCAAACATAGAGGAAGCTATCGTGGCTTATTAGCTGTGTTGCATCATCCACTTTTATCTAACCTCCTCTGAGTATAATCAGAGGAGCTGAGCATCAGTATCTTCTTGATACATCATTAAGAGATTTTGACCATTTTTCCATACTTCTTAGATTCAGCTCCTGAGAAATAGCCTTCCTCGTGTCTCAGCCTGATCCTAATTTAAGATCTCAAAATGCTCTTTTTACCTCTCTCACTGCAGTAATCTTTATGTGTCTGAAATAATCAGGAAGATACAGAAGAAAACTCTCAGAGATCAAATTCAAGCCTAACTCTTTGCATTGTATCTGTTACTAGAGTTGAGAAACCTCTGAGAAGCCTGCGAGCACAGCAAAAGAACTCCTGCTGATTTATTCATTTGCTCCTTTGGAGAAACAGATCGGAATTTACTAATCTCCAAATAAGAAGTTGATTTATTTCTGATGAGACAAAGAAAAGACTATTGTGAGCAGAAATATTTTCCTCTGGGCAAACTAACCAACTTGCTATGGACCGAAAGTTAAAACAGAAATGATTTCCTTTTAGTCTTTATGTAACAAGTTTGCTATCTGGCATTATTTCTACTGTATTTATACTCTATTAAATGAAATGATGAATGATTCAAAGAACAAAATGCCAGGAGTAAGTAAACAGACAGCAGCTGTGGAGCTATTGTAACTAGCATGTTCCTAAGTTGCTGTGCTAGCATGTTGGTGGTTAGCTCACCAACTAACCCTGTGAGTAGTCACTATAGCCACGTTCACATTACAGGGCGTAGAGCTGAACTTATAAAACTTGACGGATTATTTCCCCAGATCCTATCTTTCTGCCTGGACTGTTTACATTCATGTGTGAAGTGACCCGTAGCTGACCCTGCCCTGACACACCTCTCATGCAACCAAGAACGTCACACACATGTGCGTTGGAACAAAACCAAAGCGTTACATTTTTGAGTTATAAACGTTACATTTGCAAAACAGACATTTGGGAAAAAAATGAATAACATTGCGATGATCGCCATAATAGGAAGGTCAGACAACATCAGTCTGCGTAATAATCAGCCATGTGCCTCTGTTTGAGAGTGTGTAGCGTATTTTTGGAGAAATGGCCCAAGCAATGGCTGTTTCTTTTCGGGATCATGGGCTGTCGGTCCAGTGTCTCTATTAGCAGCTATTGCTGGTAGTCCTGTGGAGACAGAGGTGTGGGTGTGGCTGGGAGAGGAGTCAGTAGTAGCGGGCTACATTGCGGAGGGTTTCACGAAGGAACAGTTCCTAAAAACTTTGGGGCAACATTCCAGTATCTCTGTTGGCGCCTCTCGACAGCGCTGTTACAACATAGGCAAGCTGAGAGCTACTGGCAATCAGGCTCTATTGGCTGCAGAATGGGGCAGCCTACTGGAGCTGTAGTGCGGCTACAGCTACACCATCTGTAGCTTCAACGGACCGCTCTAAGACTGCATGGTGAGTGATCTGTGCCTGTACAGTGAACTATGATGTGGAAAAACCATGGATGTTTGGGAAAATCACACATGAATTGTGATATGACTGTTCTCACAGCGGTCGTATGGCCAGGGATCAGATATGTATTGGATTTAGGACCATATATGAAGGTGGCCCAGATCTGATTGGGGAAAAAAAATGCATGAAAGCAAACATTTGCCTGTGTGAATGTAGCCTATGTCATCAAGCTTCCAGACACAAATATGGATCAAAGTTGCTTTGTCACTTTCTGATGTGACCGGTAAGAAAGTGCTAAGAGAGAAACACTATCAAAAGCACTTCTTGAAAAAATTACTTTTAATCACATATATACTACAGTAGTTTTTGATTTCTAAAAAATTACAACTAAACTGTACATAAATCTAAAGACTTGTTCGGCTGATGTAGGCATACTGTTTGTCATTTTAACTTCTATTACTCCTCGCTGTTCAGAATCTACACTGTTTGCTGTTTAAATGATTTCTAAATCTTAAAAATCATAAAGTCAAACTCTAAATTTTTCTTTGTCCCTTTGTTTTCCTTCGGTCTGCTGCACAGCTTTAACTTGGAGGACAAACTCCTGCCGACCCTGCCTGGCTCTTCCTTCTGCGCTCTCCTCTATCCCGTCCTCTCTATCCCTGCCTCCCTCACCTGTTTCTTCACTTTTCACACCTGGACTCTATTCTTGGCTGTTTGTTTACTGCTTCTGTTTTCCAAAGTCCCGTCCTCCCTCTCTTCCTCTATTTCCCCTCTCCTGCTGCACCATCTATCACTCACTCCCTCCTTCTCACCTCTCCCTCTGCCTGCTACCTTCTCTCTGTCTGTCCTTGCTCTGTTTCTCCTCTGGCTCACCTCTCATTAAGCCCCTGTGCCTATTGCCACCATGCCCAGTGTCCACCCACACGTCTCACACCTCTCTTTCTCGCTTTGTGTCTCTTATCTCTGTCCTTCTTTCTCTTTCCACATTTCCATCGCGGCCTCGTGCAACCTTTCTCGTACTTGTGCTCGATCTGCTTCTATAATGTGGTTATTTTATACTTTGAAGTGATGTCTCATATCTCCACTGATTAAATGGATAAAATGTGAAACTGACAATAAGATGAGGAAACTGTGATACTGCAACAAACTGCAGATTGCCACTGAGGTATATATTGGTTTGTAATATTTACATCACTAAAAGTAGCAGTAAACACCTCATCTCTTGTCTCTGTTGCCTATACAGTAGATACAGTTGGTGTTTAATCATAGTTAGGGGGCGGAGTCAGCAAGGTGGAAAACAGTTTTTCCCCCAGCCTGTAAATGATACGAAATGCAGTTTTTAAACTCACACTACAAGACACTATTTAATTTACTATAGGTAATATTAGTATGTTACAGCCACTAACGCTATCATGTAATAGACTAGCATGTTTTGAGACAGTAAAGCAGCACTGACGTTACTCAACATCATTAGCCTATGTTTTGACAATGCTCTAAAACATTATCACACAGGGATTTGTTACCTCAAGAACTACAGCCTCTTGAAGGCACAGAGCTTTTTTACCAGTGGCTACACAATCAAACACTGTTTCATCAGAAACAGCCCCAAAATCACAGGTGCCAAACCAACCAGACTCCATTTACTTAAACCGAAATTTTAGTGTGTATAAGGTCAACGTATTTTCATGTCTAACTGGGTGAATCAAGGGTTTATTTAAACCAAACCAGAGTTGTTGATTGTTAAAGCAGTGGAAAGAAGAACCAAGATGGTTTCCGTGAGTTTTATTTTGTTTCTGTCAACTTTAAGTTCAGTGTGTTTGGCCCGTGGGCCAGAACCGGCCCGCTTAAGGGTCCAATACGGCCCACTGGCTGACTTTGCACACCTAATATTGAGGCCCTTGTGAACACTAAGAGTTGCTAAGTTTCAGGAGCAAGTTAAACAGTGAGTAGCCTGCAGAATACAGTTTTCTGGGATAAAACAAGGAATACTTGTGTTCAAATTTAAAGATACCAAACATTGTGCAAAATGCTGTCATTAGCTGCTTTAGTACAAAAGAATCTGTGTCAGACTTTGATCTTAAAATGATGTTGGAACACCACAGCTAAGGCACTGCCACATCTTTAGATTTGTAAATGGTAATGTGCTTCCTCTATACCTTCCCCTTTGGTTTGGTGTAGTGATGACAGCACTACTGCACAGGTGTAGAAAAGTATAGAAAAAACGCACGTCATGATAGTGAGTAGCAGACTGACTGGACGTAGAAAAACTGAGACATATTATTGGAATTGCGCTTTGGGCCCACTTGAGATTAAAATGGGCTGTACGTGGCCCATGAACAAAAATGATTTTGACACAGGTGATTTAAATGCGGTCTGGTGGGTAGGACAATAGCGATTTTGGGGTCGTTTCTGGGTAAACAAAAAGGATGTTACTCTTTAACAACAAGGGCATTTCAGTAGAATCTTTTCAATAATCTTGTCAGACACTTATGACAACAACCCAAACCTGTCAGTGGAAAAACAAGCACTCTTAGAGGATGTAAACTAACAGTGCGAACATGCCCAGAGTGTTCACATTGCAGCCTGCCTGGCTGCAGCTCTTGCCTAATACTGGACCAATTTTTTTTTTTTTTTTAAAGTTCTTCCGATTAGTCTCTTAGACAAAAAACATTAGAAAATAGAGTCCAGGTTGAAAAATATCCTTATGTCTGGATTTTTAAGTGTATTTGACATGCAGACAGCGACACAGCAACTCTTCAGCATGGTACCGTATGCTAGGGTGTGGCGTTTTGTTTGTGTTCACATAAATACTAACGGTAACTCTAAAAAAGTGACAAGGAAAATCCATTCTGGGGCATTATGTTATCTTTCTCATTTTGTGTATTATAAACATTTTGTGTTGTCTTTTCTTGTGTACATAGCAGAGACATCAAATACAATAGAGACCTTTACTGACACATGTGACAGAGTACAACAACCCTATGCTGTGCTAATGTGTTTTCATCCTTGATAAACTTTAATTTAAGATGTTATTGGGTGGTTTTCCTTTTATAATGAGATGTCTTTTTCTTCGAATCTTGTTATTTGTGCAAATAAATTAAACTAAACTAAAATTAAACTAGCCATACTGTATGTCTCCTCCACCAAGTCCATTATTTATTATATCAGGACACCCTGCTGTGTGTTACCATGCTTATACCATGGCAACTGACCCTAAAAAGAGAAGCTTGCTTGAGATTGTCATCTCTTTTTTAACATTTGCTTGTTGTCACTTTAACCTACAGTTAGGTACGTTTAACCCGTCAGAATAAACTTGTGATGTAGCAGCAAGAGCTGCTGCTATTGTTACCTGAAATTAAACATACTGTGTACAAAGCTGTGGTTAAACTGTTGTCAGAACTTGAGAAGTTGTGTTACATGATTATAACAGACACCTGCCAGCCAATCAGAAACAAGTATTCTCTGTTGTCGCGCTATTCTCAGGCTCTATGCATACAATACATCATACATTAGTATCTTACTCACAGCAGCCCTCTCTCCCTCCCACGTACGTATGCGTTTAGATCACCCGGCAGCCTTACCTTGACCGTACGGCTCCTCCATTGATTACTGCCTGTACTTCTTCGCTCAAAAACACAATGCATCACAAAGACCAAACTGTCCGTGAAGGGCTAAAATAATTGTTTATAATAGACCCTCCACTTGCAATGACAAGAGTGCTATGATGTGTTTTAGGGTGTAGACAAGAGCTCCCGCTTTGTGCTCAGGTAATTTTCTTTCCAGGCGTAAGTGGTCAAGGTCTGGCGTTTTTAAACGCATGTGAGTGATGTGGTGTGGGGGAACCGTATTGTTTCAGGAGATGCGCCAATGTCCATTTGGAGAGCAGCAACACTCGTCTCCCCACTTGAGGAACAATGGAATACACTTCAGAGATGCTGCGTATGAAGTATGTTTATGAGTGCGCTCGGACAATGGGGGACGATGTTACACAACACAAGAAATGGGTTTGGCTCGGAGAGAAATGAGGTGGACCCAGCAGACATCCTTGACATTCACCGCTAATTAAAATGCGTTGACATGGTGAGAAAAAGACTGATTCACTGGCGGTGTTTACAGTAGCATGTGATTGCAGAAAGAGCCGCGACCACTTTGAGTGCAGGAGAAAGTGGGCTGGAGTCATTTGGGGGTGGGGAATTGTTGAGGTACAGTGAGAGAGAACACATTGTGTTGGTGTTTTGTTTGACATAAAAGCCTGCTAACAGCTACTGTACCAGGAGCTCTGCCAAGGCTCACAGGTGTCATCAGGGATCTGGCTACGTGCCACAGAGAGTAGACCCAAAGGCCCCGAGGCTCGCCTGGAGGTGTCACCCTGCTGCAAGATGTACCAAAACATCACGGGGATGAGACGAGGTCAGGAGAGGATGGAGATTACATCTGAAAGTGTGTGAGCAGGACAAAGAATAGATAGTCTGTGTTTATTTGTCACTGTATCTAACGCTTAGAGAGGTGAAAGGAATATGGGAAGGAATTTTTCACCCTAATTTAGGATGATATAATGACATGTTAATGATCCCAGCATCTGGCTGTTCCATCAAAGGTGTATATTTATACTGAGAAAAAGAGGGTAAAAAAATACAGCATGCAGAACAAATGCCTTTGGTTAGGTCAGAGTGTCTTCTAATGACCTCATTTACTAACAACAAACCCTGCAACCAAGCAGGCAAACACACAGCACAGCAAGACCTCTCCTTTATCCCTGTGTGACAGTGGACAGAGGGAAAGAAGGATGGAGGGAGAGAAGGAAAGAGGAGGCCAAGGGGGAATAAGGAAGCATGGAGACAAGGGAGGAAGAGGAGGACAGGAGATAGAGGTGGAGAGAGTGTCGGCTGAGAGGGGGGAAAAAAAGAAAGAGGGGATGGTAAAGTGGAGAATGGAGAGATGGAGACAGCAAGGTAAGAGAGCCTAAAGGAGCAATGCAATCAAACAACACAAACACAGTCTCCTGCGTGTGACTGCTCAACCTTGCCAAAGAAAATAGGTTACCTCTGTTTCTCCTGGTGCCCAGGGGAGACACAAACTGGCAAGAGTTGTGCCCCCTGTGTCATCCTGTAAACATTTAACCACAAAAACTGCCCCGCAACACTACTGACAACACTCCCCAATAACACAGGACGATGTGTGACGTGTGTTGTTAAATGTGTTGCACTCAGTGGGAAACATTTTTAGTTAAATGCTCACTAACAAGTAAAGATATATATCTCTCCTTTAGCTGGAAAACTCAAAATAATTACACAAGCTGGGTGAAGCGTGGGTTTCATTAATGAAAGAGTGCTGAAAAAAAACATGGACGGCCTTTTTTTCAAGATGAAACTGGACTAAAACCAAATAAAGTAAAGTAAGTTGTGTTACAGAGTAACATGGGCACTGTGTGTGAACCAGTACTGTCAATTATAAACAAGAAAACAGAACTTTCTCTGCTTGAAGTTCTCTTCCAGACCTGTAGTCTGTACATTGAATGTAAGGCCACTGTAGCTTTAGCCGGTTAGCTTAGCTTAGCTTAGCATAAACACAGGAAACAAGGGGAAACAGCTAGCCTAGCTCAGTGTAAGAGTAACAAAAAACAGCATCACTAACGATACCAATAAATATTCTTTAACCCTTTGGACTCTGCAATGGAAATGGTTCACCAGTGCCTCTATTGGTTTTTTGCTTGCTGTGATGTCATTACTTCCATTAAAACAATGGTTTAAAGTTTTAATTATAGTAATAAAAAGTTTGTTCAACCACAGATAACCCTTCTGTTTTCATTTCTTTAGGGTAATTCTGACTGATAATAATAATAATTCTGTAATACAGTGATACTGTGAAACCATGACATTTTCTGAGACAATTATTGTACCATGAAAATCCCATAGCGTGGCAACCCTACTAACGACTTCTCCTTGTTCCCAATCATTATGCAAAGTTAAGCAAATGGGCTGCTGTTGGTAGGCTTATATTAAACGGACAGACAGCAAATAAGAACACACTGTTCCACTTACCTGTAGTGCTGCTATTTATCATTCTAGATGGTTTTGGTGTGAGTTACTGAGTGTCGAAGATACCGGCTATAGAGACGTCTGCCTTTTCTCAAAAATATACATTTGAAAAACTCAACAGCAATGTCTCTTTCCAGAAATCATGACCCGGGCACTCAAGATAATCCACAGACCTTGTCGTGAGCTGTTTCATGTAGGAACTACTTTCTTTCTAATGAACTACATCTGCCAACTGTATCACTGCGCAGAAGGAAGCATGCATCTACTGCGAGCTCACCTAGCACCACTGAGCTAGCTACCCTTACAACTTGGCTAAGAAGGACATCATAAATGTTTACATACCACACTGTCACAAACAAAAGTCTCTCGTCCATGAATAGATGCACACTTCCTTCTTTGTGGTGATACAGCTGACAGGTGTAGTTCAGTAGAAAGAAAATAGTTCTCATATGTAACTGCTCACAACAAGGTCTGTGGATTATCTTGGGTAACCAAGTCATGATTTCTGTAAAAACACATTGCTTTTAAGTTTTTCAAATGTATTTTTTTGGCACTTTAAGCACCACAAGCTGAGTGCCATCTAGTTCCATTTTATTAGAGAGAAGGCAGACATCTCTACGGCTGATATCTCCAACACTCAGCAACTCACACCAAAACAATCTAGACAGATAAATAGCACTACAGGTAAGAGGAAAAATACGTAGTTTTCATTTTGGGGTGAACCGTCCCTTTAAAGATGACCACAGCTGTAGCCTTAGAATACTTGGAAGACATAGCAATTACAAATGCATAAGAAAGAGACTAAAAAGACTAAATTGTTTACCAAAACTAAATTCTAATCAAGTGCCAAAATTGCCGACACTGGCTGGATGCAGTTCTGCTCAGCTCAGGTGAAAAAGAGGAGCAGATTCAACTGCAAAGGTTCACTTCTTTTCTTGACAGTGAGCATAAGTGCATCCAGCCGTCCCTCCATCCCTCTCTCCTTCCATCCATCTGAGCATCACTAAAGCCCATCTTAATCTCCCTCTTCCACAATCACGGAACAAAGAGCAGAGTGCTGGCAGATCCTTGTTTTTCTAACTAATGTCGATTACATATTTGATAAACATGCATTTGCATTAGCATTAGCCGAGGTCAGGATTAGCAGCGTTCATCCTCAAACTGTTCTGTCTCTATGCTTCGCCTGTTTGTTGATCTTTTTTCTGGTGGTGCCGTTTTTTTTTTTTTTTTTTCCTCCTGTTGTTTGTGGCCATCTCAAATCCTAAAGGACACGACTCCACACAAGCGACGGCACAAATATTTGAAAGGGTGATTAAAAATCGTTTGGGAAAACAGATTATTGACTGTTTCTTTTTTTTTTTTTTTTTTTAATCAATCTGTAAACACAAACAGGGTGCTTTAAGGAGTCAAAGGGGGTCAGAAACAGTTAACATTTTTTATCTGTTCATTCAGATTTCACCTCACTTTAAAAGTCTCATGAATAACATTAGTCATCAGTTTGTGTTTCGTATCTCAGATTGACTTGATCCCTCAGTTTCATGGACCCTTATCCCTTGATATGTAACATTTTTGCAGCTAGGCATTTCAACAAGTGTACGGGCACAAAAAGAGATTTGTAAGTATTTCATAAATCTT